>OY979694.1:111867719-112467719 GCA_963855945.1 Thereva nobilitata
ATATATATATATATATATATATATATATATATATATATATATATATATATATATATATATATATATATATATATATATATATATATATATATATATATATATGTGGGATTTAACAGGGAGCTTTGAAAAGGTGCAATATAAACAAAACAAAATACTTAAAATGAGCAGCTGTTTTTTTATTTGCACTTATATCCTCCTTTCAATATGTCATTCCTCCATGACAGCCAAACGACAACTGCCGTCTCCATCCACTTGCCTGTTATCTCCTTTTTGGGTTGCGTTCGGTTGGATGGTCGATGAATGATTTCCAGGGGTGAACAAAATTACCAATCCTACACTCGGCTCTCCTGACGATTCGACCGCCTGGCGAATCAAAAATTGGTAATGCGATCTTTGAAGGGAAATTGACCTCATTTCATCCTGGCGATTTTGTTCCTTCCTGACCTCTTCTTCTTAAGCTTCTTCTTTACGGACTACTTCGTAGACTTTCTCTCTTAAGCAGCTTTCTTCTTCGTAGACTTCTTCGTAGACTTTCTATCTAAAGCAGATTTCTTCTTATCAACTTCTTCTTTATGGACTTCTTCGTAGACCTTCTATCTTAAACAGATTTCTTCTTATAGACTTCTTCTTCGTAGACTTCTTCCAAATTCTTTTCGTCGATACTTTCTTCGTTATGAGCTTGAGAGTGAAGAGGTTTATTAGCGCAAATGCTACATTGCTACGTGCTCTCCGATCCGTTGCTTCTTATTTTGAGTTGTATCGTGTGCTCATCTTTATTTGGGTTTTGATATCTCAACTTGAGTATGACGTACCTTCGTTTGTTAGTATTCTTTAAAATAGTGCTTCCTAACACGCAAATTCTTCATTTCGATTCTTTAGTTCAATTGCTTATTTCAGTTCTTTATTTCTATTCATTATTTCAGTTCTCTACTTCAATTATTTTAATTCATAATTTCAATTATTTTGATTCATTATTTCAATCCTCTACTTCAACTATTTCAATTCATTATTTCACTTCTCTATTTCAATTATTTCAATTAATTATTTCAATTATTTCAATTCCTAGTCGTCTTACTTTAATCCCAAAATTTCTTTTGGTCTACTTCTTTGCATTTCAGCGTTACTCTCTAGCATTTAGGGTTTATCAAGGGAATAGTGCATTCAATCTTCAATTTTAACTGGGCATACCGTCAGGCGTCTTCAAGTGATGTTTGCACTTCGTCGCCGTTTGGCTCTGACTCAACAGTATCTCTTGTTTCGTCGTTGTAAAGTGATTCATCGTCTGTACCATCATCATCCACTTCGGAATCAAAAATGACAAAGGGCTTCATATAGTCTGCAGCCGTTGACGTAAATTTAGGTCCTTCGTGATTACCGACCTTCTCTACATCATATCTCTCCTTTCCTTTGACACGAACTACCCGATACGGTCCTAAATATTTGGCTTTTATCTTCAATCCCGTTCCAAATTGAGTGCGGGCTATTGCCACTAGCTCTCCCACGTTGTACTTGTTAGCTTCCTTACGCTTCTTGTTAAATGTTTTTCTGTTCTCTTCTTGGATTTCGTTTATCTTCTTTAGTGCTTCCAAGCGCCTTTCATCACGTTCTTCTTGAAAAAGTACTGAGATTTCTTGCTGGATTACTTCGTTCAAGTTGATATCTTCGATTGTCCTTAACTTTGTGCCAAAAAGTAATTGAAATGGAGTTGTGCCTATACTTCGTTGATAGCTTCCATTTAACCATGACTGAACTTTTCCAACATGCTTGTACCAGTTGGCTTCTTCTTCAATAGCTAGCTTCGTTAAAATAGAAATTATTACCCGGTGTATTCTTTCAACCTGGCCATTACCTCTGGGCACACCTGTTGTGATCTTGATGTGTTCAATCCCTTGCTCGTTGCAATATTGCTGGAATACGACTGATGTGAAGGCGGTTCCTCTGTCACTAATTATTCGGCTTGGGTTTCCAAAGGTAACTTGTTGCATTTTAAGTTTAGTCAAAGTTTCTGACGTCGTTACTGACTTCACAGGGTAAATCCAAACAAATTTCGTAAACGCGTCTATGACGGTTAAAATATATCGATATCCTTTTTTAGTCATTGTCATAGGCCCTAAATGATCAATGTGATAAATTGAAAGAGGTACAGCTTCTTTAGGGATAGCATGGAGAAATCCTTCTTTACGTCCTGCTTTGGCAGCCAAAATACACGGTATGCAATTAACGATGCACTTCATGATTTTCTTGGCCAGCTTTGGAATAAAGTAGTCCTTTGTTATAACCTGTTCCATTTTCCGTTGTCCAAAATGACCTTTTTCGTGAACTGTTCGTATTAGCTCATTTTGCATGGCTGTTGGAACAACTAACAACTTGGCGCCATCTATGATTTTAAATAGAATATTACCCTCCAAGATGTAGTCCTCAAATTCTCCATGTTTCAAAACCTCTAAAATAGTTCGGATGCCGGGATCTTTACCTTGGGCTGCTTGGATTTTATGCACCAGGTTATTATTCTCCATCACTAAAATAATCGGGTTTCTGCTAAGAGCGTCTACGTGGCGCATGCGACTTCCCTTCCGATGTTCAACTTCATAGTCAAATTCCGCTAAAGTCATGGCCCATCGAGCTATTTTCGGAGTAGTTTCCTTCTTATTCATTGTGGCCTTGAATGCGGCACAGTCTGTAACTAGCTTGAATTTCAGCCCAAGCAAATAAACTCTAAACTTCCTAAGAGCAGTAACCACCGCTAATACTTCCAGTTCGTAACTGCTATAGTTTTCTTCGGTTGGTGAGGTCTTCTTGCTTAAAAAATATACTGGATGTAGTTCTTGGTCTTCATTATTTCGTTGCAGCAGTATTGCACCGTACCCCAGTTTACTCGCATCAGTGTGTAATTCTGTATACGCTGCAGGGTCATAAATCGACAATACTGGTCTAGAACACAATGCTTCCTTCATTCGGCTAAATGCGGCTAGCTGCTTTTCCCCAAATTCGAATTTATTTCCTTTTCTTAATATATCGCTGAGTGGCCTTGCTACAATTGCATAATCCTCGACGAACTTCCGGAAATATCCAGTGAGGCCCAGAAATGATTGAACCTGTTGCATCGTCTTTGGGATCGGATAGTTTTTTATGGCCTTTATCTTCTCTTCCGACGGACTAACTCGACTATTTTCGATTACATATCCGAGATATTCTATTCGTTTTTTTAAGAAACCACATTTCGACCATTTTATATCAAGTCCGTGGCTAGCTGCATTCTCTAAAACCTCTTGCAGTCTCGAAATTGCCTCATCTTCGCTTTCAGCCAGAACGATGATGTCATCGATGTAGACAAGAACTTTATTTTGTCGGGTAAGGTCAGCAAAGATACAATTGATAAAGCGTTGGAACTGGGTGGGAGATATGCAGAGACCAAAGGGCGCACGCGTGAACTCATATTGCCCGCCCGGCGTAACAAAGGCAGTATACTTCTGACATTCTTTCGCTATCGGCATATGGAAAAACCCATTTCTCAAATCTAAAGTAGAAAAAACGTTTACTTTAAGGAGTTTGTCGATTTGATCTTCTATCAGCGGTATTGGTTGATGGTCGCGTACTACGATTTTATTTAGCTGCCTGTAATCCACGCACAGTCTTTTGGTTCCGTCCTTTTTTGTCACCAATACAATTGGACTCGCATACTCTGACGTACTAGGCTTAATTATTCCTTCTTTTAGCCACTCCGAAATTTGTCTGTCCACTAGATCGCTTTCTATTTTGGGTAACCGTCTTGGCGGTTGATGTATCGGTGTATCATCTTTAAGCACAATATTCATTTCGAATTTAGATTGTTTTGGATTCACGTTTACTTCGTATTGTGTAATTAAGGCAATTAATTGTTCTCGGATATGTGGCGATGTTATATGATCAACTTCGAACTCACACCTGTTGGTTATATTCAAGCACTCGAGCAGGTCAGTATTAGATAACGGCTTCATTTTTATTTTACCTAATTTCATTTGTAAATCTACCCGATCTATCAAAGTTTTCCCCAAAATGAATTCCCTTGGAAGAATCTCTCAAGATACAATGTGAATTCTTTCCTGGTACTGATGATCATCGATTTCCAGCTCAGCGACGAACGACCCTAACGTATTAATTTCATCCGAGCCTACGCCTGTAAAAGTTGTCGGACTGTCTAGCTTCGGGCTTCCAAAATTCGGATAGATGTCTTCGCGCATAAAGGTGAGATCACTACCAGTGTCGACGAATGCTTCAGTTAACACGTTATCCACGCGAATTGTTTTATACCTGTCGTCTTTCCTAGCGGTTGGCTTCTTCATCAATGCAATTCCCTTACTGTCTTCTTGTCGTCGTTTGGCAGGACATTCAGAACTTTTGTGTCCATATTGGTTACATGAGAAACACTTGTTACCCTGTTCTTTTGCCGGACAATTACTTGCCACATGGCCTATTCTTCCACATTTAAAACACCTGGATTGAGGTTTGCCTGGACCCTCGGGCTTTCTCCGATTTCCTTGAGCATTTGTTGTTCTGGATCTAGCTCGCACTCTTTCCAAAAAAGATTCGTATTCAGTTAGCTTTTCCTTAAATTCTGCTAAAGTCTTTGCACCATAAAGCATGACTTTATTCCGTTCATCATCGGTTATTCCATCAATCGTGTATTTGATTAATGCTGTTTCTTCAAGGTTAGCCCTGTTTCCTAACTCCCGGATTGCTAGCAAGTAGTCATGAAGCGTTTCATTTGGTAACTTCCTTCTCTTCCTTAACTGTTCATGAATTAGAGCGCTATTTGGCTTTTCTTTGAATTCTTCACCCAAAAATTTCTTAAGCTGCTCCCATGTATTGAGATCGTCTTGAGTTCTAATTGCAAGTTTAGCCGTGCCACTCAGGAGTCTCTTTCCGAATACGACTTTTTGTAGTTCTGACCATCCAAAAACAGAAGCTGCGCTTTCAAAATCATACACCCATTTGTCAATAGTGTAATTATCCTGACCACTGAAAGTATTAAGGGAATTCTCGATGTCGGAAAAGGAAAATTTACTATGCGCTGCGCATAACTCATGGTTCGCCTGATTGTTTTTTGAAGGTTCACGGTCTCGTTTATCGAAGCTTTCCAACATTGCACGCATCGTGGTGTTTTGCACTTCCATTTGCCTCATTAGCTCCTTTACCATCTGCTGGTAACATGCGGTTTCATCCCTCGACGGAGTAGTCTCTTCATTCCTTTCAATAACAGTGCTCTGCCTCCGTAACGTATTCCTTTTGCCCATATTCTTATTTGCACTAAATACCTAGCCCAATCCAAAAATCTTTAGTTCTTGTTGAAAATTAGAGGTTAAATCCGCAAAACGAGTTTCAAGAAAAATTGCGGTATACTTTACAGTCTTATCGCTGCGTCATCTTTTCCGCACTTCAACGTCGCCTGATATTAAATCGACGATTTTAGCTTAAATGCTTGTTAATATAACACTTATTTTATGAAATAATGAATGAAATCTAGCTATAAATTTTACTTCCGTTCTTACTAAAATTAGAGGTTAAAACTTTTTTTTTTCCGTTTAAAGAAAAAATTACTTCCCTCTGAAATTCGAAGTGCTAGCTGTCTCGCTTTTACGCTCTGTGTCACCCTCTTCCTCTCGCTCTCTTTATTTCTTATTGTTCCTCCGTTATTGCACTTTTCGTTGCTCTTTTCCTGTTAATCCCGGTTGAGCCCCCAAATTAGTTGTGGGATTTAACAGGGAGCTTTGAAAAGGTTCAATATAAACAAAACAAAATACTTAAAATGAGTAGCTGTTTTTTTATTTGCACTTATATCCTCCTTTCAATATGTCATTCCTCCATGACAGCCAAACGACAACTGCCGTCTCCATCCACTTGCCTGTTATCTCCTTTTTGGGTTGCGTTCGGTTGGATGGTCAAAATCGTCCACCTTACGAGTAAGAGGAATTAAGTAGTTTTTTTCATCTAGCTCTCAACAAATCCAAATAAGAATTTACATAACTAAGTTTTTCATTTCTTATCTTCAAATTAATAACGAAAAATTATGAAATTAATCAATAACAAAAACGGGAAAAATTCAAATTTCCGGAAAGGTCATATTTCTATCTCACAATGAAAATCGTCCATAACACTCAATACTAAGAAATGTCGTCCATAACACTCAATACTAAGATAGTTGGTCCTCCTTATGATGGAATTACTGCTAGAAGCCTGTTCGGCATTGAATTTACTAATTTTTAGTATACTTAGGATTAATTCTAGCCCATTCCTGCTTGAGTACATTTTCAAGGTTTTTCTGCGAGGTAATATTATCTTACGAATGCTCCTGCCCGGTGTATCCCATAAATTCTATTAACATTCAAGTTAGGGATTGAGGAGGAACGGGGAAAACTGTTTTACAATTGTATATCAGCCAATAGCGTTCAACGTCTGAGGTATTCTTAGGGCCATTATACTGATAGAATGCAAACCCAGCAGTAATAGTTAGAAGTTGCGCACTCTGGTGCACATTTCTTTTTAGAATATCAAGCTAAACCATTGCATCCACTGTTCCTCGGATGAACTCAAGGTTGCCAGTGCCATTTGCCGCCATACACCTCCCTACGATACCAAACAACCGAGTATTGCAATTCGTTCTTTAGTAGTCTCTCATTATAAGGCGGGCAAAAGTCACAGAGAAATGGCAGAGATTGTTGGAAAAAGTCGAACAACTGTCCAATATATTATTAAAAGGTGTGAAGAAAGTGGTAGAATAGCAAGCAAGCCAAAAAACAGTACCAGAAAAGTATTTCCCAACAATCTGCCATTTCTCTTGTTTGTAAACTTGTCCAATAAACGATATGATTTCGAATTTTCATCATATCCTACAAAAATATAATTTTTACTTTTTTCATCCAATTTCCGTCTGAATGTTTTGGGTACATGAACATATGCGAAACTGCCAAAAAAAATTATATGACTTATATCAACCCTTTTGTTATTCAATTCTTCATAAGCAATTTTATTATTAGGTTTTAACAGCAATCTGTTTTGTAAGTAATTAGCTGTTGTTACTGCTCCAGTACTGATTGGACAGAATTGCATCAAACAACATATAACGTACCATCTCTATCAAAATCCTGTTCCTACGTTCAGCGATGCCATTTTGTTCTGGACTATAAGATGCAGTATTTTGATGAATAATTCCGTCTTGTTTGAAGTATTCCTGTAAGTTCTTATTGACGAATTCACCACCTCGATCGGAACAAAATATTTGAATTTTTCTATTAAATTTATTTTTAGTCATTTCTACATATTCTTTTAATTTAACGTTTGCTTCAAATTTATTTGATAATAAATAAACCTTGCAGTAACGACTATAGTCATCTATCAAAGACAAAATATATCTTTTTCCACTTGGCGTTGGGTTCTGCATAGGACCACAAATATCACCGTGCAACATCTAAAATATTTTCGCTATTACCAGATATTTTCTCAGGAAATGATTTTCTTGTTATTTATCCTTTTAAACAAGTTCCGCATTTAATAATCTCTGCACAATTGGATAATTTTGCACCTTCAACGCAATTATTTTTAATCATATTGCCAATTGTTTCTGGATTAAAGCGACCCAGTCTTCGATGCCATATATGAATCATAGAAATATAAACTAACATGGAACGGCTGTTTCGTGTAAAATTCCTGTACGTGAGCGACCACATTAAAGGTAGCTTGTTTAAAAGGACAGCAATAGTGTGCACAACTGGGACACAAAAAGCCGAAATGTCAGGGGTAGCTTCTTGAGTGAATGGTGGCGTGCCAAGTCAATATCCAGGGGGCATAGATTTTATGCTAGGAATTTTAATCGCCCCGCTTTTAAAACGTCCCTCTTATTATTTATGCATATTTTGGCCTGCACTGCCTGACCACTACTACCGAGTGAACTCAAACACATCAGGAATTGTGGGACGCTTAATCTGGCTTACAGCCATTCCGTGTTTAGTTTATATTTCTATGATATGAATAAACTTAAGCCCAAAACAGATTGAATGCAGAAACTTCGACTTCGACTTCAGCGTTGCAGTCGACTGCAGTCGACTTTGCTGCACAGCGCTAACACATCATTTCAGAACTTCAAAGTCGATAATTTGACAGATAGAATTTACAATTGCGATCACCATTTAATAACATAACAAAAATTATAAATTTTAAAAAATTTACCAATTTTTTTATTGTATGCGACTTTTACTGAATAGAGAAGATAAGGAACCGAAAATAGCGTACATGTATACGGATTGGAGGGAAGCACTTAAATTAAAGAACCTCACGCTCTAAAAGAAAAGAAACAACCGTATGTTCATAGGACATTCGTTCGCGTTTGCTCCAAACATTTTCAGCCAAGTGATGTGTTCTCATTTGGATGGTTGCTGAGAAACGCAATCCCCTCCCGGTTTTTGACTAAATGTGATACCGCCACTGTCCAGGAACTGCACAACTACTATGGGAGTGCTGTGAATATGTGTTGCCGAAATGCTTCCGATTTTAATTAATTGCGCTTCCTTCTCTTCTCTATTCTAGGATATTACCTGCAATTATTAAATTTTGCATACAATAAACTTAATCAATTTAAATTTTCTAATTTGGCTACAGTGGCAAAATTGAAATGTTGTGTTGTAGCTCTGCAACTTTTGCAGCAGCTTTTAAAATTTTCAAAGTCGAAGTCGGCGCAAAGTTTACTGCAACGCTTACTGCATTGATTCTGTTAACTGAACGTGAGTACTATAGAAAATGTATGAAACTGTCAAAATGCAAAGTTGAAGTCGAGGTTTCTGCATTCATTCTGTTTTGGGCTACTTGAATAATTGTTACTCCAAGCTGTCATTGCTTTGTTTTTGATACATTTTAATTCATATAAATTATTATGCAATATTCCATGTGCAATTATTTTCGTATGCATTTTAATGAAACATTTTTTGTATATAAATGATATTTTAAAACCCAATTCTGCTAATTTTTTTTACTGATAATAAACTGTAAGTTAATGAAGGAACATAAAGAACATTCCTAAGGGGGCGTCCATAAATTACGTGAGGTGTTTAGGGGGGGAGGGGTCGAGCCGAATCTCACCAAATCTCACGTGGGGGAGGGGGAGGGTCTCGGCAAATATCACGTAATTTTTTCCGCAAGAAACAGTGTAAAATCGCGAGAAAACTGGGTTAAATTAAAGTACAGGTAAATTAAGCCGAAAAAAGCGATATAGCGGAAATAATTAGGTACAGGCTGAAAATTGGCAGAGAGCTTCTTTTTAGGCTTCTTAATAAGGGGTTATAAAGTCTACCGATTTTCTACCTCGAGAAGCCCACTTTTTAGGGGGTTTTAGCCCTCAAAATGGGTATTTTTCGATTTTCCGGTAAATTTTTTTTGCAATATTTCTTAATATCTTTTTGTTTCTCAATTTTAAGTACAATATCTGTAAATGAGAAAATTTTTAAAATCGTCCTTTTGGACCCGCACTTAGATTTCATTCACGAAAATCTTGGTGCAGTATCAGATGAACACGGTGAAAGGTTTTATCAATACATATTTCAAATAGAGAAGGAATAATGAATCCATTACATAAAAAGTATACGTGATATTATTACTATATTTCGACTCAATAACAATTGGGTATAAAAATTTTGCACTGCCGTTTACACTGTATTTGTTCACTGTTTTAAATACCATACAACTGGAACATTCAAAAAAAAGTAAAGAAAATAATTTAAATATCTGGGAATGAAGAGTGTATGAAGTGATGAAAAATTCTTATCATTTTATACAATGGTCTGGGAAAAACTGCGAAAGTAATGTATGCATTGACTTATACGAGCATTTTTGGACAGATTGCGACCCTACGATGAACTAGTGTGGGGGTCTAAGCTTTAACAAAACAAAAAGGCATAGAAGCCCAATTGAAAAACCTGGAACCTAATGCCCTCCTAAGTATCTCAAGTGCATAATGTACCCAATCCTACTGCAATCATAGAGATTATATTAAGAATCGACTCTTTTTACATCAGTCAGAACACATGCTATTTGCGGTGCATTGTCACTACAAAAAGCAGACATTTGCACCAGGCGACATAATTAGTTATCTAAGCATCTTGCAGGACTCGAATTTTGAATCGACGACCATCTGCTCTGACATACCTACTAGAGGCCAAGATAGATTTTGAAAAGCTTTTGTTATCATTATCGAGAGTTGTGAAGAATGGAAGTCTAACAGATCCGCACTTCTTGAATCTGTATCCTGATGTACAGGCGGCTCAAACGTCAATTTCAGAAGCTGGCTGTGACTTCAGACTCCGCTTTTCTAAGGCGATACGAAAGTAGGAAGCAAACGGAAGCTTGTAGTGATGCCTGATAAATCTTCGAAAAGAAATTATTTTCAGCCAACCAACTTCATTTATTAACTTAATTTGAAATTTTTATGCGAACAATAAATTGTTTCGAGAATATTTAAAGAGTTTTTAGAATATTTTAAAACAAACAAATAAATGCAACGCATGCGGCAATGGCTTTACTCGTGGACTGAAATCCGATAACAGGCGGACAAATTTAATTCGAATTCGGATTGGTGGAGGATACCATTTTCTTATTTCCGAATTTCATGACTTTCGAATCGCATTCCAGGATAGCACCCTGGGTCATTCAGTCACAGGTTTTTTAGCCAAAGATGATATCTATAGAAGAAGGCTCCGAAGTTTGTATATCTCCAGAGTCATAAATGGCTCTACCATTACTATTCAAACAGTCAAGTCGTTACTCTCTAAAAACGAATCAGTGGATGCCAAAGTCAACCTTCGTATGTCAATATATTGTAAAATTTTAAATTTTTTTTATATTCCATATGCTAGAAGATATGCTAAACTAGAATTGAAATTTTTCTGTTCTCTTGTTAAGAAATCATTATCCCTGTAAGGCACCATGAGGTTGGTTTCCAAAGGATAGGCAGAATCACCTGCGGGTGTATGGCGAGTTGGTGCTGTTATGATTTTGTGGTACTGTTCTTCAACACAAATTATGTTTTTTTTAAATAAATCCAACACAATCAAGCACAGATTAAGGTATTTACACTAAAAATACGCATAATAGTGTAAATCCTACAAATTTTTTAAAATTTTAAAAATCTCACGTGAGATTGGGGGGAGGGGGTCAAGCCAAATCTCACGAAATCTCACCAAGGGGGGAGGGGGGTCGAAAAATCGCCAAAATCATCTCACGTAATTTATGGATGCCCCCTAACTTTTATATTATTTTCATTATCATCAGGATCACAACGTTTTAAAATTAATCCTCCCGATCCATATAATTTTACATTTGCTTTGTCAGCAAGTTGAACATAGGTAATATTTTTAACAAATTTTTTGAGGATGCTTTTATCGTTTGTAATGTGAACACTTGCTCCTGAGTCTACGCACCATCTATTATTTTTATCACTTGACCCTTCAGAAGATAAAAAACAGATATCATTATTATTATTTTCTTCAGCAACAATGTTATTAACAACATTCTTTCGCTTTTGTTCGTTTTGTCTTTTATAAAAGAAACAGTTTTTCTTTACGTGCCCAGCCTTATTACAATAATAACAAATAAGTTCTCTATTTTCATTACCAGACCAATTTTTCATATTCGCATTGAATCGTTTATTATTTACCCTAAAGGCCATATTAGGATTCTCATTGGAATTTATATTATTACTTTCACGTTTTTTTTCAAACTCTTGAATTAATTTTTGTTTTACTATCTCCACGGTTAAGTCCGTCTACCTTCCAATGCAGTAACTAATGGATCATAAGATTCTGGTAAGCTAGCCAATAAAATGGCTACCTTCAATTTATCGTGAAGCGGTTCATCAAGTGCTGCGAGTTTGTTATAAAATGTATAGCTTTAAAAGTCTGGCAATGCTAAATATGTAAAAATAACATTGTAAGCCCTGGCAACACTTTTTTTATGCTGTCAAGTTGTTCGTCTTGAGCTTTGTGAATGGCTGTTGAGTCTTTTTTTAGTCTTTTTTATTACTGCGAAAAAGTGTTCTGCGAGGCAAATAAATATCGAGTTTTCCTAATAAATATTCGTACCTACGAAATAACGTCTTTAATTTGATTTTAGGACATTTGGCGACCGTGACAGGACGTGGGTCACGAAAAAATGGAAAATCATAAGAAAACACGTGCCGCCATAATAACGGCCATAACAAAAGCAATTACAAAATTAGAAGAGGCTCTTGCGAAAGATGTAAAAGATGTGTTCCAGATTAGAGGTCGGCTTGACACAATTGAGAAAAAACAGTGTGATCTCAGCGAAATCAACGCGAGAATTTACGATAAACTGTTACAGAATGAAGATATCAGTCAAGACGATTTAGAACACAAAATGGAATCAAATGATGAGTATGATCTCAAGTGCAGTGTAATTAAAGCAAAGGTTGCCGCGTTGGAAGCAACAGAACGAGCCGAAGTCGCTAGTGAAAGTTTAGCTAGTCAGAGAGGTACTCCACAACAAACAAGACGCGCATTTAAACTGCCACAGATTGAGTTAAAAAAGTTTGGTGACGAGTTGAAAGAGTGGCTACCGTTTTGGGCCCAGTCCAAAAAGATACATGAGACTGATTCCATATACGATGCAGACAAATTCCAATATCTACTGCAGGCAACTATTGTGGGTTCACGAGCAAGGAATCTAGTCGAGAGTTTCCCCGCTACGGGAGAAAATTATGCTAAGGCAGTACAGTGTCTTAAAAATCGGTACGGCCGCGACGATTTATTGGTGGAGGTGTACATAAGAGAATTATTAGGCCTGGTGTTAAAGAACACGATATCTAAAGAAAAAATTGTGCTGTCATCGTTGTATGATAAGTTGGAAAGCCAATTAAGAGCGTTGGAGACTTTACAAGTCACAACAGAGAAATGTGCTTCCATGTTATTGCCTTTGGTTGAGTCCTGTTTACCGGAGGATATTTTACGCACTTGGCAGAGAAGTATGCCACACGAATTACAGTACGCGCAGAGTGATGATGAAGAACAAAGTAAACATGTTAGTTCCGAGAACCCAAAATATCGATTGGACCAATTGATGAGATTTCTAAGTAAAGAATTAGAAATGAACAAAAGATTAAGCTGGCGTTAGGTGGATTTGGAGTCGAAGGTATTTCAGCAAAACAAGAAGAAGGTAGAAGGAAAGATAAACCTCAAAAATACTCACCTTTAAACCAGAATTTATCTACCGCCGCTGGACTGCTCACTACGGCAAAAAATATTCCCTGTGTGTTTTGCGGAAATTCCCATGACAGCATTGAATGTACTAAAGCTCAAAATATGTCGATGAAGGAAAAAATGACAATTCTGAGAGAAAGACGATGCTGCTACAACTGCCTGAAAATTGGTCATCGTGTACGTGATTGTAGGAGTAAAGCAAGGTGTGTGATTTGTAATAGAAGACATAACGTCATCATTTGTGATAATCAAGGGAAGTCGAACTGTGAACCAAAAACTGACGATATTAAATCCACAAAGGAAAGCGCTCTAGCTGATAAGGTACTAACCTGTTTGGGCAGCTCCGGCGAAGTGATGCTGCAAACATTAATGGTGAAGTTAGTTGAAGGCAATCGTGTTCGGAAAACCAGAGCAATTATAGACACGGCATCACAACGCTCATACTTACTTACAAATGTGGCTGACGACATGGGCTATCAACCTGTTAGAACAGAGAGAATTCGACATGAATTATTTGGTGGTTTAAGCACAAATGTCGTTGACCAAAAGGTTTTTCATATTCAAGTGTCAGACGTAAAAGATAATCATTCCTGTAAGTTAGAAGTGTTAGACCAACCAGAGATCTGTGGCAATATTGATCCAATTATCCGTGGGCCAAGGTTAAAGGAGGTGGAACGGCTCAACATTGAATTGACGGATTTTGACGATAAACCTGTTGAAATTTTGATTGGTGCGAATGTTGCTAGTACACTGTTCACCGGTAGATTACATCAATTTTCTTGTGGACAATGATGGGATGTGTACCTGAAACGACGAAATCAAGCAGTGTAGCTATGACTGTCACCACCTTGTTATTGAAATAAGCTGATATATCCAATCTATGGTCATTAGATATAATTGGTATTTCTGATCCATCCGAGACGAAAAGAAAAGAGGAATTACACGAGGAGGCAAAACAACATTTTCAGAAAACGGTGAGCGTTGATGAAGAGGGAAGATACTTGGTTCATTTACCATGGCTAGAGGACCATCCACAACTTCCGAGCAACTACAACATAGCTTTGAAGAGGTTAGAAGTGACAACTAGGAAGTTAAAAACTGACAGTTACTATGAAGAATACGATGCTGTTTTACGTGATTGGATTCAAGATGGAGTAATTGAAGAAGTTCCCAGCGAGGAAGTAGTTATGACTGCACACTATCTACCACATCGACACGTTGTAAAACCAAACAGCACGACTAAGATAAGGCCGGTTTTCGACGCGTCTGCCAACGAGAAAGGTTTTTCTAGCTGAAACAACTTTGTTGAAAAAGGTGCAAATCTTATAGAACAGATACCATCAATTTTGATAAGATTTCGGTTGGGACGAATTGGAGTAATTGCCGACATTAAAAAAGCCTTCCCCCAGATCAGCTTGTTTCAGCGAGACAGAAATTTTCTAAGGTTCTTGTGGTATGAACAGGAGCGTGTTGTTTTCGCAGTTTCATGTAGCCCATTTTTACTGGGATCGGTAATACAACACCATCTGCGAAAGACGTTACGAGATTGCACCGAGCAAAGGAAAAATTATATAGTAGGAAAATTGATGAGCTGTTTTTATGTGGATAATTGCGTGACCAGTGTGGATAGGGAAGACGAATTAGAAAGTTTTATGAAGGTTGCAACCTCGGTAATGGTAGAGACAAAGTTTGAATTGAGGGGCTGGGAATATTCTAGTCCAAAACCTGCTACGTTACATGAAAACAACAAGCATACCAATTTGTTGGGCTTACTGTGGAATAAGGATAGTGACACACTCGAGATAAATTTGGAGAATTGTAACCTTTCGAATCACATACAGACTGCAATAACTAAAAGACGGATATTATCCGCCGCTCATCGTATCTTCGACCCGTTGGGAGTCACTTGTCCAGTGTTGTTACTACCGAAATTATTGTTGCAGCAGATGTGGGCTCAAAAATTGAACTGGGATGAAGAGGTGGACAATGGTGTTAAAAAAGAAATTTTTGAAATGGGAACACGATTTAAGTTATTTGAAGCAGATAAAACTTACCAGATGGATATTGAGTACAACCGAAGCAGCAAAGAATTCAGTACACCTTTTTGGTGATGCCAGTCAATCCGCATATTCAGCAGTAGCGTTTCTACGAACAGAAACGGAAACTATGGTTAACGTCCAGCTAATACAAGCTAGATCAAGAATATCTCCTTTGAGCAAACAGAACAATAGAATGACGATACCAAGACTCGAATTGTTAGCCGCTAATATCAGTGCTAGGTTATATGGTAGTTTTATCAATTATATAAATATTCCTATTGAAGAGGTCATATTCTGGAGCGACTCCACTACAGTCTTAGCATGGATCAATCGTGAGGAGTAGTGGGATGTGTTTGTAAGGAACAGATTCAAGGAAATACGAGAACTCACGCGTGGTAAGCAGTGGCGATATGTACCTGGCGCTTGTAATCCAGCAGACCTGCCATCTAGGGGATGTAGTGCGAGAAGGTTGGTATAGTCGCGATGGTGGGATGGGCCAGAGTGGTTAAGGACGCCGAAGAGCAGTTGGCCTACGTCAGATGCATTTTATGATGAGGACGAAATCAATAAGGAGAGAAAGAAAGGTTTAACGTCGGCTGTAATGGTATGTAGCAGTCTGAACATCGACTGGTACTACAGATATTTTTCCAAGTTCAAGCAGATTGTCCGTTTAGTAGCCTGGGTGCTAAGATTTGAGCGAAACTCACTCTCCCCGAAAGAATCAAGAGTGAGTAATGGACTGTCAGTCGAAGAAATCATCGAGGCGGAAAAAAGAGTTTTATATTTAATACAGAAGGACGCATTCGCAGGTATTGAAGATAATAAACTGTCAAGCTTACACCCCTTTGTTGGAGAGACCGTCTTATCAGAATAAAGACAAAAATTTCATACGGTGACTATACGCAGGATTTCTGTTACCCAGTCGTTTTGCCAAACTATAAGCATCCTGTAATCAGAAGATTAATTTTAGAGGTCCATCTTAATTCATCTCATGCTGGTATTCAGACGATGATGACGATTCTGAGAAAGCGCTTTTGGATACTTTACGGGAGAAATAGTATAAGAGTCGTCATTAATAGTTGTGTGCGATGTAGGCGATACAAATCGAAGAAAGTTTAAGTACCCTCACCTCCACTACCTATAGACCGCATTCGGGAAGCAAAAGTATTCGAAATTGTAGGTATTGACTTCGCTGGACCAGTGTATCTAAAGAGAAGCAAAGGAGATGTAGAGGTAAAGTACTGGATCTGTTTATTTACCTGAGCAGTCCATCTAGAGTTGGTCTCTTCATTGTCTACAGATCGTTTCATTCAGTGTCTCAGGAGATTCATCAGTAGAAGAGGACGACCTAGCGTGGTTTATACTGACAACGGAAGTCTCTCTCGACAGGATCGACTGGGACAAGATAACTGATTATAGTTCAACTATGAGGATCAGGTGGAGATTCAATCCTCCTACTGCAGCCTGGTGGGGCGGTTGGTGGGAGAGATTGATTGGCCTAATGAAACAGTTGTTACGAAGAGTGCTGAATAATACTTCGTTGGATAGTGAGGAGATGCAGACGATTTTGGTGGAGTGCGAATCTGTCATTAATGTCAGACCTTTGACATACGTATCGGAAGATTCATCAGACCTGACGCCAATAACACCTGATAGGTTCCTGAAGGAAATCGAACAGATAAGCGTAGCTGACTTGGATGCGACGGAAGCAGTGGATCTCAGTCGACGGTTGAAATATCGAAGCCATTTCCGGAAGGTCCTTAGACAACGTTTTCAAGAGGAATATCTGGGTCAGTTGATTCTGCATAGTAAGAAGATTTCTAAACGAAAAATCGGGGTAGGTGAGTTGGTGTTGGTGGGGAGTGACAACGTCAAGCTCCTGGGGTGGCCACTAGCGAGAGTGGAGGAATTAATAGCTGGACGTGAAGGAGAAACCCGACTCGTAAAATTGAGGACATCGTCAGGAGTTATGCTTCGGCCAGTACAGAGAATTTTCCCTTTGGAAATAGGATTCGACCAGAATGCGGAAGAAGATAGTATTCGACGATTTTTGAAGACACCAAAGGGTGATGATACGGCTAATTCGGGAACGGATCTTCAAGAAGATGTGAGGGACGGTGAACTTTTAGACACTAAACAATACCAGACATCTAGTGGTAGAAGAGTTAGGCCTCCACCTAAATTTGATTTGTAATTGAATACCTTTTTGTTTATGTTTTACCTTTGTGAATTAATTCAAGTAATTTCATTAATTCAGGTGGGAGGATGTTATAAAATGTATAGCTTTAAAAGTCTGGCAATGCTAAATATGTAAAAATAACTTTGTAAGCCCTGGCAACACTTTTTTATTGCTGTCAAGTTGTTCGTCTTGAGCTTTGTGAATGGCTGTTGAGTCTTTTTTTAGTTTTTTTTATTACTGCGAAAAAAGTGTTCTGCGAGGCAAATAAATTACGAGTTTTCCTTTCCATTGAATTTGATGACTTGAAACGTGTGCGGTCGCGTTTTTCTGCTCCCCAATCAAAAAAGTTTTTTTTACCATAATTTCCCTATAATTAATTCTTTTTTCCGACTCTGTGTTAGTGTGTATTGATGTACCCGTTATTTTATTATAAGTAAGTGATAAGTGTTGCCCTCATACCTAATTATTTTCAAATATTTGTGAAAGTGCCCAGCTACCGTTATTTCAATTGGAATTTGGACTTTTGTTTCCATAACATTTATTTTTCTCTTAATTGTCGCGTAAGTGCTCTTTGGGCTGACATAATAATAACGTGGAACTGTGTCAATAAATTTTATAAACAACAAAAACTGTCATTATGTTTAAATGCAGAAATAACATGTGCTCCACAGACAATGTGTCTTTCGCTGACACAGACGAATGGGTAACGTGTAACGGAATCTGCGATAACTCTTTTCATGCGTCATGCATTGGACTTTCCTCCAGTGCAATTGCATTTTTAAGAGGCTATAAAGAGGTATTCAAATTTTTCTGCCCGGACTGTAAATCCATCGACCTTTCTCATGTACTACTGGCTATTAAATCTAATAACGACAATTTAATCAACCTGACGGAGTCCGTTAATTACATGAGAACTGATTTTGAAGCTTGTAACGTAAAAGCTCATAAGTCAGAAAAAAACCCTCAGCTTTTAATGGAAAGCATTGACGAGCTTTCGTGTGCCGCTGATCGCATTGAAAATAATTCTTACGGTCACTCAAAAAATCTTAATTCCCTTAAAACGAAACTCGACAACTTATCCACGTCTAAAGATAATGCTCCGAGTAACAGCGATATCGTTGACGATTTATCGAAGTTGATAAAATTTGAACTGAATACGATAAACGCTGGCCTAAAAAAAATTAAACTCAAAGTAGAGAATAACTCCCGTGATCATGGCAATACCGAATTAACTGATATATTCTCCAAAAGTTCTGACTGTTATGACAAACTTATACTCTTCGATGACGCAATGGTACAGCTCAAAGGGAACCTTGAAAGGCAGTTTAGTCATCTTGAAACGGAGTTAGCTTCTTTAAAATCGGTCTGTATGGTTTCTGGTCAAACGAAGTTATCCACTAAGGAGGACGTTGGAAACTCAACAATCACTCTGGCCGAAGAACTAAGAGGTGATCAACTATTAGCTGATTACAACCGTGGTGATAACTTTACCCTTGGTCCTCCAAACTTAACGACGAGTAATCTGTACTCCCAAACAGTTTCAACACCTTCAAGCCCATCTCATGCCTTACCACCGATGTATTTGCCTCCTCAATCCATATTCAAATTCGGGACCAACTGGTCACAAGAAGAATGGGATAATCGTCTGAAAAAATTGAATGCAAACAAGGCGAAATCAGCGAGTAAAAAGAAAGTGGCGAAGCAATCTCGAAACGCGTTAAGAAAACTCCAGGGCACTTCCAGTACTTCGGTGTCTAATGATGGAGTAACAGCTCACTTTCTCAGGGGCGCACCGGCAGATGCAGATGTACCTTGGGCTTACGGCTTCTTCGCCAAGAACTTCTCAATCCCCATTACAAGATGTGAGATTGTTTCATCCTGGAGAAAAAACAAGAAAGCTGTGAATTTGAAGCTGTTCATGCCGACCAAATATGAGTGGCTACTTCTAAGCTGCGAATCTGACGTCTTCAGGTGGAAAAATTTAACGATAAGCCGTTGGAAAGATCAACATGCAGCTGTCGCCGGTAGACGTGAAGGAGAAGCGAGAATGGACGTCCCCAGACGAAATAATCCTGCCACGAGACATCACAATAGTAGGTTAAGTAATAGAATTAATACTGCTAGCCCTAAGATAGTGAGTAATCATCGTAATTTAAAACAAAAACCTACCCCACCCACTAACACGTTAAACTCACCCCACCCTATTAACCAAATTCGTAAACCCTCGACTCCTTATTCAAACTTTGCCAGAAGCCATATAATTATTGGTGGTCGCTCCTATGCAGATACCACCGATATTCCTTCAAGCAGCCTAGGCCTCTCAAATCCGTTACAGCCCCAGGTTTCGGACCTGATAGCAGCGGATCCTATCCAAAGCAGCATAAATACATCCGTTGTTAAACCTCCAATTCCACCACAGCCCCAACCTTCGGTCGAAAATAGCGAGCCTATAGCAACGGACTCTCTCGTGAGTACTAGTAACAATACTCCCGGGTTGTTCCTAGATCCGTTGCAACCCCCCGTTGTGAAAAACACCATAATATCCGGGGACTCTGCTGAAAGTAGATATTTATTATCTCGCTTGAGAGATAGGAAGATTTTCGACAATGTAAGACTTTTCTTAGCTTACATGCACGATAGACCTGATTATACTATCATTAACGGTTATACCAGAACTAGTCTTAAAATCTTGATCCAGCAAGAAGGTCTACCAACGGATCGTACTACTCTGCTCGATCTATACACGAAGAATCATGAGCAGTATAATATTGCCGCTAAACAAGTAAGAATGGACCTTGCTGCCTACGCCGATCACGTTAGATCATCACATGTTTATCGGCTTCAGAAGAGCCGCGTCGCAGTGGATAGATATTATAGACCGTAACTAGTCTCTTCCGTCGTACCCTTTCCCCTTTCAACCCATAACCAAAAACCCAACTTGCCTGATGATATAAGACTTTTTTACCACAATTATATGAGAGGAAAACTAAGAAATCTTTTAATTGACGCGAAATCGTGTAATTTCAATATTCTCGTGATCACCGAAACGTGGTTAAATAATACATTTCTAAATGAGGAGATCTTGGACAATAACTGGACAATCTATCGATGCGATAGAGACTACGACTCCACCGGGCACTCGAGAGGAGGAGGTGTCCTTATAGCCATCAAAGACCCTCTAAACAGTGTATTGATTACCACGAATCGTTCACAATTTTTCGAGAATATTTTCATTCGTGTCAAATCTGGCAAAAAACACATAGTTATGGGCGCTGTATACATACCCCCCAATTCTGACGAATCAAAGTATGATGATTTTACAAATATACTTAATGGAGTCCTCCAATCACTTGACTGCCACAAGGAAAATGACGAAATGCTCATACTAGGAGATTTCAACCGTCCTAACATATCTTTTACTCTCGACGACGACAACAACTTGCTCCCCATTAATATCACCCACGCTATCGATATGAAGCTTATTGATAATTTTTACGCCAATGATCTGCAGCAAGTGATAGGGCAACCGAATCCTAGTGGAAATTGGTTAGACCTAGTTTTCACTAATCTATATGACGAGGTGAACGTCTTACCCGCCAGCGAAGATGAGAACCTTTTTTCTAACACGCTTCACCACTCCGCGTGGATACTAGAACTCAACTCCACCATCAGCCTACATCGTGCGTCTCACAACAATGCAATTGTTTATGATTTCAAAAACGCAAACTATAATAGTATTTGCTTTGAATTATCCCAAATTGACTGGAGGAATAGGCTATCATCTTATCATCAAAAATCGACTTTGTCAAATAAAGTTATATTATTAAATAGGTTATGTTGAACAACAATGCAGGGAGGCGGCAATATGGAGGAACATATAAATTCCATAATGGAAATGAATAATGAACTTGTCCTAAAATCAAATTAAAGACGTTATTTCGTAGGTACGAATATTTATTATTTATTTATTTATTTATTTGCCAAACAAGGCACACTTAAAAAGTAAACAAGGCTACATTAAATTAAATCGTCATATTAGGATGCTAAGTCAGGCACAGGTATATTGGACTAGGCTATATGTAGGTTATACATACTATACTTAATTTACAATGGAGGCTTAAACAGAATATAAAGGGAATTTAGGGTTTCATCATTAGTTTTAATTTCCTTTTGTAGGACAGTTTGTTAGTGGGACGGGTAAAGCATAGATTATGATCATTGAAGACCATGCAACATCTATCAATGGGCTCGTTCCTTGCGTACTCGGTGCGATGAGAGTATTCCTTAAGTAGTTTCGTATGGCTAGTACGCCGAACTACATGATTGAATACTATCCTATCCGACAAGAACTTCACCTTGAGATCGCCGTTTAGAATGTCCAGGGTAATGCATGAGATAAGCATTTTTCTCCTGCATGACAGCAGTAAAATATCCAAAACTTTGAGCCTGTCCGTATAGTGTGGAAGACTTTGATAATCAGCGGGGTTATATAGATTTCTTAGTGCGAAGACAATCATCGATCATCTAGACCAGATAGTATCATGTTTCTACAACATTATTTTCAGAACCATCGACAAACACGTACCCAAAATTAAAAAAAGGGATAAATTGTCGGAGCCATGGTTAGACAAAGATACTAGATCACTGCGAAATCAAAGAAACAAATTGTATCGCACTATAAGAACCCAAAGGGATGTTAACGAGGAATTGAGATCTGAGTACGCTAGGTTAGCATCAGAATTCACTTCTAGGTCACGTGAGGCCAATACTGCATACATAAATAAAGTCGGAGAAAATATCTTAAAGGACCCTAAAAACTTCTTTGACTTCGTTAATACAAAGCGAAAAACCTCAGGGTATCCGACAACAATGACGAATGGGAGAGCTTCCTCCTCATGCCCCCAAGATATATGTAACATGTTTGCAGTGAGATTTAGTGAAGTCTTTGCTCCTAAATCCAACACAACGCACACTTAACTGCCTCGTACTGAAACTTCAACTCTCATTAATAATTTATCTCTGTCAGATGACGAAATAAGAGCAGGTTTAAATAATCTTGACACTAATAAAGCTCACGGTCCCGACAATATGCCTCCCAGCTTCTTGCAGCGCTACTCAAATCAAATTGTATTTCCCCTTCATCTAATTTTTAATAAGTCTCTATCGTTAGGAAGTTTTCCTAAGTTCTGGAAGAAATCCTACCTAACACCGATCCATAAATCATGCGATAAGCTTTTAGTGGATAATTATAGGGGCATTGCCATCCTATCCACGATTCCTAAACTCTTTGAAAAGCTTGTACATGTAAAGATTGCACCTCTTATAGATCCTAACATTAACGAGCAGCAACACGGGTTCAGAAAAGGGCGTTCGACCACTTCAAATCTTATGATTCTTATCTCTGAACTTCTATGTGGTATGGAGAACGGCCATCAAATTGATGCTGTCTACACGGACTTCAGCAAGGCCTTTGATCGCGTTGACCACCACATTTTGGTTACTAAGCTATTAAAATTTGAAATTACCGGCCCTGTCCTGGAATGGATAAAATCATATCTCATCGGTAGAACTCAGGTCGTTAGATTTCAAGGATTTTTATCCAAAGAAATCGAAGTAGTTTCCGGTGTCCCCCAAGGAAGTCATCTTGGTCCGCTCTTGTTCAATATCTTCATCTCCGATCTGTCTCTCAAACTAAAAAATATACCACATCTCTTTTATGCAGACGACCTGAAAATATATAGCGTTATTAGGTCCGACACCGATGTATCATAATAAGTTAAGCTTTAACCTACACTACGATAATATTGCTGCCAGAGCTAATAAACTCCTTGGGTTTATAAAAAGAAGGGCTAAGGAATTCGATAACATCTGGGTCACTAAAACACTTTTCTGCTCACTGGTCCGTCCAATTCTGGAATACGCATGCCCTGTCTGGGATCCCATATTTCACGCCAGTAGCAACAGGATTGAATCCATTCAAAAACAATTTCTCCTGTTCGCACTAAGAAATCTATATAACCCCGCTGATTATCAAAGTCTTCCACACTATACGGACAGGCTCAAAGTTTTGGATCTTTCACTGCTGTCATGCAGGAGAAAAATGCTTATCTCATGCATTACCCTGGACATTCTAAACGGCGATCTCAAGGTGAAGTTCTTGTCGGATAGGATAGTATTCAATCATGTAGTTCGGCGTACTAGCCATACGAAACTACTTAAGGAATACTCTCATCGCACCGAGTACGCAAGGAACGAGCCCATTGATAGATGTTGCATGGTCTTCAATGATCATAATCTATGCTTTACCCGTCCCACTAACAAACTGTCCTACAAAAGGAAATTAAAACTAATGATGAAACCCTAAATTCCCTTTATATTCTGTTTAAGCCTCCATTGTAAATTAAGTATAGTATGTATAACCTACATATAGCCTAGTCCAATATACCTGTGCCTGACTTAGCATCCTAATATGACGATTTAATTTAATGTAGCCTTGTTTACTTTTTAAGTGTGCCTTGTTTGGCAAATAAATAAATAAATAAATAATAAATATTCGTACCTACGAAATAACGTCTTTAATTTGATTTTAGGACAAGTTCATTATTCATTTCCATTATGGAATTTATATGTTCCTCCATATTGCCGCCTCCCTGCATTGTTGTTCAACATAACCTATTTAATAATATAACTTTATTTGACAAAGTCGATTTCTGATGATAAGACTTTAAAGCTAACCAAGCTTCTTTTGCAGATGTGGAGTTTCTTATGTGGATAACTTTATTATCCTCGATTAATAAACCAATTAATGCTCTTGCTTTTGTATCCTTGATTTTCCATTCATTTGCCATTTCAGATGGTGAGGCATTATTTATAACTTCCCATAATTCTTCCTTTTGAAGTAAAAGTTCTACTTTGAATCTCCAAATTTGATAATTTGTCCCGTTTAATTTAGTCATGCTGAGTTTGGTCTCCATCTTCCTTTTGGAATATTACATAACAAAAAATTACTATGCTTTAACACGTGGCAACTGCGGCTGCATCTGGGCTCACAACCTGTTAGATGTTTAGAGCAAGTACGCGTATCTGATTCAAAAATATAAAACACCACCATTATGATTTTAGTATTATGATTTTAAATAACAACTCAAAATCAAACTAAATACAAATTCCTTTATTCAACAATTATTTTTAACTAACAAAAAACTCGTCCACTTAATGCAATGACGTTTACCAGAGTGAAACATGAAGAAGTAAAAACAGAACTAACAACTTTTATAAAAGAAAATTAATTTAAGATTGCTGCGCTGTAAGCTCTTTAAGGAGTGCTCAAACAGCGCTATTGGAGCCCTCCATTTCCCGCTGGGATACAATGCGATTTTATATGTGTGGGTAATCAGTTGAACATAAGTTTTTCTGCCAAAACCATAAATATAATTTTTTATTGCACGAATCTGAAACTCAAACTTAAAAATAACAACATAACGCGCAACATAGCAGGCCGACGTCTTAAAGTGCATCTGATATTCAAAATATTCCAAATTTTTACCGACCCACAGCCACATTTTTCATGCAACTCGAGAAAAAATAGAAATCGTTTCTAGTTTCGGTCAACACCGCAAACTTTGCCCTTACCCTTTCCTGGACCGTAGAACTGCGAAGTGACAGCTCGTGTTGATCAACACGTTGAGCCGTGTATTATCCCTTTTAGGCCCCTGATACACGAGTCAATGAACCCATCAATTCGAACTGTCACCTGGTAGTTAGTAGGCCGAGTGAGGGATCGGGGTGAAGTTTGCGCGGTTGAGCGAAAATGGAATCGGTTTCTAATTTCTGCCAATTGCATGGAAAATGTTTATGGCTGTGTGACTGTATCAAGCACATTTTGAAACGTCAACGAAAAAAAAATAAATTTCATCAGTTGGCACTATTCAAGTAACTTTTTTGAGGTATTTAAATAAAAATTGAGAGAAATCACATCGTATCGTATCGTTGATAAATAAAACACGAATGGCTACTTTTGAAATATTACCTAAACATATAAAAATGTGTTGTTACCAAAACCTCCTACATTGACAAGCATAACCTTCTCTATTACAAGCAATCAGAGCAAGCATTTGGATTCGTTTGCATTTGACTGCTCCCATTGTTGCAATCGGCTGAATTTTTGAAAGCGCCCTGTAATTTGGAGAATTTGGTAGTCCGATTCTCTCAATTGAGATTCTTGTTCATGGCTAGTAAATATAGAAGGTTATGTTACAAGCCATGCCTCAGGTGTGTGCATGTATGTGTATGAAGTGCCAAAGAGACTTCAAAATCCGCGCTAAACAAGAGTTTTGCAGGTTATAGCTGCAATTATTATTAATTATTATTAGTTGAAAGTGAGTTTTTAAAAGTTTAAAAGTGTTTTTGTTAATATTAAAGTGCATAGGAAGTGCCCAGGATAAGTGTCATCGTTGGAAAAGGATTAACTTATTGACTGTAAGTAATTTTATTATTGTTTTTGCATGCCTATAAAAAATGTAGCAATCGCCCTGGCAAATAACAATAAATGTACCATTTACAATAAAAGATATTTATTTTTATCTTATTGCAATGTTTACGAATAAGTATAACTATTTCTTTTATTGTTTTAATTGGTAATAACAACTACTTATTTCGTGGCGGTTGCAACATCAAAAGAAAATAATAGTATTTATTCCTTGAGCCCTCATCATCATTCACAAATTAGTTCGATTAAAAATGAAAATTAAACTTAAATTGTTTACCTTTAAAAATTGTTTACAAATTTCTTCCTCCCTCTTGTTAATAAAACCAAAGACAAAGTAATAAAGAGGGCTCAAGGAATAAATCCTATTATTTTCTTTTGATGCTGCAACCGCCACGAAATAAGTAGTTGTTATTACCAATTAAAACAATAAAAGAAATATTTATACTTATTCGTAAACATTGCAATAAGACAAAAATAAATTTCTTTTATTGTAAATGGTACATTTATTTTTATTTGCCAGGGGGATTACAACAGTTTTTACAGGCATGCAAAAAAAACTATAATAAAATTACTTCCAGTCAATAAGTTAATCCTTTTCCAACGATGACACTTATCCTGGGCACTTCCTATGCACTTTAATATTAACAAAAACACTTTTAAACTTTTAAAAACTCACTTTCAACTAATAATAATTAATAATAAATGCAGCTATAACCTGCAAAACACTTGTTTAGCACGGATTTTGACGTTTCTAACCGCACTTCTCACAGATAAATTGAAGTCCATTCTGACTGAAGTCCATTCTGTCAGATAAATTGAAGTCCCATTTTCTTCGAATCTGAGTGTGAGATTTCGTTGTGCATGGCTTGTAAATGTAGAAGGCTTTGGTTGTGACCCAAAAAATTGCGTGAAACACCTCAAAACGTCAAACTTCAAGTGTCAATTGCTCGAAAACTTAAGCCATGGAGAATATACAAGGAGGAAAAACTCTTATGGGGAAAATGACTGGAAATGGATGGGTAGAAGAAACTAAACTTCTAGTTCATTTTTGGCCACAGATATCAACTTTGTCCGATGTACCCCACACGAAATTAATAAAAATTCATTGGAAACATCAAAACTTGATTAATTACGAATAATCGCATTGATATAAATTGAATTTAGAAGCTGGTAAGCTGTAAGTTGGTAAAAGTAAACTATACATACTAGTAATAAACGAACTTTGCCATGAACCGGATAAATACAATCAGCCATGTTTTTTGCGGTACATTTGACTGCAGCGCCACCAATAATCAAACGAAAATTGACAACACGTAGTTTTATCTCCTTGTATAGCCTCCATGACTTAAGCGAGATATTGAAAATATTTATTTTATATTTTCGTGTTATTTTAAGATGCCTCGTCAAACAGCGCGGCGACGGAAACCGTAGAGAGGTGCTCCATTAATCAATATCTTTTCAACACAGAATTTTATTGCAAATAAACTTTTTTATTATCAAATTAAATATTATCGCACACGTCAATTTCTTGAAGATTCTATGGTCCTGAGCGTAACCTTAAAACTTAACGAGAGTTTGCAAAGAGAACGAAAGAGCATCTTAAGGCAGCGTGCACTATCTTACGCTGTCTTAAGACAATATAACACCATTAGCCCTAACCATATCCCTAACTATAAAGAACTTAAGACGTCTTAAGCTTCCTCGTCAAATTCTTTTAAGACTGGCTAATTTTCTGTCAAAACGTAATGAATCTTAAGTTTAGCTATAATCACTGACATATAATAACGGACTGCTGATCAGACATTATTCCCATACAAACTCATGGCACCAAAAAGTATAGAAAAGTATAGTCCTCTCGCTCATCCATAAGCCCCTTTTATCAACGAATTCTAATTTTGTTAAATTTCGTGTTAAGAGTTCAGTGCATTCGCTGGCGGAAATAAAATCAATTTGACATTCAAAAACTGCACACTTTTCCATTTTCTTAAATATTTTTACTCTTGAGTATCAATAAACACAAAATACGATAACTTTTGTATCTTTGCAGTAAAATAAGAACGGTAACTAAAACTCTGGAATGACTTTAAGCGAAATTTAAAATAAAACCACCACAACGGTCGCACGATATTAAAGTTCCCATACCTGATTTCATTTTTTCCTTTGAACTAATGTCAGAATGTTTACAAAAAATAGATGGTTATAGTGATTTTTTTATTTCTGTCTCGTTTCGCCATAAGAGGAATCACTGACATTTAGATGAAAGAGAGAACTCGCATGGTTTAACATAAATATTTGGAATTAATAAAAAGCATTTTAAAAGGGAAATAACATCAAAATTTCATTTGTAATTTTTTTAACAAAAATTTATTTTGTTCCCATCGTCCAAAAACGAATATAAAAAATTTTAATTTACAAAAATAAGTTTTTACATGTCAGTGAGAAAAGGTTTGTCAACTATGGAGCGAATTGGTGCCATGAAAATTTCCTGATGAGCAGTCCATTCTATATGTCAGTGGCTATAATTGCTTTAAGGCCGTTTGCCAACATACCATTTCGATTTTTTCTCATTTCCCAGGCCACTTCGATATTCTAAAGTGTTCCAAAATAGCAATTCACACATTTCGTTGACAGTTAAAGGCCCAAACATATAGCAGAAACGAAAAGAAACCGAAACGAAAACGAAATGAACTTGAAAATGATAGCGATTATATAGGTGCCTGAGCGAATCGGTTCTTGACATTTGTTGACAAGTTTTGCATTGAGTAGAAGAGTTTAAATTTTCGATAAATACACATATTATACACTTTATATAATTTATGGCGGATGTCGAGAAATCACAACAGAAATCATAATCACCTCGTATTGACTGCATTCTTTTAAAAAAACTACTTTTTCGTCCTTTCAACTGCTTTAAATTCGAAAACGAACTGTCTCTCGAACTGTCAAAGTAACGGGCTGAATAGCTGAAACGAATACCGAAATGAAATAAATTTATATCATTCGTTCCGATTCGGTTCTGTTCGTTTATATAACCGAGTTCATACATTTTCATACGATTTATTTCATTCTTTTCGTTTCGGTTCGTTTTCGTTTCTGCTATATGTTTGGGCCTTAACAGTTTTTGAGTGAAAATGGATGAAGCAGACTTTGTTCAAGATTTTGCAACTTTTTTGAGAGTTTTATTGCGTTATTTACGCAGTGAAAGAGATTTTTTATTAATGTTGCAAGATCAATATGTAAGGGTGAGCACATTTTGTATATTTGTTTATTATTGATGCATATATTAATATATTACTTTTCACAGGAATCGATTCCATATTGCCAAACAAGGCTAACTTAAATTACATTACATATAATCCAGTGAATTTGTGAATAAAAGGGCCCCTAGTCGGAAAGTTTTGGGGTAGTTTTGATTTCTTCGGTTTTTTATGTTTTTTGGGGTACTGAATCCGAATCTGAGGTTTGCTGACAAAATTTCGTGACGGAACATTGAGGAAAATGCAAAAATATGAAAAAATTCGGACTTTTTCACGGGTTTTCGCTTAAAACTCGGAAACTATCAACTTTTCGTCCATAACATTCATATACTAAATGAAAGAGCACAAAATTTCCTACAAATATCACTACCCAAGTATGTCTATCCGACTCACCGTTTTGGTTCTAGCCCTAGTTGAAAATTTCCATATTTTTCTAAGTCAGCAAAAAGCCGATTTTCCAATTGACAACGTTATTAAACAGGGTGTATCCGTTAAGTTTACAAAGCGGCCGGCTGGTGATAGATTTTGGCTGGACGAACAAAAAATCTTTTGGGAGGTGGGTCGAAATCATAACGGTTTAGCAGCTAGGGCGTTTTGAAATGTTTTCTTTACAGTTTTACATATCACCCTGTATTTTTGTAACTCTATGACCTATTTTCATGAGTAAAGTATCAGTGTACGCAGAATGCTCCCACCTATCTAAAACTGTAAAAGTCAAGGTTCCACCCTATCAACTTCCAGAGTAATAAGTCATCAAAGTCAAATTTTTTGGTTTTTAAACTGAAATTTCAACTAAAAACACCTTTTTCTTCATAAAATACTCTGTATTATTGATAGAGCAAGAGCCCGTGAACGCCAGACTTACGTCATAGTATAAACGTTGAAAATTTTTCTGCGTAAGGACACTACAGCAGGTAACAACGTTTGGCTACAAAGAACCTTGACCAGCAGTGGCTTTGGCAGGAAGGAGGTAGCAAATGTACAGAAAATTTATGTCTACTTACGTCATTTTATAAACGCTGTTTTTTTGATATTCCCTCTACTATTAGAAGTCACGTCCTCCAGTGCCAGACGGTTTGCATAGTGGAAACCCCCCGCCAGACAACTTTAAAGTTTAAAAAATTGTATTGTATACTTACGTTAATAGTCCATTCAAAACGTCGAAACGTAGCACCACGGTTTGAAACCCGTTCCCTATATGTTTTTTGGGTTGCTGATTACGAAAATCAGGGTCCCGCATTCCTAAAATATGGCCTCATCCTTACAAATGCAAAAATACCTCTTTTTAAGGGTTTTTCGCGATAATTTCAATAATAATCACAAATAATCCAATGAAATACACTTTTTTCAATATTTATTTGCTAGGGTGGTTGATTTATACCAAATCAAGCCAAATTTTATGATAAGGGGTATGTACTCCTAAAGGGGTAAAACTATCCCTAAATCTACTGGAAATGAAAGCATTTGTAAAAAATTGTTTTTCCAACTTTAAGCTTCAAATTCTATTAAATGTGTATTTCGGCTTAAAAAAACCTAAAATATGACTTTGATGACTCGTTACTCTGGAAGTTGATAAGGTGGAACCTTGAATTTTACAGTTTTAGTTAGGTGGGAGTATTCTACGTCGACTGATACCTTACTCATAAAATAGGTCATAGGGTTACAAAAATACAGGGTGATATGTAAAACTCTAAAGAAAAAACTTCAAAACGCCCTAGCTGCTAAACCGTTATGATTTCCACCCGCCTCCCAAAAGATTTTTTGTTCGTCCAACTAAAACCTATCAACAGACGGCCGCTTTGTAAACTTAACGGATACACCCTGTTTAATAACGTTGTCAATTGGAAAATCGGCTTTTTGCTGACTTAGAAAAATATGGAAATTTTCAACTAGCGCTAGAACCAAAACGGTGAGTCGGATAGAGATACTTGGGTAGTGATATTTGTAGGAAATTTTGTGCTCTTTCATTTAGTATATGAATGTTATGGACGAAAAGTTGATAGTTTCCGAGTTTTAAGCGAAAACCAGCGAAAAAGTCCGAATTTTTTCAAATTTTTGCATTTTCCTCAATGTTCCGTCACGAAATTTTGTCAGCAAACCTCAGATTCGGATTCAGCACCCCAAAATACATAAAAAACCGAAGAAATCAAAACTACCCCAAAACTTTCCTGATTAAAATACTATTTTACTGGACTAATAGTGATTTTTCTTACTATTCAGTCTTATAAATTATGACACTGACGCTTAAAGATATAAATAAGATAAATAATAATTATAAGTAGGAAGGATTCATGCTATTAGTAGGGATCTAAGTTTTTTTTAAAGGATATTTTATCAATTGTAGGGGAAAAACATGATCCATGGCTATTGAAGACCACACAGCATCTGTTGACGGGCTCGTTCTTTGCATATTCAGTGCGATGCGGGTACTCCTTAAGTAGCTTCGTATGTCTTGTATGTCGAACATCGTCATTGAATTTGATCATACGTGATAGAAATTGTACTTTAAGGTTATCATTTATAATGTCCAGGGTGAGGCATGAAATAAGCATTTTTCTTCTCCCCGACAATGACATGAGATCCATAACTTTGAGTCGGTCCTCGTAAGGTTCGGAAGTCATGTGGATCGTGGAGATGTCTCAACGCGAAAAGGAGAAATTTCTTTTGAACAGATTCAATCCTGTTTCTGTTAACCTCAATTATGGGGTCCCAGATTGGGCAAGCATATTCCAGGATTGGGCGGACTAAGGAACAAGATAGTGTTTTTGTAACCCATACATTGCCGAACTCTTTAGCCCTTCTCTTTATAAAGCCAAGAAGCTTATTGACCCTTGCAGTAATATTATCGTAGTGCATATTGAAATTTAGTTTTTTGTCTAGGACAACACCTAAATCCACAATATGATCGACATGATTCAATATCATGTCGTTGAGATAATAGTTCTGCAGCTGAGTGGTTTTCTTTCGAGAGAAGGTATTGCATGGCATTTGCTGGTGTTGAGATGTAGTTTATTGACTATGCACCAATCCTGTAATACTTTGAGTTTCGACTGGAGAAAGGATACGTCGGTTTGCGACTTAATGGAGCTATATATTTTGAGGTCATCTGCGTAGAAGAGATGGGGAATGTTACCTAATTTTTCAGATAAATCAGAGGTGAAGATATTGAAAAGTAGAGGGCCTAGATGGCTACCTTGAGGAACGCCGGAAGTTACGCCAATTTCCTTAGATAGAAATCCTTGAAATCTGATAAGCTGTGATCTTCCGTCAAGATATGATTTTATCCATTCCAGCGGGAGTCCTGAAATTCCAAATTTTGATAGCTTTGAAATTAGGGTCAACTCGGTCAAAAGCTTTGCTGAAGTCGGTATAAACAGCATCAATTTGATAACCGTTCTCCATCCCACAAAGCACTTCGGAGATTAGAATCATAAGGTTAGAAGTGGTTGAGCGCCCTTTTCTGAAACCGTGTTGTTGTTCGTTAAGTTGAGGATCGATTAAGGGTGCAATCTTGTCGTAGACAAGTTTTTCGAAAAGTTTAGGGATTGATGATAAGATGGCGATGCCTCTGTAGTTGTCCACCGATTGTTTATCACAAGCTTTATAAATTGGTGTGAGGTAGGATTTCTTCCATATTTTAGGAAACTTTCCTAGCGATAATGATTTATTAAAGATAAGATGGAGGGGAAACAAGACCTCTTTTGAGCAGCGCTGCAGGAAAATTGCAGGTAGATTGTCTGGGCCATGACCTTTATTAATGTCGAGATTATTTAAACCGGACATTATATCGTCAACAGACAGGGAGAGATTATTTATAAGAAATGAAGTGTCAGTGTGCGTATTAGTTTGAACATTGTGCAATGAAATGGACTTGGGGCAATAAACTTTGCTGAACTTATCAGCAAACATGCTGCAAATCTCTTGGGGGCACGAAGAGTGTTTACTACCGTTTGTCATTGTTGTAGGATAGCCTAAGGTCTTTCGTTTTGTATTAACGAAAGCGAAAAACTTCTTGGGGTCATTTATGATGCTATTTCCGATGGAGTTGAGGTATGTTGTATAGGCCGCACGTGACCTAAGACTAAATTCAGAGGCTAACCTAGTGTATGCTAATTTCAGTTCTGCATTTACATTGGGGTTATTACTAATCATATTATACAATTTATTTCTACGATTGCGAGGCGAACGAATATTCTTATCCAGCCATGGTTCCGATAATTTATCCCTTTTTTTAATTCTGGGTACATATTTGTCAATGATGTTAAAAAGAATAGTATAGAAGCATGATACTATTTCGTCAAGATCAGTACCTGACAGCCTATGCTCCCAGTCAACCAAGGATAATTCGCAGCCAATACTGTTATAGTTTGCATTCTTGAAGTCGTAAATAAGTGAGTTATTGTAGGAAGTACGATGATTAGAGATTGTGGAATTAAGCTCGAGAATCCATGCGAAGTGATGAATTGTATTGGCGAAAAGATTCTCCTCTTCGGAAGCGGGTAGGATCTTCAGCTCTTCGTGTGAGTTGGTGAAAATTAGATCTAACCATTTACCGCCAGAGTTAGGAGTCCTAATAATTTGGTGCAGACCATTGCCATAAAAAGTGTCGATAAACTTTATATCGATGGAGTTTATGACATTAATTGGAAGTAAGTTATTATCTTCCTCGTCAGGGATAAAGGATATATTGGGGCGATTGAAATCCCCTAAAATAAATATATCCTCGTTATCGCAAAGTGATTCATTGGCCTCATCTAATATATGAAGTAACTCATCATATTTAGATTCGTCAGAATTTGGGGGTATATAGAATGTACCGATAGATATGTGTTTCTTGCCCGATTTGACTCTAATGAAAACATGCTCAAAAGACAACGAACGATTAGTTGTGAGTAGTTCGCTATTTAGGGAGTCTTTCACTGCTATAAGAACCCCTCCTCCTCTTGAGAGACCGGTGGAGTTGTAGTCACGATCGCATCTATATATGGTCCAATTGCAGTCTAGGATCTCTTCATTAAGGAATGTTTCATTTAGCCAAGTTTCGGTGATCACGAGTACATTAAAATGACAGGATTTCGAGTCAATAAAAAAATTGTTAATTTTACCTCTCATACCACTGCAATTGTGGTAAAAGAGCTTTATGTTCTCAGGTAGGTTTGGTTTGGGATAATTCGGAGTACGGGGATTTTTTAGAGAAGTGACTAGTTAGGGCCGATAATATCTGGTCATTTCATCACGGCTTTTCTGCAGTTGAGATACATGAAGTGATCTCACATGCGCGGCATAAGTGGAAAGGTCTTTACCTACTTGCTGGGATGTTATTTGGAACTGCTCATGAAACTTAGTGTACAGTTCGAGCAGAGCATTGCGATCAGTAGGAAGACCTTCTTGCTGTATTAAGATGATGAGGCTGGTCTTGGTTTTACCGTTTAGGCAAGTGGAGTCGGGTTTGTCATGCATGTAAGCGAGGAAAAGCCTTACATTATCGAAAACCCTTCTCTCTCTTAGACGAGATAACAAGTATCGACCCTCCGTTGAATCCGCTGACATTAAGGTGTTCTTTACAACCGGGGGCTGCAATGGGTCCTAGTTAGGGCTATGGTCGTCCTCTCAGGCAGGTGCAGCGGTGGTAAGTGGCGAGATGGGCTGCAAGAGATTGATAGGGTTTGCACGTGGAGGTTGGTTAAGTTAGGAGGACCCAGCGTAAAATTGTCTTCACTGTTGCGACTACTTCTGTTAATTCCTCCGTATGTGTTCCTGTCGTAGAACGGTTCAGCTCTTTGTAGTTCTTCCGAAAGATTAGTTGCCTGTTCATCTACGGCTAGATTGAGCGCAGCATCATTATGACTAATCATTGCTTCGCCGCCGGTCCTAGATGATAACTTTGAACATGACAATTCTGCTTCCAGACGATTAAACTGGGATCTCATGTCATTTTTAAACTCCGAAATGCCGTCATAGAAAGTGGATAGCTTTTGCAGACAATCGGAGACTCCCGCGAGTAGATCAGACATTGATTTGTTGTCCTGTTTGCAAGTATTCCCTTCCGAAATGAGCTTAATTTTCTTTACAGTCGAGTTGATGGAGTTAAGCTCGAATTTTATAAATTTATATAGCTCGTCCACTAGATCGGTCTTATTAGTCGCATTATCATTGGAAATGGATAAGTTTTCCAGCTTTGATTTGATGTAATCAAAATTTTTAGAATAATTTTGAAAATTACATCCAACGCGATCGACGGTGGCGGAAAGCTCATCAATATTTTCAACAAGTAGGCTGACTTTTTTTTCAGAGTTATGAGCTTTAGCGTTGCAAGCTTCGAAATCGTTTTTAAGCTCGCTGACAGATTCATTTAGGTTGATTATGTTATCGTTATTCGATTTAATTGCCAGCAATATGTGCGAGAGGTTTACAGACTTGCACTCCGGACAGTAAAATTTAAACGCTTTTTTGTACTCACTCAGATGCTTCAGCGAAGACCGAGAGAGCCCAATGCATGTAAAGGCCCGTCCTCACTACGCGGACTTAGAATCCACGCGCTTTTGGTCGTACGGCCAGCCAAAAGCGCGCGTGATCTTTTAATTTTCTGAGTCATGAGTGAGAAAAAATCAATTCTCATTTGAAACGGCGTACGCGCTTTTGAAAAGCTCATAGTGTGTGGACGCACAATGTACCTTTTTAACCACAGCCTTTTGTCCGCCTTGTTTGGCCGCACGGCCTTTACCATGGACAAAGTCGTAAAAAAGTCGTAAAAAAGTCATAAAACTCTATATGAAAAAAAAGGCAAAAGCGCGTACGACCCAAGACCGCGTAGTGTGGCCACACCATAATGGTGTGGCCACACTACGCGGTCTTGGGTCGTACGCGCTTTTGCCTTTTTTTTTTCATATAGAGTTTTATGACTTTTTTACGACTTTTTTACGACTTTGTCCATGGTAAAGGCCGTGCGGCCAAACAACGCGGACAAAAGGCTGTGGTTAAAAAGATACATTGTGCGTCCACACACTATGAGCTTTTCAAAAGCGCGTACGCCGTTTCAAATGAGAATTGATTTTTTCTCACTCATGACTCAGAAAATTAAAAGATCACGCGCGCTTTTGGCTGGCCGTACGACCAAAAGCGCGTGGATTCTAAGTCCGCGTAGTGAGGACGGGCCTTAACGTGGAATGAGTTGTCGCAAACCCCATTGCACGTAATCCATTCATCCACGTAATCGGAAACGTTGGACGCGGAGCATGTGCTTTTTCTGCATTTACTCATGCTGTAGTATGAATAAGTAATATGTAATAATAAACTTTGTTATGTTGTAATGTTTATGCTGGCAAGAGTCCAAAGTCCAAATCGTTACAAAGACTTAGATATTTAGTTTTTTTACAATATATATTAAGGGGGAAGAAAACACTTTTACTGGGCACTGGTATCACTATTATTATTGTCACAATGTCACAATTTGCCACAATGTATTATATTTAGGGAGTATCGTTGGATTTGGGGTTTATGGAATCACTCTTTGTATCAGGTTAACGATCTTGTCTGTACCGTTTATTGTTATCATTAACAACGAAACAGATTTTTGCCCGATTGAAGATTCTATGGCGAGAAACGATTTTTCTTTGAATTTTTTGCAGTTTTTACGGCAGTTATTACGGGATTTTACGGGACGCTACCCTGAGTCACTTTTTGTACGTCCGAGAGTTGAAGTCAAATTTGAGAAAGTCAACAAATATTACCACCGATCTATTTCATTTTAATGAACAAGAAACTCGAAGACATCTAAGAGTTAACTCAGCATTAAAAAAGATTTTAAAAATTTTACCGGAAAAAAGCGGACGGGATCAACATTTTGAGCTGATTGTTTTTCTGTTTTGGCTGGCATCCGGGACGTCCTATCGCGTAACCGGATCAGCATTTAATATATCACGTTTCACTGTGAGGTATATAGAAAATTGAGAGAATTCGAAGAATTATTTTCAAAATTTATTAAATATCCCGAAAGACAGGAATATGAAAGAATTGGAAATGGTTTTAATCGACGTTCTGCTGGTGGAATATTCTATAATGCATTGGGTGCAACAGACACGGCACGCACATAAGAATTAAATGTCGCGTACACTTGCATGACCAATACATAAATAGGAAACTCTTTTATTCAATCCAAATGCAAGCCGCTTGTGACCATTCAGGAAAGTTTACAAGTGTTTTCATTGGTTACCCAGGGTCAGTTCACGACCAGAGAGTGCTACGGAATAGTCCGTTATATAAAAAAGGCGTTTTCCCACCACGCGACTATTATCTACTATGTGACAGTGGGTACACTTGCCAAGTAAATCCTATTGGCATAATTACCCCTTTTAAGGAAAATCGGGAAATGAACTCAAGAAAACGGACATTTAATAATGTCCATAGCAAGCCCGAAATATAGTTGAGTGTTCATTTGGAATAATGAAAACTCGGTGGCGCAGCATTTTCAATAAATAACTGGAATTAAATATTAAAAATTGAATAAAAACTATCGCTGTTTGCTGTGTCATGCATAAAATATGCTTAGCGGAAGATATATTAGAAGAGCCAAATACAGAATTTACCGATGATAGCAATACCTTAGGTGAAGAAATTGATTATTTGGATGAAGATTTAAATGACGCTATAATATTTCGAGACTCACTAATGTATAGTTTGTAGTAATATTATTAATTTTTATTTTGCAACAGTAGTTATAGTTACAAATAATTTAAAAATGTTCTTGAAGTGTTAGTAATTTTAATTTCTTTTGTTCGATTTTTGTCAATACCATCTACATTCTGTATTTTTCAATAGTAGTTATAGTATGTAGTATAGTTATATTCTTGAAGTTAAATAATTTTAATTTCTTTTGTTGTTCTATAATTGAAAAATATAAAATTTCCATTAACTACTGCAGTTTGTACTTTAGACATGGAATGAAATGTTTAAATTAAACGAAGCTATACATTTTCTGATATTTAGGATGGTGAATTCAACATTATTCAAGCAGAAACACCCGGTTCAACAAAATAAAGCAATAGCATTGCAATTTTAGAAGAAGGAAGATGTATGTAAATAAAGAGGAAGTTGTTTTTCGATATATGTATATTTCATTACTAACTACAATATATATCTAACTAAATTATAATTTACATCACTAACTAATGTCTAATCTTAACTAACTTACCACTAACTAGTATCTAATCTTAACTAACTTACCACTAACTAATATCCAATCTTAACTAACTTACCACTAACTAATCTAATCTTAACTAACTTATCGCTAATTACTATCACTATCGCTAAATTCTATATTGTATTTATTTAAAAAAAATTAAACATCCTATTAATTTTTTTCTCCATGCGTTCACTTCGTTTTAGCATTTGGTCCAAATTTTTAGAGATATTGGATGCTCGACTTCCTGCGGATGTGGAAGGTATTGCCGCAGCAGGAATCGGAAACTCTTCTTCTTCTTGAATTCTGTTAAAATACACAAAAATATTATCCAATATAACTATAAAATTTGTAGTTACGTTTCAATAACGTCAATTATCATTGACGATTGACTGGTCCCTTCTTCCGTGCTTATGAGGAATGGCGGATGAAAATTGTGCCGCTCAGATGCCAACTCGTGCATTTCATCGAAGTAGGGCCAAGTAGCTGCAGTCAATTCCCCCTCACTCGTTCCTGTTCCTGTTGGGGATCTACAAGTTTCTGGAAATATAAAATAATAATAATAGAATATTCAGGCGGTATATCATCCCTCCAAACAGGGGCGCCAAGCAAAGTTCATTTAGATGGGGGCCCTTTGAGTTTGTTCCCAGATATAAGCAATTTTTATGTTAAAATTTGCTTATGTGAAAAAGCACCAAATAAAGGAAATTTTATCATAAAAATTGCTTGTATCTTCAAAATTAAAGGCCGTAACATTAAAATTGTCTGGACATTATTCATAGGAAATATTCCAGGACTGTACACACATAATTTTTTTTATTAAAAGGCGTTGCAACGCACGCGGGCTTTTGCTAGTATAAAATAAAATTACCAATAAGTACATCAAAAGCAAACAGTGTAAAAGTATTATTTCTCACCTTATACGTAGTTTGCAAATTTCCCCATTTTTTTACTAACGCCTCTACTCCTTTTTCCACCTGTGCATCAGCAGCCACCGCCCTAGAAAAATATTTAGTTTTTAACAAAATTATAATTTGATTGTATTTGATTTGCAGAATATCTATACTTGCCTCCAGCTTTTCTCCCTGTTAAATGTTTTTCTTATAAATAAATGGTTTAGCTTTAACCTCGCTTTAATAATTTTCTTTGTTTGCTCTTGCGAAACTAAAAAAAAATGTGTAAATAAAAGTTTTGTTGAATAATTAAAGAAATTTGCTTGACCCATCTCTCATAAACTGATTATTTTTACTTACGTCTTTTTGCGTATTTCCTTTTATCCATTATTATAATTTTCTCACCTTTTAAAATTTTCACGTTAACGATTTAAATTAATAACGTCAAAACTGAAATGATTTCAACTGTCAACGAATTCGGTTAAAATAATTGCCTCATTTGCAAAGACGCAAACCGCCGAAAATCAAATTAGTAGCTTGAAATGAGTTTTCCATACAAATTGACGTCTGAATTGCTATTTTGGCACAGACCCAAGACGTTTTTGACATTTGTAAAAAGTAATCAAAATTCAAGGACCAAATATTCCATTATTCAATATCTTTTCAAGACAAGATTTTATTTCAAATAATGTTTTTTATTATGTTCTCACTAATAATTTAATTTTCGTAAACTAACTAACTAATTGCTCCTTTAATCCCTCATGGGACATAGGGCGGAAACATTTGCCCTCCAGCGAACTCTATTTTGCGCGACAGCTCTGACCAGGATCTCCCAGTTGTTGCGGCCTCTGCTAATAGGGTTCTCCTCCACGTTGTTCTAGGTCTTCCCACTCGACGGGATCCTTGCGGATTCCAATCAAGGGCCTGTTTGGCTAGATTCTCGTTTTCGCGTAGCAAGGTGTTGCTATATTTAAGTTTATGTTTAATTCTCCAAACTCTTACCTGGTTCACAGTCTTAGGCTCGTAGCACTAACCTCGCATAAACTTAAAAACTTTTTCCTTTCTCTACTATTTATTAATTTCCAAGATCGTTGAACAAATCCAATTTCACATGAGTAACGGTTTTTTCTAGCTACTATTATTTATCAAGAATTATAACAACATTTAACATCACTTAAGCTTTAAAATTGTTTTCTATTAATTATCAAGATCCTTAACAACATTTAACATCACTTGAGCTTTAAAACTGTTTTCTTTCTAATAATTATTAAGATCCTTAACAACATTTAACATCACTTAAGCTTTAAAATTGTTTTCTATTAATTATCAAGATCCTTAACAACATTTAACATCACTTGAGCTTTAAAACTGTTTTCTTTCTAATAATTATTAAGATCCTTAACAACATTTAACATCACTTAAGCTTTAAAATTGTTTTCTATTAATTATCAAGATCCTTAACAACATTTAACATCACTTGAGCTTTAAAACTGTTTTCTTTCTAATAATTATCAAGATCCTTAACAACATTTAACATCACTTGAGCTTTAAAACTATTTTCTTTCTAATAATTATCAAGATCCTTAACAACATTTAACATCACTTAAGCTTTAAAATTATTTTCTATTAATTATCAAGATCCTTAACAACATTTAACATCACTTGAGCTTTAAAACTACTTTCTTTCTAATAATAATCAAGATCCTTAACAACATTTAACATCACTTAAGCTTTAAAATTGTTTTCTATTAATTATCCAGATCCTTAACAACATTTAACATCACTTGAGCTTTAAAACTGTTTTCTTATAATTATCAAGATTCTTAACATTTAACATCACTTAGACTTTAAAACTTTTTCTCTAATAATTATCAAGATCCTTAACAACATTTAACATCACTTGAGCTTTAAAACTTTTTTTCTAATAGAACGCCGCAAGAGACCGTTAAAACCAATACTTCTTTTTTACTATCATCAAATCGCCCGCCGCGCGTGAAAGTTCAGATCGGACTCTTCGATCAATTCGTCGATCGACCTCTCCTTCAAAAAACTTTGTTTTCAAAAAACCCGTCGTTGCGGATTTCTTCCGGGCCGTCAACCCTGGGGCAAAAGTCAACTGCTGGTCTTTCACCCAAGGCCGCCCCGGGCGGAAAAACGCACCCGTCGGCTTTTTCGTTACAGTGCTCCGAAACTTGCGCAATTTGCCTACGAGAGTTTTAATTTCTTTCGCAAGGCAAATTGCGCTTAATTCTTGTTGCCAATTTCCTTTGGCGTTTCGGGTTACACCTGAAGCACTTTAATATTTTGCACGGGTCATTTATCGGACCCGTGAATTTTTATTTACACAACATTCCTTCCGCCCCGAAACAAGAAAATCGCCGTGATACGAAGTTGAGTGGGCGATTCTCTTATCGCGTTAGACGGCTCTCACACTGAGGCAACAAGCAATAAGCAACTGGCAATAGACAACACGCAATATTATCGGGAGCGCCTACTTTACATTAAATTAAATTAGAGGTTTCACATTAGAGCAACTCGAACGAAACATGTTGCTGGTTGCGGCAATATTATTTCTGGCGATACTCAGTGCATTTTGAAAAGCGACAGATATTGCTTATTGCTTGTTGCCTCAGTGTGAGAGCCGCCTTAGTTGTGGGGTTGGGAGAATAAAAAAATTTTTTTTTTGTGGTCGGTTTGTTTTGTTTTTGTCTTTTCTTTGTGTTTAGGTGTTAGATGTCACCTGAAGTTTTTATGTTTGTTTTATGTTTGGTGATTTGATCGGGGCCAAGTGATAAAATTGTTTAGGTCAGTACATATTATATATATATATATACTTTTTTTTTGTCTGTTGATCCAGTGTTACTTGCGGTTGTATATGTGTGTTTTAGCGGTTGGTGATTTTCTTATTGCTGATCTGTCCTTTTTTTTGGGTACCGTTAGGTACTATTGCTTCTCGAGAACATTTAGTCTTTGAGCTGTTTTAGACGGTGCGCTTCAGCGCATGTGCCTCACGAACGTTTGGCGATGAAGGGAGGAGTGGGAATGAAGAGAGGTACCACCCCACTTCTTCCTTTATCCACAAAGTTCGTGAGGCATATGCGCTGGAGCGCACCGTCTAAACCGGCTCTTTGTTCATCCTTGATTGTTGTAAAATGGAGTAAGTATTTTCACCCTTATGTTTATTGGTATTTTTTTTTTTTTGTTAATCTCAAAAATTATTTTCTTTTAGTTTGGTGCGAATTCGGGAAGTCGTAGAGCAGATGTCTCGGCTAGTTCGAGAATTGATGGTTAATGTTGCTCCCGTCCAGATGTTATTGCTGGCCCCGGCCCGCCCGAGCTATGCATCACATCACCTTGTATGGCACACCCCTTCATATTTACCTCCCCGCCCGATCTACGCATCACGAACACCATGATATTTGCCTTCCCGCCCGATCTATGCATCACACATACCACCTTGTATGGCACGCCCCCTCATATTTGCTTTCCCGCCCGATCTGTGCAGCACACATACCACCTTGTATGGGGCACCATTCATATTTTCCTATTTCGCAACATTATTATTATTATTTTCATTTCCCCACATGCGCGAAGAAACTTCAACCGGATGAGTCCAGATATGCACACCCCTTACATTTGCATACCCCGATCCGCAAAGATACCTGCAGTATATTTCACAACATTATTATTTTCATTTCCCCACATGCGCGAAGAAACTTATTTCGCAACATCAGTTTTTATAAAGGGTTATCGAGGCTTTCTGGCTGTTGTTACTTAATTTGTTTATACAAGCGCCGAACGAACGATCTAAGAATATTTATCTTTCTTTCGGGCAATATGTGTGTGTGTGTATGTGTATGTGTGAAGCAGGTATCGACAGGTTTGTAGGTAAAAGCTTTTGCTGTTGGTGTTGTAAAGATCGAAAACGAATGTTGAGGCAGACCTGGGGTTTTTTGTTAAGGCGAACGACGAGGTAGAATTATTATTGGAACAAGCGCCTTGCTGCTGCTACTGTTTTATGATCGCCAGTTGGAATATCATGAAAAATGTTAGAATTGATGATATTGATTCAAATAATCAATAATAATTTCATAAATGCTTATCCATCTACTTATATTCAAATTTCTATTCATGATATAATTCACATGTGAGAAGGTGAGCATCTAGTATAAAATCTGGGGTAATCACCATCTTAGGAATATTTTGCTCAAACCATATATGTTATGTATTAATATCAATGTTTCGGTATATGGGGGGGATCATTCATTGTGTTCATGTATGTACTTGAATTCAAATACCTCAAACATTCAAGGCGATTCCTTATCTACTATATTAAACATAGTTGGCTTTATTTCGTCATTTGTATTTATTCTGATTTTTAGTTAACTGGTATTGCACAACTACTGAAATTGTTTACACAAATCTCGAAAGCACTGAAACGTGTTTAGACATATCGTTATTGAGTCGGCTAAAACCTCCCTTTCGGGACCATAAAGTAGTAATCTGCGGCACTAGTAAGCCGTAACCTTGAAAAAAGTAGTTGAAATTAGGTATCTGAAACTGGCCCTGCTCCTTTTTTAAAGCGATTTTTACAGCAATCGCCCCTAATTGTGTATATTGCTTCACATGCTACAAGTGTTTCGATATCCTCATGTATGTATGTGTTCATGTGACTTGTCTTAAGGGGCATAGTAGAAATTGTCCACATGGAGTTATAATTTTAGAATTTTGGTGTGGAAATACAGTTTTATATTTATATGTAACTTTTATTTATGGTTCGGTTGGGGCACCAACACCATCACCGGTGCACCAACACCAACACTGGTGCACCAATATTGGCGTCACACCAACACCGGTGCACCAACATTGGTGTCACACCAACACCGGTGCACCAACACCGGTGCACCAACACCATCACCGGTGCACCAACACCAACACTGGTGCACCAATATTGGCGTCACACCAACATTGGTGCACCTACACCGGTGCACCAACACCATCACCGGTGCACTAACACCAACACTGGTGCACCAATATTGGCGTCACACCAACATTGGTGCACCAACACCGGTGCACCAACACCATCACCGGTGCACCAAGACCAACACCATCACCGGTGCGCCATGGTGATTGTAAAACTCCTTACAAAATGGCATGGGCGGTATGGTGCACAAGCTATGATATCAAAACCTAACTTTCATAGCGCATCAATTTTCGACGATACGGACATAAGCGTCATCATCTTAAGATAAACACAATTTTGATACGTAAGCTATTCTTATCTTAATGAGAACTGTTGCCGAAGAAATCTGATGCATCGTTTCCGGCGCTGCCGAAGAAATCCTATACATCGTTTCCGGCGTTGTGTTGAAGGTCTTTTATTATTATGATTCAAAGAAATATACTGAGTATGAAATTGAACCCATAATCACCTACGGTTTCCGTTTTAGATAATTAAGTTTTATAAATAGACTTATAATGTATACATAGGAGGGAAAAAAATGAATTTTCTTATCTCTTACCCTAACATAAGGCCTTGCCTGCTTGGATTTACTTCGAAGTTATCAGTCTTGTTTTAGCAGTTCAAGAAATATGCAGCTTCTTTTAGCAAAAAGTTTAATTTGATTTTTATATATCAAAAGCAATGGATTTTTCATCAGCAAGCGAGTTGAATACTGAGGTTGAAATATTGGAGGATTTAAATTCTCACACCTATAAACCAACACTACCCTTGAAGGAAATGGCAATAAATCATCTCTATAAAATCGTAGGATGTAGGAGACTTACAACGAAGTTTGGTCCAAAGATTGTGCTCGATTTGGAGGATAACCAGCTTTTTTTGCCGAATCGCTGCAACAATATGTCTGAGAGGGGATTCATCAGCATCAATGAAGGAGGCTACATAATAATAAATAGAGGGCCAATTGCTAAAACCTTTGATTTAGTTTTTACTAAAAGCATAAACACTAAATTTTATATGAGTAATTAAATAAAGGATTTTTTCTCCAATTAAATATTTTTCTTTTTTAAAAAACCCTAATTTATTTCCCCCTCCCCAACCAATTACAGCAAATTTGTGTTTCAGATTTCAGATATCCAGTTGTGCACCAACATTGGTGTCACACCAACACCAGTGCACTAACATTGGCGTCACACCAACACCGGTGCACCAACATTGGTGCCACACCGACACCGGTGCACTAACACCAATATCGGTGCGCCAACACGACGTCACACCAACACCAACATGGGCGCACCGACACCAGTATATAAATCATTACCTCGCTCGATATAGTGCAGTAACTTACAATCATTATGTTTGAATGCACGGAATCATAACCTTCTATATAGAAAGCCATGAACACCAGTTGTGTATGTGTTAGTCGGTGGTCCAGCTGCCATATTCGTTTCCTGTCAAATTGTATGGAAAAGTGGATGTGAGAATTGTTTTTTTTTGTTTCTTTAGTGAAATAATTATATAAAAAGAAAGTTATTAACTCAATATGATGAAAACAATTAAATAAAAATGTTGTCATAGAAGTGATATCTAAAAATTATAAATTTTAGTGCGATTTTCGTGTTTTTTTTAATGTCTTACAGTGGACCTTATTATAAAAAAAGAAACTACATATTATATTCATGTAAACCTCATGTGATTTGATTAAAAATATTAAAAAACATTGAGTGATTAAGTGTGTTAATTGTAAAGGTGGCCACTTTGTTTACATTCGCGGTGGTTTTGTAGTGCTTCATTAGGATAAAAACGTTCGTGCGGTGGTGATTATTAAAAATATAAGTGCTGAAAAATGTGAAAGAAAGTGCTAAAGATTTTGTTTTGATTGCCATTTAAATTGGGGCATATTTAGTGCATTTATGTATAAATATTTAATCTTGGATATAAAAACATTCTAGACTATGGATATAGCAGTAATCGGCAAAATCTGTAATGGCTTCATATCGAAGATAAAATCTTTATAAATGCACTGAATATGCCCCAATTTAAATGGCATTCAAAACAATAACTTTAGCACTTTCTTTCACATTTTTCAGCACTTATATTTTTAATAATTACACCGTAATGAAGATATTAATCACTTTAAAATCACTGATAATTCGATTACCACCACACAACATGAAAAAGTCAACAATTTTCCTAATGAAACACCACAAAACCACCGCGAATGTAAACAAAGTGGCCATCTTTACAATTAACACACAATCACTCAATGTTTTTTAATTTTTTTAATCAAATCACATGAGGTTTACATGAATATAATATGTAGTTCTTTTTTTGTAATAAGGCCCACTGTAAGACACTAAAAAAAACACGAAAATCGCACTAAAATTTATAATTTTTAGATATCACTTCTATGACAACATTTTTATTTAATTGTTTTCATCATATTGAGTTAATAACTTTCTTTTTATATAATTATTTCACTAAAGAAACAAAAAAAACAATTCTCACATCCACTTTTCCATACAATTTGACAGGAAACGAATATGGCACCTGGACCACCGAATTGCTTACATGTATGTGTGAGCATGGCATGTTCATGGCTTTCTATATACAAGGTTATGACGGAATGTAACAAGACATTCACTCGTCGAGAGAGTCTTGCTAGACATAAAAAACGATCAACGCACACATGCAGAAACAGAGAATATGTAGATAATGATGAATCATTAATTCATACTGATGAAGATATCTATAATGCTATGGAGTATGGGGCTGATAATGCTATGGAGTATGAGGATGATAATAGACATAGCCCCACAGAAAACATTAGAAATAAAATGTCGAAAATAAGAAAAGGCCGGGAATATTTACAAATTCAAACACCAAAAACAGTTTCCAAACATGCTAACAGCGAGAACAGTTCTAGTAATATTTTCTCTAAACAAGTGCATATGGATAAATATGAAAAGAATCAAGCCGAACTATATAATAACAAAAATTCATTTCTTGGAACAGATCAGAGCTCAGATATAGAGCCATTTACAAAACGAGCAAAGTTTGATGAAGATGTAAATAAAAATAGTGAAAACTATGGTAAAATTCGTCAATACCCATCTAAAAACCAAGATGATGAGCCACAATCGTATACTTCTGAAGAAGAAGATGATGCAAATTTGCAAAGTTCGGATTTAGAATCAATTAACGAAGTCACAGCAAAACGAGTCAAGATGGTTGAAGATGCGAATAAATATACTGAAAACTTTCGTCAGTATCGCTATAAACACCCTCAATTAAATATTCAAGATGAAGATTCAAACTTATACGACCCCAATGAGCTAGTTGATCGATTGAGATGCTTAACGTCAACTAAAGAAGGAAAAGAAATATTTTGTATACTTAAACACTTACGAGAGCTTGAGATTATTTAATAAAAAACTTATAGCAAAATCAAACAGCTCAGTACCAAATGAGACAGCTCAGTGAACAGACCATTAATAAATCAGTTAAAGGAACCTTTAGCTGAAATGAGTTATGAGAAGGATATTAAATTGTTGGAGAACATTGTAAAAATCAAAAATTCAATTAGAAAGAAATATAAAGCCTTCCAAGCTGGAAGACTTCAACAAGCAACATATCTGGAGGAAACTTTTAAACCAATCACAAAACCTCTTAAACAATTTGTGACAGATGTAAAATTGGAATTAAAAGATACACCCAAACTCGAGTCAAAATAAGAAGAGATAAAAGATGAAATACCGCAGAATGATGATGAAACATATACACCACCTGCACGTAAATATTTAAAGCTGGAACCAACTAGCACCCCTCTTCGGAATTATTCTCTATTGAGAGATGATGATGATGGAGAAGCTGACAATGATGATGATGATGAGGATGAGTTTGCCACACCTATACAGTCATCAACATTGAGAGAACATAATTCGCCGATATTAGAGTCCCCACACCAGATACAAAGCAAATATAGAGAACTACTTGAAAATGATAGTACGGAACTTGATAAAAACCTATGGACTGTACTATTATAACGGTGCATGGAATATTGGTAATTCAAGATTAAAAGTTGATAAAGAAATCTTTCTTATAAACGGCAAGCAATATAAGATAACTGAAGGCTTAGCTGCATTAATTTTTATGAAACGTCCCAAGGGTTACTCAAAAGAAGACCTGGGTAATTATCGGACAATCCTAAACGACACATGTGCCCACAGACGCGATTTTAAGGAAAACCAGCAAGTAAAAGGAGCAAAAAGCTATAAATATATAAAGATAATAAAAAAGTTGATTCGCACTCCGCATACCGGTAAGGGTAATATGCGAATTTTAAACGACAATATTGATTACATCTATTGGGATGATCCCAATGAACTAGTTGATCGATTACGCATATTGGTAGGATCAAAAAAAGCCGGAAATAATAGTCATACTAATGAAATAGTGTCAATTATTGAGGAGTTGCGAGAACATGGGATTATTGAATAAATAAACAAAATCAACCGGCCCAGTATCAAATCAGACAGCTCCGTGAACACACCTGATGGAACGTATATTAATAAAGATGTAGAAGAGGAGGGCTGCCCCAATCTAGCAACAACAACAACAACAACAACAGCAAAATGACTTAGCTTGTATAATACATCAAGACCGATGTGCTCTGAAAAAATGTTTTTGTAATAAAATAAAATAGATTTTTTTTTATACATTACAAATATTCTTTTATTTTCTTATAATACTATTTATGATATTCTTCCTACTCGACACCTTAACTGGGTACACTATCCAAATTTTAATATACATCCACATCAAGAGGCAGGGACGTTTCCAGCCAACTGGCTTAGGGGGGTAATTTAAAAAAAGAAATACTTAAATATTTGTTTTATTCCATTAATTCCATTTGCACCCTCCCCAAGCCACCGCGAGCTGAAGTTGCCATTTCACCCCCCCCCCCAACAATGGTCAAAAATGTCTGCCAATAGTATTAAATGGTTATTTAGCCCTAATAGAACCTACATAAGGAGCAGCAGAATTTTTTTTTCAATTTTAGCCCCTTTTTTAAACTCCCCCCCCGAACCATCTAACTCGAGGTGGGTGCACTTCCCGTAAAAATTTCATATTATAAAAAATGCTTGAAATTACGGCAGAAGGTTGGGATCACGGTATACAGAAACAAGGTAATGACTGACAGCTTCGAATATCGTAGAAAAAGGTCTCCGAGTGGCGTCAGCACTAATGCAGAAACAACAACAATAACTTCGATTTTATATGGGAAGAGGTCGCCGAGTGACGTTGCCGTCTTACGATATACAGTCTTTTACATTGGCGTGTTTCACACGGGACGACGGCCAACCAACAGAAATCGTACGATATTCATCTTTTTAGAGAAGAGGGTGAGAGAGGACGATGGGGAGGGAAGATTTTCCCATCCAAATTTCTCACACGTTTTTCGATACGACTTTTTGACAGCGGTGTAGTTGTTGTTGTTTTTTGTTCCTTTTGCTGGGAGAATAAAAGAAAGAGAAATGACTTTTGTTTCAGTCGGAAAGTACTCAAAAGAGAATTAAAATAAAAGCAACAACAACAAGCTAAAGGGTTTTGACGTACAGTTGCTTGGAAAAATTGGCCCGTGTGAAAACCCGTACGACTTTTTGTCAAATTTCAAAAGGTAATGGACGATGACAGCAGATTTTGTTGGTTGGCTGTCGTCTCGTGTGAAACAGCCCATTACCTTGTTTCTGTATAGGCCTGTTTCACACGGGACGACGACCAACCAACAGAAATCGTACGATTTTAATTTTTTTAGAGAATGGGCTGTTTCACACGAGACGACGGCCAACCAACAAAATCTGCTGTCATCGTCCATTCCCTTTTGAAATTTGACGAAAAGTCGTACGGGCTTTCACACAGGCCAATTTTTCCAACCAACTGTACGTCAAAAAGCTTTAGCTTATTGTTGTTGCTTTTATTTCAATTCTCTTTTGCGTACTTTCCGAGTGAAATAAAAGTCATTTCTATTTCTTTTCTTCTCCCAGCAAAAGCAACAACAACCACACCGCTGTCAAAAAGTCGTATCGAAAATCGTGTGAGAAAGTTGGATGGGAAAATCGTCCCTCCCCATCTTTCTCTCTCACCCTCTTCTCTAAAAACATTAATATCGTACGATTTCTGTTGGTTGGCCGTCGTCCCGTGTGAAACAGGCCAATAGGGTGAGAGAGGACGATGGTGAGGGAAGATTTTCTCATCCAACTTTCTCACCCCTCTTCTCTAAAAAAATGAATATCGTACGATTTCTGTTGGCTGGTCGTCGTCCCGTGTGAAACAGGCCATACCGTGGTTGGAACGACACGATTTTTTCAAGTGCCAGCTCCCCTACTTAAAAGGAAGAAAGTCATAACTTCTCTTACGGCGCTTGAGCAGTTAACTTCATTTTGTTTACATAGGCTATTTCCACACGAGCGTACACACGACAGACCGAGTCGTCTGCAATCGTCAATTCTCTTTTGTCTTCGGTGAAAAATCGTATGAGCTTCTACATGAGGGGACAACTTGCAGGCAACAAATCATACTGTCTTTGTTGTTGTTTAAGACATTCTCTTTGCGTACAAAAAAAAAGAAATTTCAGAAAAAAACAACAACAATGCAAGAGCTGTCCAAGTGTTCGATCAAAAATCGGCTCGGGTCGGTCCCTTCCAGCACTTTTGGAAAAAATTATAGATCGCCGACTAGACTCACCATAACTTAACTTGTTTGTTTGAAATATTAGTAATTTTTAAGAATAAAATTAAATAAGCGAACGAAAATTCTTAGGGGGGTAATTACCCAATTACCCCCCTCTGAAACCGCCCCTGTCAAGAGGATTCAAGTTTTTAGTGGAATAGTCACCCTAGCTGCTTAGCTTTCTCCAATGTGCTTTCATGTAATTTTATAGAGACTCTTTCACTCCTAGTTTTTCTGCCTCTTTTTCTTTAGTAAGAGGAATATCAAAATATACGTAGTCGCGAATTTCATCACCTAAACCGCAACCGGTACAGTTAATGAAGTCATGCAAATTAGAACTTTCTGTATTCAGCAGTTGATATTTTAATGCCAGTTTATCAGGGAGAAAATCTTTCAAATCCAAAAGAAACTCCGTTAATTTTATGCATGCCAGTAAGTCACAAAACTCTTCTAACTTTATATTATCCTTGAAATACTGCTCGCATAAAATAAGTCCTCGTCGATATACCTCCTCTTCGCCTTTAAAATACTGTTCATCCCTGCATCCATATCCACTATTTTGGCAAAGTATTGCATCATGTTGAAAATCACTTAGCTGATGTTCAATTCGTCTAACTGCGCTTTCCAAATCCACACCTTTTGACCAAGATTCAGCTGCGTAGCACATCCACATTATTCACTTGTAATTTTCACTTTGCACTTTGTTTTTGTTGCTGTTTATTCACAGGCTTATAGCTACGAATTGTGAAAAATGAAGATTTATTCGTTCTTTTTATAACAATCATCCGCAGACCTGATCATATGTTATTTCGGTATTAATTTAGACAAGAATTGGAACCCTCACCAAATCCCCAGGAGATATCCGGCTACTAGATTTTCGTCGAAAATTGATGCGCTATGAAAGTTAGGTTTTGATATCATAGCTTGTGCACCATACCGCCCATGCCATTTTGTAAGGAGTTTTACAATCACCCTGGTGCACCGGTGATGGTGTTGGTGCACCAATGTTGGTGTGACGCCAATATTGGTGCACCAGTTTTGGTGTTGGTGCACCGGTGATGGTGTTGGTTCCATAAAATAAAAGTTCCATATAAATATAAAACTGTATTTCCACACCAAAATTCTAAAATTATAACTCCATGTGGACAATTTCTACTATGCCCCTTAAGACAAGTCACATGAACACATACATACATGAGCATATCGAAACATTTGTAGCATGTGAAGCAATATACACAATTAGGGGCGATTGCTGTAAAAATCGCTTTAAAAAAGGAGCAGGGCCAGTTTCAGATACCTAATTTCAACTACTTTTTTCAAGGTTACGGCTTACTAGTGCCGCAGATTACTACTTTATAGTCCCGAAAGGGGGTTTTAGCCGACTCAATAACGATATGTCTAAACACGTTTCAGTGCTTTCGAGATTTGTGTAAACAATTTCAGTAGTTGTGCAATACCAGTTAACTAAAAATCAGAATAAATACAAATGACGAAATAAAGCCAACTATGTTTAATACAGTAGATAAGGGATCGCCTTGAATGTTTGAGGTATTTGAATTCAAGTACATACATGAACACAATGAATGATCCCCCCCATATACCGAAACATTGATATTAATACATAACATATATGGTTTGAGCAAAATATTCCTAAGATGGTGATTACCCCAGATTTTATACTAGATGCTCACCTTCTCACATGTGAATTATATCATGAATAGAAATTTGAATATAAGTAGATGGATAAGCATTTATGAAATTATTATTGATTATTTGAATCAATATCATCAATTCTAACAATTTTCATGATATTCCAACTGGCGATCATAAAACAGTAGCAGCAGCAAGGCGCTTGTTCCAATAATAATTCTACCTCGTCGTTCGCCTTAACAAAAAACCCCAGGTCTGCCTCAACATTCGTTTTCGATCTTTACAACAACAACAGCAAAAGCTTTTACCTACAAACAACCCGGGCCTTCGCAAGGGACAATTCTAATTTCGGTCATCCAAAAATTCTTAATTCTTATCGCCTCTTTAGCCTGATCAGTCTTAGACATGATTCTCATACAAATTTTTTGAGAGCCAAATTTTCTATAGCATGGTTTACACCCAAATAATGTTGCGAAATATACTGCAGGTATCTTTGGTAATAATAATGTTGCGAAATAGGAAAATATGAATGGTGCGCCATACAAGGTGGTATGTGCTGCACAGATCGGGCGGGGAAGGCAAATATGAGGGGGCGTGCTATACAAGGTGGTATGTGTGATGCATAGATCGGGCGGGAAGGTAAATATGAAGGGGTGTAATAATAATGTTGCGAAATAGGAAATTATGAATGGTGCCCCATACAAGGTGGTATGTGTGATGCACAGATCGGGCGGTAAGGCAAATATGAGGGGGCGTGCCATACAAGGTGGTATGTGATGCATAGATCGGGCGGGAAGGCAAATATCATGGTGTTCGTGATGCGTAGATCGGGCGGGGAGGTAAATATGAAGGGGTGTGCCATACAAGGTGGTGTGATGCATAGCTCGCGCGGGGAAAGTAAATATGAAGGGCTGTTTTCCATAGAAAGTGTCGGTGTGCGTGTGGCTCCTCCCCCAGGTTGTGGGTATGGGTGTATGTGTGGGCATGGTTGTGTGTGTGGGTATGGTTGTGTGTGTGCTATACACGCATACATACAAACCTCAAAGTGAGGGTATCTGAGGGGGGAGCGGGAAAGGCAAATAAGGAGGGGGGCCAGAACCGCTCTTGTATAACTACTGCGCTAGTGGCGGTGCCACTTCCGTGGCATCTTTTGTCACGGCTTTGGAAAACGGTGAGTAAAGTTTGTCTCCTTACCACACGGAGAGTGTACTAATTTGTTTTTTTTTTTATTCTATTAGGTGGCGATGCATCCTCGGCGGCTTCGACTGGCGGTGAGGAGGAGGACAGGCACCCCGTAATTGGAGATGAAATTTGAAATATCTGTTTTATTTAGCAATAAATTGCGTTTTTCATAAAATTTATTTTTTTTTTAAATTTTTGGGTGATGAGATATCCCTGAATGAAGTCTCTCTATTTTTCAGGTTTCGGACTCATTCGGGGGTGATGAGATATCCCTGAATGGAGTCCCTCTATTTTTCAGGTTTCGGACTCATTCGGGGGTGATGAGATATCCCTGAATGAAGTCCCTCTATTTTTCAGGTTTCGGAATCATTCGGGGGTGATGAGATATCCCTGAATGAAGTCCCTCTATTTTTCAGGTTTCGGACTCATTCGGGGGTGATGAGATATCCCTGAATGAAGTCTCTTAACCACAACATTTAAACTTTTACGATATAGGACGATGGTCTTACCGGTCCTCACATATGCATTCAAACGTCCTGCGTTATTGGTGCGGCAGCGAGGGAGACCCAACCTCCACTTAGGGATGCCAAACTAGATGACATCGGCTTAGAATCGGGCCCGGAAGAGTAACAGGTGCGAGAGGCCCGTTCCGGACCTCGGTTGTAGAGCCGTTAAAGTGGAAGAAGTAGCTAACCTTGCTTATATTATAACATAAGTGACATTATGATATGTTTATGACTGATGTGTTATAATATGCTTAAGCACTTGGCACTAAAATTACCAATTAAAATGCCATCAGCCGGTAAATGAAATTGGTTGCACAAGGTTTCTAGTAGAGTATGTCCTTGCCACACGAAATAAGTTTAGATAAGGATAGAAAATTACTCGAGAGGGTTAGTGTTAATAACAAAGGCTTGTTTTACTTATTTTTATTCCTTTTATTTTTCATATTTTGTGTCTACTGTTAATGGGTTTGGACTAATTGTAGGGGCTGCTTAGACTAGTTGGTGGGAGGCGCTTCTGGGTAGTGTCTGGGACCGCATTAGTGGTTTCGGTATTGCTCCCGATTGCTTCCCTTCTGTGTTTCCCTGCACTTCTGCATATACCTGTGTTCTGTTTTCTGGTGTGTCTTGTGTTCGAGTGTTTTGGGACCTAACCTTTTTACTTAGCCAGGGGGTGATTTCGTAGAGTAGATAATATGGTTATACTACTTAGTGAGAAGGAAGGAGTTGATAGTACGTGTGTGTGCTTTTGTGTTACCCGATCTAATTGGGTGTTTATTGATTCAAGGGTTTTGGCGCCCTCTTGTAGTACCTTGTTGGCTTCGTCTCCAGTTATCAATTTAATGTCGCCAGTGTCAGTTTCCGTATGCGTTTTTGGTATTTCTAGGCTGACGTTCGTAAGTCCTATGCCTGGAAGTAGGGCCGTTGATTTAATTGTTGCGGATCCCTCGCCTGGTTCGTGTACAACAACGTTTTATCTCTTACTCTAACGTGGCATGGTTCGTTTATCGTCAGTATTCCTTTTTTGACTACTTTAAGTGTGTGTGTCCATTCTATTGCATGTAATGCGAAATGATACTGGGTTACTTAGGGCGTATAGCCATGTATTGGGTATTGCCAGGCTTAGCAAGATATTTGTCGATGGGTCTTGGATTTTCATCGGACATTGCGTTTTCTCTCCTGTTGGTTCGTATAGTAGCTTAATTGCACACTCTTGAGTATCAGGGTAGTATATGAGTGGAACCCTAAGTCGCCCTACGTATGAATGAACCTTTGGGTCCCCTGAAATTTTTTGGAAATCCTTGACGTCTGCTGCTGTGAACAACGCGAATTGTTGCGACTTGAACTCGGACGCTATGTGTGATTAATTTATGGCTGGGGTTACTGAGTGCCAATTAGAAAAAAACCGATTTTAGGCTGAAAAAAAGAATAACCAAAAACTAAGAATCAAACACAAGAATTGAACTAATACACTTTATTAATAAACGAGTTTTAAGTTTTCAACAGTCCGAACTCAACTGACTACTTATTATTTTCCAAAAAGCTTTCTTGCCATCGAAAAACTGCAAAGTGTTTGTGTTGCAGTTTTCGATGGGAAAATTAAAATATTCTCTGTTGGGATTTCTCGGTAAACTCGGGTATCGTCTCGTTACCCGAGATTTCCGGTATGCATGCAGCAGACAACGTTATCTTGTCTTTTGCATACATAACCCCTCCTCGGTTTGAGTAAGACTTCTCCTGAAGTCTTTTAGAATTTCTATTTGGATTTTGTCTTTTATGAATTACTTTAATTTGAGTTGTTTTTCCTCTCTTCCAAATTATCAAAATTGCTATACCAGCTATAACAATACAAATAAATGATATGCTTATTACATAAGATACATTTTTGTGAAATTTAAGTTCTTTAATTTCTTCTATATTTTTGAAATGTTTAAATATAATACTATCAAAAGTTAAAGGTTTTATATAAGATTGATTAAAGTTATTATTAGGATAAAAGTATTTGTCTTGAACAATGTTCCCTCTAATTTTTTCACTTACTGCGCGGTACAAAATTTATGCAAGCAAAAATATTCAAAACGTATGTAAAATAGTTCAAGGGGGGGGGGGGGGGGGGGGGGGGGGAAGTCCTGTGCCTGTGTTTGAAGTGAATTTTTTTTTAATAATACTCTTGAAAATTACATTTTAAAGTATTTTAATAACACACAAACAAAAAAGGATTTTTACATTACTGATTTTCATATCTTTGTTTATATTCTGTCTTTATTAGGGCAAGACCTACTGTCATTGAAGGACGAACTATAAAATAAGAGAAGTATAAAAACAGAAGCTAGTCATATGTTACGCTCGGTGACTTTACCAACTACGTGACTTCACAACAGCTTTCCTGGAGAGACCACTAGATTCGACTTTTAAAACCACTAGAAAACCACTAAAATATTTTCCTCTTCACCAAAAGTAACTAGATATTCGACTAAATGTAAAGTTCTTCAAACTTAATGTTTGAAAGGTGCTATATAGGCGGAAATAAGCAAACCAATTCAAATAAAAAAAAATGGCTACACTAAATGTTATAAAATATCAATATTTTAATAGTACAATCAGCATTATTACTTTGACCTATTATCATTAGTCGGCATTCTAACGGTATACACGGCTCTAATAATGCATCTTGTCGGCTTAATTGGTTAATCGGGGTACCAAAGTTCTCCTAATAGTCCGGTGAAATTAGCATATTAAGGAGACAAAATTCCAAAATGGCTGACAATTGGTCCACAGCTTCCTTGGGACTTTTTAAGAAAACAATTTCGGAATCACAAAAAAAACATGGCCGCCAGATATATCACTTTTTGACAAAAAAAATCACGAAATCATGAAATAGCAAAAGTGGCTGGCCAATTATTCAAATCGAGATACTCCTTATGCATCTTTAAACTGCAGAAATTCAGACGAAAATTGGTTGGAATTTTTGGTTTCATTCCATTTCAGAAGATGGATTTGACGCCATTGTTCATCAACTTTCGCAATAAACTCTTGATTTTTATTTAAGTGAATCACAAGGTCAGTAGCATTTGATGTCTTGTTATGGTTTAGTGCATGGCCAACACTAATTTCGTAGACTTGTATACTTTCCTCTTACCACAAAAAAAACCCACTACCCACTAAAGGCAAGTCTAAACCACCAGTTCTAGTGATAAAACCACCAAGATGTTAACGCTGGACTGCAAGCGCGCACGCTATGCTGTATACAAAACTTACACAACAACGAACTACCCTCTCTTAACATAAAGCAATCCAAGCAAATTTTACTTTTTTTTGTGAAAATTGGATTTTTGTCATTTTTAGATGCAAATCTTTTATAAAATGAATTGAAAAAACGGTGAACAAGCATATTGTGCGCAGAATTCAAAAACGGCTGCGCAACTTTCGAAAAATTAGTGCGCAGCCGCGCACCTGCGCAGCTTAGAGGGAACATTGGTCTTGAATGCTTTTTCTTTGATTATAAAAATTTTCTTTATATAGTTTTATGTTACAGTTACAAAAGGAAATGAGATAATTTCCATTCAAAGTTATGTCTCTGTCATCACAATTTTGTAATAGTTTTTCTTTTCCAGCATTTTTTATTAATAAACTTTCTTCATCTAAAATTTCAATTTTTGTGTTATTGTTATACCTAAGCTTACATTGGTTTTGCCAAATACAACTTTTACTAACTTTTAATTCTCTTAGCATTACATTTTCTTGATATTTCAGAACTTTATTTCCAATCTTAACAATATATTCATTATCTTCTTCAATTTCTAAAAATTCTTTATTTGGTAGTGGTGAAATCAATTTTAAATCAGTTTTTATAAAATCTTGAGGAATTTTAATTGCTATTATTAAAAGTTCTTTTTTATATGTAATAATGCCTAATTTGATTAATTTAAGCTTATAAAAATCAATACTATACATTTCTATCTCTTCTGCAGTTAAAATACTAGGATGTACAATATTATTCTTTGCTGAAGCTATGTTGTCTTGAATTTGATTAATTTTATTTTCTAAAAATCTTAATTTTAGCATTTGATCAAGGTATAAAGATTTTCTTAAAATTTCATTATTTTCTTTTTTTAATTCTTCTACTGTTTTACTAATTTTTTCTCTATCGTTTTCAACAGCATTTTTCAGTATGTTCATTGAGTCATTAAAATGTTTATTTATCGTAATCTGCTTGTTGATTGTTGTTATTGCATTATGTGTATTTTCATTAGTTGTTTTTAAATGTTCTAAAATTTCCTGTCGGTCTTCGTCATTCATAGTGCCGAAAAGCCATTTTTGTACAGTGCCAATAATATTTATTAGACCTCGTCTTTTTCTTATCTCTTTCTTCTCATATGTATTCGGTGTTATAGATTTAACTTTAGATTTGATTATGTTTATTTCTGTCTGTATCAAGTTCTTGTTATCTACATCTAATTGTTTTAAGTTACTTTCTATTTGTGTTAGTATATTATGTATTTGTTTGGGATCTATAATATGTAATAATGTAGTTGTCTGATTAACTATTTCAACTTCTCTTAGTTTGATTTGTATATATCCGGTTTCTTCATTGATTGGATTGACCTGTAGTAACCCTTGTACTGTTGCAATCGTCATGAGGAATATTATTATGGTGTTGATTACCTGTGGATTTTTTAAATGGTCTTTTAATATTTGAAACATGAACATTTCTTAGGGGTTTAATTCTATAATAAGGTTCGTCCTTATGCCTAACTCGTTTGTAATTCCTAATTGGTCCTGCTACCCTTTTTTCTATATAACTCTCCCTACTTAAATTCCTTTTCTTAATTATACTATTTTTCATTTTATTGATTCTTTCCTGAAGTTTCTCCACTTCTATTTTCTCTTTTGCTTCCCTTGGAGTGCATTTGATTGTCGAGTGATACCGATCGTTATAGTTTCCTATAGCCATCTGTATCTTCATTTCTACTGATAATTCGTTATCCTCAATACCTGTTAGCTTTTCTAAGAGGCTTGAGTGTAACCTTTCAATATCCGAATTTCCCGTATGGTTATTGGGTTTTGTAAGATGTACCTCGATGTTTTCTGTTTTCAGGTATTCTAATAATTGCTCTGCTTTAAACTCATTGTCCATTACTAGTTTATTTGGTTTCCCAAATTTCGCCACATGTTCCATTATTAGGGTCTTTTTTGATCTCCAGTTCCTATCTGTAATGCAGTATGCTGCTGCAAATTTAGTCAGTTTGTCAATTACCGTCACAAAAGCTTGCTTTTTGAAATGGAATATATCTAAATGAATGATGTCATTTTTCCCTTTTGGTGTCTCGGTTATTAAGAATTTAGGTTTGATAGGTTTTCTATCATATTTAATCTGTTGACATTTCTCACAATTATTTATTATTAGTTGGATATGTTCTCTTAATTTTGGAAAGTATATTTTTTCTTTTAAATTGTAGTAACATTCATTTATGCCACTATGCATTGACTCTTTTGCGTGATAAATAGACAGCTGTTTATGAAGGTCATCTTCCGTTAATATCTCTGTAGCTCTTCTAGAACTTCTGATAAATTTAATTTTTTTATTTTCTGAAAACATTGATATAAGTATTAGTTGGATTTTATGGTAATCTGTGTCGGATACTTCCGAATAGATTCCTGTATATCCATGTTGTATGCAATGTTTCAGCTTATCTCTTAGCGAATTTTCATTATCTAAAGGATTTATCTCAATAATTTTCCGTTTATGCAAAGTTTTTATTTCCTCACTCGGACTATAAGTTAAAATAATTTGTGTTTTGTATTTGTTAACAATATCGTCCTTTATCCCTATATGGTCTAATCTCTGTTCGTCTACAGAATGTATTGTGCCTGAAATCATCAGATTAGATTCTTCATCGTTATGTTCATTAATTTTTTGTGCAGTTTCTAATCTACTTAGGTAATCGGCTACCTTGTTTTCCTTCCCTTGTAAATATTCGATTTCATAGTTGAATTCTTGTAATTTTAACAACCATCTTTGATGACGTTGTGAAAACTCTTTGCCTTTATATTTGCTATTGAGATATTTAATTGGGACATGATCTGTAATAATTTTGAAGTTATTACCATATAGGTACGGCCTAAAGTAGTTAACAGCGTATACAATTGCAAGGAATTCTTTATCAGTGGTACTGTAATTTTTTTCATGACTGTTTAGGGTTCGGAAAACGTAACAAATAGGATGCCCTTGCTGTGATAAAACTGCTCCTATAGCATGATCACTGGCATCTGTGGTTACTGAAAACGGTTTATCATATTCCGGATCTTTTAATATTGGATGCGACGTAATCAAACTTTTAAGATTTTCAAAAGCTGCTATATATTGCGGATCATTTATGTTTATTTTGTTATCCTTCTTTAGATATTTTATCATAGGGTATGCTACTTTAGAGTAGTCCTTTATAAATTTTCTGTAGTACCCTGTAGCTCCTAAAAATCCCTTAAGCTGTTTTTCTGTCTTGGGTATTTTTATTTCCTGAATGGTTTTGATTTTATCTGGATTGGGTTTAATGCCTTCAACTGTTGGCCTAAAAATTCAGTTTCTTTTTTCAGAAAACTGCATTTGTCTACTTGTATTTTCAAATTGTGCTCTTGGAGCCTACAAAATATTTTAGTCAGAGATTTTTCATGCTCTTCTAGAGTGGTTGAAAATATCAAGATATCATCTAGATAGACGACACAAATTTGATTAATATATTCTCTCAATATATCATTCATTAAACGCTGGAATGTAGCCGGGGCATTTTTTAACCCAAACGGCATACGAACATATTCATAGAGACCAGCGGATGTAACAAACGCTGTTTTTTCAATGTCCTTCTCAGCTACCAGTATCTGATGGTACCCTTTTGCTAAGTCCAAGGTACTAAAGTACTGGGCTTTACCAAGCTTGTCTAGGATGCTGTCAATATTTGGTAGGGGATATTTATCATCGATAGTGATTTGGTTTAATCTCCTATAATCTACAACTATCCTATACTTTTGTACACCTGAATTATCTTTCTTTTTGGGTACAATGATAATTGGAGAACTATATTTGCTTCTACTTCTCCTAATTATACCTTGCTTTTCCATCTCATCTATCTGATTTCGTGCTTCAGTTTCATGCTGAGGTAGAATGCGGTACAACTTTGAATTAATTTGTTCGTTTGTGGTGGTTTTTATTTCGTGAACCACTGAACTTGTGCTTGTTAAAGCATCGCCTTCTTTAAATAAAAGTCTGTGAAATTTTTTAATTAATTTTGTGACCATGTCTTTTTCTTGATTGTTTAAGTGATCCAACGAATGATTTTGAATTCCACTTATTTCTAGAACGTTAACTTCGTCTTGGACGGTTTTCGTTAAGAATGGGAGTCGCACTTTGTTAGTCATAATAATTTCTTGTTTCCCTATACGTATATCAAAAACGTTTTTTTTTATAAAATCCATACCAAGTAAAAGATCGTATGGCTTTTCTAATTGCATTGCAATCCATTTCATTCTAGCCTTTTCAGGGTATTTAAATTCTATTGGACAGAAAGTTGAAACGGTTTTATTAGGTTTACTTATTTCCCCATCAATATAATTAATTGTCGTTGATAAATTATTTAAAATTTGGTACTTAGAGGATGGAAATTTGTTTTGGTTTAATATACTTATTGTTGACCCTGAATCTACAAATGCTATATATTTATCATTTTGAATTGTTAAAGTTATATAAATTTTATTCTGGTCCGAGGCTAGTTTATAAAAAAAGGTTTATCGATGGTATTTGTTTCTACTTTACTAGCTGCATCTACCTCCATGGGTTCTAGCCGTTGTCTATATTCATTTTGTCTATTACCATAGTTAGTTTGTCTTGTCTGTAGCGTTCTGTTATTGTTATTGAAACTATTATTTTTGTAATTATTATTAAAGTTGTTATTAAAGTTATTATTAATGTTACTATTCCGTCTAAATTGTTGTGAGTCGTTTCGTCTGTATTGCTGTGAATTACTATTAAAATTATAGTTTGACTTAGAAAATCTTTCATTTTGTTGATTATTATTCCTTTTTTCAAAATTTTTATTGTTAATATTATATTTATTAAAATTTTTTACAGTTAAGTTTAAATTTAAATTTCCTTGATCTTGGCCAATAAACTTATTAACTATTTCCCTAATTTCTGATAACCTAACTTTTGTCATAATTTCATATGCTAATGAACCTGAAGCTAATTCCTTTATTCTTTGAATTAACATTCCACCGAATATATCGAGCATAATTACACCGTTGTCGTCAAAGGCTGCAAACTCGGTAATATCTTCCACGATTCGTCTTAATTTATCATCTAAATCTTGTATGCTACTTACTTTTAAAGAATTTATTTCCCTAGTTATGGTAAGTTGGTTTTTAGATGACTTGTAATGCCAATTAGCTGGTGGAGTAACTTGTAACAGATTCTTTGCACCTCCTTGAATCTTTTCGTTATAGATGATCTGGAACACCCTATCAGCTTCATCTCCATATTCCGATAACGCTGATGTAACTGAACTTATGAATGAAGGTAGTGTACCTGGATCTCCTTTAAATATCGGCAGGTATCGAATATCCTTTTCGATCATTTGCCTCTGGCTTCTGGGCTGCATATTCTGAGCCATGAGTTGAGTTAGAGTGACTAAGCACTGTTCCATAGGATTTTGTTGTGCCATCTCGATGTTTCTTTGGCGATCAAATATATTGCGACGATGTTGTTGTCTTTCAATCTTGAGTTTTTTTTTCTCTCTCTCTGGTTTCGTTTCTGCACAAGACACTAAATTACACTTTGCCTTATTTCGTATCCCACTTTATTTGATTGAGAACTTATATTCCTTGTTTTTTTTCTTTATTTTTTTTTTGAAAAACAATACAAAATTTTTGTTATATTATTTATATATATGTATGTATATATTTTTCACAATGTGAACTGAGTGAACTTTGTTTTAAATTTCACTTTCAACGTCACTTTTTTATTTTTGTTCGATTTCACTGAATCTCTTTTCTTTTGATAGAGACTCCACCGACTGCGCCAATTAGAAAAAAACCGATTTTAGGCTGAAAAAAAGAATAACCAAAAACTAAGAATCAAACACAAGAATTGAACTAATACACTTTATTAATAAACGAGTTTTAAGTTTTCAACAGTCCGAACTCAACTGACTACTTATTATTTTCCAAAAAGCTTTCTTGCCATCGAAAAACTGCAAAGTGTTTGTGTTTCAGTTTTCGATGGGAAAATTAAAATATTCTCTGTTGGGATTTCTCGGTAAACTCGGGTATCGTCTCGTTACCCGAGATTTCCGGTATGCATGCAGCAGACAACGTTATCTTGTCTTTTGCATACATAACCTGCCCGGTTTTTGAGACTATTGGGAAGCATCTTATTTGGTAGTAGGACATTTTAGGCATGTTAAAGATGGGTAACGTTATCTTTACCATTAATTTGTCTCTGATTATATGGGTCCGGAGCTTTGTCGTCTGCTGGAGGATCGGTAGGCAATTTTCGAATTCGGGGTGAGTCTGACGATATGCTTTGTTCAGGGTGTCTGAAGATATTAGTAGGAGGTGGATCCTGTTGTTTTGGCTGGCTAGTATTATATCCAGCAAGGTACTTTGCCTGGATTCGATCTTCACTAACTGGAATAGGAGGTTAGTTACTAGTCCCTGACGTAGCTGGTTTGTTAGACTGCCTTCTATTGCGTTATTCAGGGCTTGAATCTGGTCACTGATCCTGTGTTGTCGATCTAGGAGAGTTGTCAGGGGTGCCTGGATCTCTCGTAGTGTATTGTTGACTACTATTATTTGCATTTTTTCTAGGTCCGCGAGGGCCTTTTGGTTTGACTCCAGTTCTCCTACTCGACTATATATTTCCTGTTCATTTTTAACGTCCATGGTACCGATCAAGTAGTGTAGCGCGTGTCCGATGCCATCGAATATGGACCTCGTTGCTCTACACTTCGGTACCATTTCTTGTATGATGCTGGTGCGTTTTTTGATGTGTCCTAATATCGAGTGGATTTGTGCCTGTTGGGCTTCGCATAATGGTAGTATAGTCTCGTTGCATAATTGTTTGGCGGCCCGTTCAGCTTGTTCTACTAGATCTGTTTGGGCCTCCAGTTCTTGGAGGTCGACTTCGGTGATGATGTTCCACTCGTCGTGATATAGCCATAACTCTCCGAGGTTTTCGTAGATTACCCCAGTCGCGTTGATTGGTGTGAACGTATATGGTGGGATATTTTGATCGGCCATGGTCGCGTGTAGTAGTAATAATGCTATTAGTGTCCTCATTTTGTGCTGTAATGAGATTAATAAATAGGAGATTAGTCTTGGGGTGCCGTAATTTTTGTCGTTGGTTGTGGGTTGTCTGAATGCCATCCGTCTAGTCTGCTGTTTTACATTGTAAAACACTTTTAGACGATTTTGTTGGCCGGGTTCGCTTTAATTCCTTAAAGCTGGGTTTTATCTTCATAAAACGGCTTCAAGCGGTTATTATGGACAGTTACTAATCTCTTATTTATTTTTATGGTGGTGTTTACCGCACTTGGGACAGCGACCACTGTATAGGGCCCGATCCAGACTTGGGATAACTTATGTTTTCGGGCCTCGTTGCGAAGGAGGACCTTGTCTCCTATGTGTAGGGTAAGTGTACGTACGTTCCCATCGTAATACGCCTTGGAGCGATTCTTGCTGGTGAGCAAATTTTTCCTCGCCATTGCGTATGACTTTTCCAATTTGTACCGCAATTGGTGGTAATAACTCTCGTGGTTGTATAGAGGCTCCGGGGTGCGTTTTAGATTGGATGGGACATCGGCGGTGAACCCATATAGGCAATCCATGGGGGTAAGTTTGATCCCCTCGTGTACACTATTGTTGTACACGAATGCTGCCGTACGTAAAAACTGATCCCAACTGTTTGGGCTTTCATCTACTATAGTGCGTAAGTATTCGATCAGGGGTCTATGGGCCCGTTCAAGTGCACCGTTGGACTGGGGATGGTAGGCTGAAGTCTGGAGTTTCTTAACTTTTAAGAGCCTACACACGCCTTTAAAAAGGTCACTCAGGAAGTTCGATCCCTGATCGGTGACTATTTGTTTTGGTATGTGGTAGCGCGTGACGATTTCGTCGAAGAAAATTTGTGCTACCGTTTGGGCTTCCACATTGGGCATGGCATACCAGTCGACGAATTTGGTCAGGTTATCCTGGAAGGTTAGGATATACTTGTTTCCTGAAATGGTATCTTCCAGTGGACCCACGATGTCCAAGTAAACCTTGTCAAACGGTTTTTCCGCGATGTCTGTTATAACCATGGGCATTCTGAATTGCCTTGAGGCCTTCATGGTTTGACATTTTTTGCATTTCCGGACATACCGACTTATGTCGCGGAACATTCGTCTCCACCAATACTTTCGGCGAATTCGGTTGTAGGTTTTGACGATTCCTTGGTGTCCACCGAAGGCGGAGTCGTGGTAGTCCTTTAGTATTGTATTGACTTCTTCAGGACTTGTTATTACTTACTTTCAGTTTCGAGATCGTTAGACCCTTCGTCGATATCGGGGGCTGTTGGAGTTGGGGCGCCTTGGTCTTTACCGTCGTCCTGCATCTTCTGTGCCTGAGCCCTTGTGAGTGCATTACATTGTTTCAGCCCTTCAGTAGGGGGCGAGTTAGTCACACTTTCTGGAAGTATTGATGGGTCTCACCGGGTTGATGGATTAGAGCTTCCACCGTGAAGGTATTGGGCTCTTCTGCTCTTTGAGGAATTCGGCTGAGAGCGTCAGCATTCGTGTTATATTTACCCGGTTTATATTGTATATTGTAGTCGTATTCGGACAGTTTGTGGTGGAATCTCACCAGTCTGGTGGTCGGGTCTTTAACGTTGAAAACGCCTTTGAGCGGTTTATGGTCTGTGTAGGCCGTGAATTTTCGACCCATTAGGTAGCATCTAAAAATTTTTACAGCCCATACTATGGCTAATAACTCCTTCTCGATGGTGGAGTAATTGCGTTCTGCTTTATTTAGAGTGCGACTTGCGTATGCTATCGGTTGATCTTTGCCTACATCTCCTTGGGAGAGCACTGCTCCGAGTGCCTCACTGCTGGCGTCCGTTGTCAGGTTAAACGGTTTGTCGAAGTCGGGGTAGGTCAGCAGTGGTGGGGAGACTAGAGAACGTTTTATCGTTTGAAATGCTTCTTGGCACTTCGGCGTCCAAGAAAATTTCACGCCCTTTCTTAGCAAATTCGTTAGGGGGCGTACTATTTTAGAAAAATCTGGGATAAATTTTCTATTTTCTAGGAATGATTGCACCTGCCTGATTGTTCGTGGTGCCGGGAAGTTTTGGACACACTCTGTCTTTCTGGGGTCGGGGAGGGCTCCTTTTTCGGAACATACGTGACCCAGGTAGACTACTTCCTTCTTTAGGAACTGACATTTCTCCGGTTGTAATTTGAGGTTGTTTTCCCCCAACCGGTCGAATACCCGTTGGAGCTTCGAATTATGGTCCTCAAGGTTCTTCCCGTAGATGACTATATCATCTAGGTAGACGAAGCATTCGAGGCCTTGAAGGCCTGTGAGGACATAATTCATTAGTCTCTGAAACGTAGCCGGGGCTCCTTTTAGCCTGAACGGCATACGTTTAAACTCATAGTGTCCATAATTCGTGCTAAATGCCGTCTTGGGACGGTCTTGTGGTTTCACCAATACCTGGTGGTAGCCACTGGCCAAGTCGAGGGTGGAGAAGTATCTCGAGTGACCGAGTTGGTCTAGGATGTCCTCGATTATTGGCAGCGGGATTTTTCGGTAGTCTACAACTACGCGCCACTTTTTCTTGCCATCGGGGCCCGATTTTTTGGGAACCACTAGGAGGGGTGAGTTCCACGGGCTTCTACTCGGTTGGACGATATCGTTATCCAACATTTCTTCCAACTGTTCGTTTATGATCTGTCTTTGGGTCTCTGGCAACCTGTACATTTTTTGGTTTATAAATTTGTCGTAGGTCATGGGGATCTCGTGTTTTATGGCTTCCGTGTAGGAAAGTTTGTCCCCTTTTAAGTGAAATATGGTGGAGGGTTTCGGTTTCCTTTTCTTTTAGTTGCAACTTCCATTTTGCCCGTTTTCCCTTGGGTATACCGTGCGGAATTGCACCATTTTTGGGTATACCCTTGAGCCTTGTGTTGTACGACGATGGGGTATTGGATTTTCTGAGACCGGCTGGTTCAGAGCCTGAAGGATACCCACATTCGTCGTTAGCATTCGTTAGAGGCTTAGGTTTGTTGTTGGGGGCTAGTGATATAGTGGAGTAATCTTTTATTGGCGTGAGCGTTAGAGTCAGGCTCGATAGGACTACTGGTTGGGTATTAACATTGAGAAGGCCAAAAAACACTGATTTGGTTCCAGATGGTAAGAGGGCATTGGCAAGAAATACTCCTTTGCTCGGCTCGTATGATTCACAGAGCATTTCCTCCTCTAATCTTAGTGGGATTGAGGCCACCATTTGAGACCGGCTTGGTAAGCGAAGGGGTTCTTCCAACGCTATCGTATGACTTATGCCTGAAGGAGTCTCAAAATCGTTGGGGTTGTTTTCCAACCTTGACCCATCTTGAGATAGGCAGCTGGTATTCCTCTCTGAGGGTACCTGGGAGACACCACCGGGGATTATCTCAGTTTCTGCGAACTGATACTCCCTGGTTTGGGTTTTCTCCTGCTGCTCTCTGGGTTCCGATTTGGTGGTATTACTGCGTAGTGGAATTGCAATTTCTTCTGGATTGATTTCCGTGCGAGGAAATCGCAGTGTTTGGTTTGGGCCCTCAACGTTACAGTGCTTGGTAGCAAAATCGTATCCTAATAGGCCATCGTCGGGGATCTCTGGCATGTTTTGTACGATTTGGAAGGTGCGTGGGAGGGGGTTATTGGGAAGGAAATTCCCCTGACAGCTCCCTAGTGTTTTTCCTTGGCCGTATGGCGTTTGTAATGTGCCCCTTTTTGTGGGGTCTATTAGGTTGGGATCCTTGAGTTTTTTGTGTTTTAATATACTGACCTCATGACCTCAGCGTCAGTGTCCACTGCTAGGTCGACTTTGCCGTTAAGGCTTATGTCTATTGGAAGAGTGACGAGTAGGACACTCGGTTCGGGCGCTTGAGATGCCCCTTTAGTATTATTTTTAGAAATTAGTGTCAGGCCGGGGTTTCTTGGTCCGACTGCGGGGAGTTTCCCGCCTGCTGTGATTCCCAACGCTGTCTTTGGTGACAGTCGTCTACTAGGTGCCCACGTCTGTGGCATAAATCACACCTGTATCTAATGTTGAACACCGCCCTCGTATTGTTAGTGGGTTGTTGACGGTTAATTTGCTGTTGGGGTTCATTGTTAGGGGGTCGGTCGTTGTGATAACGATTATAATTCTGACTTACCTGTTGGGGCCTCCGGTTCTGGTATCGGTTGTTACCTTGGAATTGATGTCGTTGGTTTGGGTGGTGGTTATTATTATTACTATTAAATGGGGGTCCCTGATTTTGGTAACGTCCATTGTTATTAAAATACCTTGATGACTCTGTTGGTTGACGACAGTCTCTAGCATCATGTGTATTGGACCTACAAACTAAGCAGAAAGGGGTATTTTTACGTTTCGGGCAATCAGCGTATGTGTGCCCTTTATTTCGGTAGTAGTTGCAGGTTATGCTGATTTCAGGTTTGGTGTTAGGTTTTGGAGGCGGGCTCCGATTAATTATTTGTTGGGCGTTTTGTATTGGCGCCGGTGGGGTAGTGTGATTGGTGTTTGGTAGTGTGGCGTATGTAGTGTACATCACCTGCGGGTTGTTGGAGTTTTGGAGTGTTGTTGGTGATGTTATTACGGGCGGGGCGGTGTATTGTGTATTTGAGTATTGGGTGATCGCGGCGGGGATTGCTTATTGTATATTTTCGATTTGCGTTTTAGGGGCTTGTTGTATATAGGGGTTATATGTCGGAAAGTTGGGTGATACTTGATGTGGGGCCCATGGGCGTAGCAAGGGAGGGGCCAGGCCCACCCCAGAATCCTTCTGGCCTACCCCAGAATAAAACTGAATCACTTATTAAAAACCCGTGATGTTACATAAGTCTTAAAACAATTTTACATTAAATAGTATGGTACACGGATGTCTCCAAAACAGAGACAGGTGTGGGCGCCGGAATCTGGAGCGAAAGCACCTAGCAACTGTCTTCTAAGCAGAGGTGTACGCTATATTGGCATGCATTCATGAGAACTTAAGAAGGGTCTACCAAAAAGAACGGATTTTTATCATCTCTGATAGTCAAGCGGCAATTAGGGCCGTAGGACCAAGTCTAAAATAGTTTGGGGCTGCCAACGTACTCTTGATCAGCTGGGCGTTCTCAATCAAGTTACCCTTGTTTGGATCCCGGGGCATAGGGGCTGCAAATGCAATGAAAAAGCGGACGCCCTAGTTAAACAGGGTTCCGACATTGCACTCATCGGTCCAGAGCGGGCTATCGGAGCACCTACCAGCTTTCTGCAAAGGGCCCTAGCCGATCGGACTTTGATGAAACATACTGAACGCTGGAGGTCTACGCCTGGACTGGTCAACTCTAAGCCGTTCCTTCCTGGGTCGACTCCTAACACGGCCAAGGATTTGTTGGGGCGCAGTAGAAATGATGTCAGAACACTTGTTGGCTTGATTACCGGGCACTGTGCTCTAAAGCTCTGTAAGCTCCAATTTGCAATCTAACAGACTAACTAAACCGGCAACACCGTCTAATAATTATCGTCCCTAACTAGTCACTTCTCCAAAGTCCAATCCATCCTCGACTCCTCACCCAAAACCAAGCCAATCTGATGATATAAGGCTCTTCTATCACAACTGCAGTGGTATGAGAGGCAAGCTGAATAATCTCTTTATCGACGCAAATTCGTGCCAGTTTAATATACTCGTGTTCACCGAAACATTTCTATTTCGTTTATTTATTGAATTGTACATCAAGACTACATAATCTTTTAACGCTAAAAAACGCATGTACATTATAATTTCAATACATTAATTAATAAAAAAGCGGAACGAGTGAGTAAATTAATAAAAACAGAAAAAGTAGATAATGAAAAGGAACAAAAGCAAAACAAGTAAAAATTAAAAAGAATGTAGTTGAAGGAATATTACTGGTTATTCAAAAAATTGAAGACGCGATTCCTGAAAACATTTAACGACCCCGCATTGTGTACGTAAGAAGGCAGACTATTCCAAACTTGAAGCGAATGAACAAAAAAAGATCTTTGCCCAACTAAGAAAGAGACCCTTGGCAGTATAAATAACGTTCTTCTAGATGTACGTCCAATTTGAAGATATTCATGTAGATAAGATGGACGGTCGGAATGTAGAAGCTTATAAACAAATGTCAATGCCTTGAGGAGAAGGTAATCATCAATTGTGCATCCCAGAAGGGAAAAACGATATGGACTGATGTGATCGAATCGGCGAAGACCGTAGACAAACCTTACACAGTCGTTGAAGGCCACATTAAGCTTACCACGGCATGCAGCATCAAGTGAAGGAAACACTAAGCTAGCGTAATTAAAGTATGGTAACACCAGAGATTTAATTATCTTTGAGCGAGACCCTAAGGGTAGGATGGAGGCGTATAGCCAGAGACGCCGCAAACTACCATATATTTTAGATAACGTGTGAGAAATATGATCGCAGCAGGTAAGTTGTGAATTCAGATGAACACCTAGGTTTATGACTCTCGTTTGATAAGGTAGGCATGTGTTCATAAGAACGATAGGTGGAAAGCGGTTGGTATCCAGTTTACTCCTATACATTGGAATGCAACAGGATTTAGAGGCATTCAGTTGCAGACGGTTGGATACAGACCATTGATAAATGCGCTTGAGATCTGCATTTATGTCCGCAATACAGTTCACAACCAGTCCAAGGCGGCTGTTTAAGTAAATCTGAACATCATCTGCATACATGTGGAGTTTGCAGCTTGTCACGACACTGCTAAGATCATTTATGTACATAGAGAAGAGTAATGGGCCTAGTATGGAGCCCTGCGGAACGCCGCACGTTATCGGTAAGGGATCCGAAATCGAGTTATGCAACCATACTTTTTGGGAACGATTCTGCAGGTAACTGCGGATTAAGGAGGTAGCAGAAGATGTAAACCTCATGTGGGTTGCCAATTTGGTAAATAGGCGGATGTGGTCAACACTATCAAATGCCTTACTGAAATCAAGAAGAACGAGGAAAGCGACATTACCAGAGTCAAGAGCCATTCGGAGGTCAGTAGTAACCTTCAGAAGTGCAGTTTCGCAGCTATTGCCTTTGCGAAAGCCAGACTGTGCCCGACTCAATAGGGACCTCGTCTCACAGTGACTTTCAATTTGCCATGCCATTAGTTTTTCTAGTACCTTACCTAAAAAACATAAAATACTTATAGGACGATAGTCGGCAAGACTACTTGGGGATTTACATTTAGGTAGGGCAATTACTTTCGCTTTTTTCCACTGAAGCGGAAAATGTGATTGCATGAGGCAGCTATTAAAAATATGTGAGATGTAGGGGAGAATAACAGGAAAAATTAGCTTGAGAAAAATGGGTGGGAGGCTATCCTGTCCAGTGGCGTCGGATTTAATAGCATAGAAGGCTTTACGGACTTCTTCGTAGTCCACGTTGCGAAAACTAAATATACCAGTATTACTATTACCAGTAGACGTGGAGCAATTAGTATCACCTACTCTGCTCGTGGCAGCGGTAAAATGTGTATTTAACTCATTCGCGCTAAGATTGACTTGGGTTAAAGAGTCATTTCCATGAATTCCAAGTTGCTTTATGTTGGCCCAAAATTTCTTTGCAGGCAAATTAGGACTAAGCTTTGAGGAAAAGAATCGTAGTTTTTCTCTACGGATGGCAGATGTAACTAAGTTCCGAACATTTTTATACCTTTCTAAATTCGCAACAGTTTTATTTTTCTTGTATCTTCTGAATAAAAATTCCCTTTCAGTAATCAACCGGTTAATTTGGGAGGAAAACCAGGGGAAGACAGAAGAAAGCACGCGTTTAGTTTTGACCGGAGCAAAAGATTCATGCACATGGTTAAGCGTACTTCACACTATCTGAGAAAGTCATATGACTTCACATATGCTTTTTTATATGTGAAAGCATATGATTTAAACATATCACAGCTCTTATAGTTCTACGTTCAAACCTTATGACTTTATGTGTGATTTAGCTGTCAAAAGTGAAAATGGATGAAAATGTTGTTTCTGGTGTTATTTCTGCCTTATCAACATTTTCATTATTATTATTCTATAGAAAGTTGAAAAATAGAAATAAAAAAATGAAAAGAAAGATATGGAGTCGTCAATGGCTTCTTAGGAGAAATTCTGGCAGAGATGTGGCAAGTTTAGTTTTCAAAGAGCTACAATTTGAAGACGAAAATAGTTTTCAAAATTTTACGAGAATGTCGAAAAATACCTTTGATAAATTACACGAAAAAATAGTGCACGTTATAAGCCGCCAGGACACGGTACTCCGAGAAGCAATACCATCACGAACAAGGTAAATTAATTTAAATGCAAAATAATTCATTTATTGAAAGCCATCTTTATAGGTTATTACTGACATTACGCTTTCTAGGAACTGGAGAGTCCTATATAAATTTATCATACAGTTTTAGGATTTCAGTGCCTGCTATCTCTGCAATCATTCCGGAAACAGTAAATGCAATTTATAATGCCTTGAAGGCAGAATATTTGAAGGTTGCCTTTGTACTATAACATATTCATATGTAAATATAACGAAACTCTTCCAATAGATGCCACACAGTCAAAAAGAATGGGAAAAAATCGCTAATGATTTTAACAAACAGTGGAATTTCCCTTTTTGTCTTGGAGCCCTTGGTACCTACAAATAATTGATGTATATTCCAAGGTTAATTATTCTATTTATTACAGACGGGAAGCATATTGCCTTTAAAGCACGAAAGAAAGATGGCTCCTTTTACTTCAACTATAAAGGGTTCAATAGTATTATTCTATTGGCCTTGGTTGATAGTAATTACAATTTTTTATATGTACATGTTGGTTCCAACGGAAGAAGCAACGATGCAGGAGTTTTTAATAATTCGTCACTTTCTGAGGGGATTGAGAATAATTTATTTAACTTTCCCGATGATAAGCCTTTACCTGGAACATCACAAACAGTTCCGTATGTAATTGTTGCCGACGATGCTTTTAAACTATCCAGAAGAATTATTAAACCATATGGACAAAGAAACTCTACAGAAGAAAAAGTGTTTAACTACAGATTAAGTAGAGCACGTCGCGTGGTAGAAAATGCATTTGGAATTATGTCATCTAAATTCCAAATTCTTCAAAAAGATATAAATTTATCTGTTGAAAAGGTGCAAGATGTAATTCTTGCATTATGTGTATTACACAACTATATACGCAAAGAGGATGGTCAGAAATATATTGAAATGAGAGACATTGAAAATACCACACAAGTGTCATTAACCCTTGGTAGTTGGCGGTCCAACGTTTTCCTAACAAATCTTCAAAAGCCCTCGGGAAATCGATCTGCAAATGAGCCGAGGCAAATCCGAGATAATTACTGTAATTTTTTCAATACCACTGGATTCGTACCATGGCAATGGGAAGCTATTAAAAAATTTAATTTTTGAAATTTTGAATTAAATTATTTTTATTAACTTCTGAATATAAAAAAATATTAGAATTGTCTTTGCTTTTTGTTATATTTAAAAATATGAATTGTTTCCTGTTTTACATGAATTTTTGAATTAAAATTATTTTTATTTATTTCTGAATATAAAAAAATATTAGAATTGTCTTTGTTTTTTGTTATATTTATATAAAATATTAATTGTTTCCTGTTTTACATGAATTTTTGAACTAAATTATTTTTATTTATTTCTGAATATAAAAAAATATTAGAATTGTCTTTGTTTTTTGTTATATTTATATAAAATATTAATTGTTTCCTGTTTTACATGAATTTTTGAACTAAATTATTTTTATTTATTTCTGAATATAAAAAATATTAGAATTGTCTTTGTTTTTTTTTATATTTATATAAAATATTAATTATATCCTGTTTTACATCATCCCGGTCATCCTCGGAACGTATGGAGTTTAATTCTGACTTTAAGTACTCTCCGAACGTTTCTATGTCGTCAGGATATTTTTGTGCCAGTGGCTTTGCAGGCTTCAAAGCGGATACTATACTGCAGATAGCGTCACTTGCCTGTACCAACACTATGTCCTCATCAACTTTCTTTCGTTTAGTTGTCTGAGGTTGCATGCCTGACGTTGATGGCGGGGTCTCAATTAAATCAATGGTAGTAGGAGAAAACACGGCTATGTCGTCAACATAATCCAAGCTGGAGGTGCTCAGGAAAACTTCTTGAAGCTCAGACCCACTTGAGTAATTACTGGTCGTCTACAGGAAGACTGGTCAGAATCTTTGATTACTTTTCATGCTGAAAGTATTACCTCTAAATTATCGGTTCCTTTTCTTGGTTTTATATGTTTTTTTAAAAAACTTAATTTTTCAAACCAATAGGCCCCTGGGTTGTAGATATCATCTGCTCCCGCTCCACTTTTCATGCTTTTCTGTTGCTTTTGCAACTCGTGGTTATATTGACTCCTGTAAATATTTTTAATTGCAGCATTTTTTTGAATATTATACCATAAATTTACCTCAAAGTATTAATTTTTATTTTGATATCATCTTGGCTTACTCCAGGCATGGAAGACTTTAATCCATCGACCATATCAGCCAATGCATTATGGCGTGCATGCTTATTGCTATACAAACGATTTTTAGAATCGTACAAGCAAGAATGTTCCTCCCACAACTCAATTAATTTAATGGTTGTCTCCTTATTCCATTCAATCTACAACAATTTAAGAAAAGTACATAATTATATTTTTATGTTTTTTAATATACTTTAATATACACGTAATAATCGCTGTTTTTTAATATACATACCTTTTTCCCAGCATCCATTTTTTCACCAATCTTTAAAAAACACAGAATATTCGGTTTGTCCACTAACGATGTTGCGACGGTGAGAATGACAACTGAACTAACTTAAACATCCCTTACTCCTTAAGCAGGAAGTAAGTCTACCTCTCGTATTTCTTAAATAATGTTTACGTTACATTCCTTTCTTTACATATAAGCGCCTACTCCCATTGGTTACTTAAACCTAAACACCCTATCATAAACAGTCGGTATCTTTGTCTATTTTACCCTTTCATATATACGACTCCTTCTATCCTTAAAAAATAGCTACCTGCAACAACAACTGTAACGGTACTTCTTAAATAATGTTCACGTTACATTCATTTCTTTACATATAAGTGGCTACTCCCATTGGTCATAAACAGACGGTACCTTTCACTATTTTACCCTTTCATATATACAACTTCTTCTATCCTTAAAAAATAGCTACCTGCAACAGCAACTGTAACGGTACCTGCAACAACAATTGTATTGTACCGTACGGTTAACAAGGTCACCTTGTCATAAAAATAACTGCGTCTGGACAGAGTGTCGCCAAATGGGGTTTTTTAAGCGAAAATGGGTCTTTCTTTTACAAACCGGACAGATTTGGATAAAAATAGACCGACGCATTTGTGATTTGGCTGAACTTTTTTAAGGGTTCTACATCGGAAAAAAAGATTTACGTATTCGAGGATTTCTATGTTATTTCAATATTTTGGAAAATAGAAGGAATCGAAAATTTGAGAATTTGGTGATTTTTGGCTTAAAAATTCATAAGTTCGGTTCTACTTTTATTTATACTTTATTTTTTATTCATTTTGAAGCTAAATGAATGGGTTTTTTTAAACAAATAATTTCTTCATCAATTAAAAATACGTCTTTAATAGAAAATTTGACGTAGAATGAAATGGTTATACTAAACAGTCGCTCCGAGGTGGGGGCAATGGTTAAAAACCATTTAAACATTTTAATTGTTTATAACAATATGAATGTTCATAATTTCTACAGAATTTATTTGTTTAAAAAGACGCATTCTTTTAGCTTCAAAATGAATAAAAAATTAAGTTTCTAGCTCAAATACAACCGAACTTATGAATTTTTAAGCCAAAAATCACCAAATTCTCAAATTTTCGATTCCCTCTATTATTGAAAAAAAAAATATAAATCCTCTAATAGGTATCTCTTTTTTCGATATAGAACCCGTAAAAAAAATTTCTGCTAAATCAATAATCAGTCGGTCAGATAAAATTATTTTCATATAAAAAAACCTCCACGCTCAGCTTTTCCCTATGACTTCTCAAACGAAAATAGAAGCACATCTAATTTCTTAAAAGTCATATGCTTTCACATAAGTGAACGCATAACACAGCCCCATATGTGTTCACACTGTCATTGTTCTCGTTTTTGACTTAACTTATGTGAAGTCATATGACTTTCTCAGATAGTGTGAAGTACGCTTTACAGAGTGAATTGAAATATTCTACTTTTTCGTCAATGTCAATGATACTATATGTACCATTCCATGGAAGAGAGGCACATCCTTGTAATAGGGCTGGGATATCGATCGATTTGTAATCCCGATATGTGAACATTTTTTGCTGCGCGTTTTCAACCTTGAAATTTAAGCAAAGATAGAGGATGTCATGATCGAGATAACTGGGTGCGCTGATCTGATTATGAAATAATACATTGTCCACATTCGGCACAAAAAATATATCCAGCAATGATGGATTATTAGTATCGCAATATGTCGGAAGTCTATTAACGGGTTTCAGGTCGAACGTATTGAAAAAATTAAGGAAGTTTTTAGAACGGGCATTATTAGATAAAATATTAACATTGAAATCTCCCCCAATTACAATATTGTCGTAGTTATGGGTAACATCGGAGAGCCACGCTTCCAACTCGCTAGCTTCAGAAATCGTGAAAATTCGAGGTGGACAGTAAACCACAGAAACAAGACATTTACTGTGGCCAATATTAATTTCAATGCTAAGGAACTCCAGAGCATTTGACACGGATTCTTTAACTTTCAGGGATCGAAAACTGTCCCTAACATAAATAGCTACTCCACCACCAGAGCGATTTTTTCTATCATTTCGGAATAGGTTATAACCACTTATAGAAACAAGTTTCGAAGGCACGTGATGGCGTAGTGAGGCTTCGGATACCAGTATAACGTGAATATTTGATTCACGAAAAATTTCACGAAGTTCGTCCATTTTATTACATAAACTGCGCGCATTAATGTGACAAACATTTAGCCCTTGAGCTCTACTTTGAAAAATGTTAAGCAAAGTTCTGATTTTGTTCATATTAAAACCAACTACCCGAAGTCATCAACACGAGATAGTAAAATGAGCTCAGGATGCGACATAATTAAAACTTTTATACATAACACCTTACAGTAATATCCCAACATTACAGAAAACAAAAGTGAGCGAGAAAAAAAAAAAGAAAATTATTTTCAGAAAATAAAAAGAAAAAAGTAAAACAAAAATAAAATTGGAATATAAAAGACAGAAAAAATAAAAGAAAAAAAAAACAATTAATAAAAATTAATATTCAGACGCATGCAAAACTCCTCGGCGCCGGCTGGTTGCTCCAAATTTCCTATGATGCTCCTGAAGTAGAGGCTGGGCTGACGGCGTCGTTCAGGTCAAGTGCTGACGTAAATAATTTAGGCGGCTCATTTTTCCGCAACTGCACATATACTTGGCCCCGACGAGTGAAAGCAGTAGAAACAAGATTCCTTCGTTGGAGCTGACGCGCAGTCTGGAGGATGTCGTTGTTTTTAGCCGTCAAGCTTTCATTTATATGAATCACGCTGTCAGAGACAAAGCCCATGTTTAGTTTTTTCAGAGTAAGAGGTCCGTGCTGGCGACTTTTTCGTAGGAACTCTAACTGCTCGTTGACTGACGGGAATTTAATAATCAGCAATGAGCTTGCCTTTCTTACATTGCCAACCTGGGACTCAAGCCGTCGGCGCTGTAGTGGTCGAAAAACATTAACATAAGGCGTCAGTTCATGTCCAATGGCGGAGGCGAGCTGATCTAAAATCTGCCTCGGCTTGTCGTTGTCGGTGGTAGGAACACCTCGAACGACCACATCTTTGAGCCTCGATTGCCGCCGTAGGTCCTCTAGCTCATTCGATAATACTGCCACATCATGTTGTACGGAGTCTACATCATCTTTCAATTCACTTACTTGCTTGTTGAAGGAATTGCAAACTTCTTCAATTTGTGCAGATATGCGGGCCTCAAAAGCTGCAAGTCGTTCGTCCAGCATGCGATACAAGTTGGACAAAAGCCTTTTCTCCAGAAGTTCAAGGCTGTTATCCGGAGCTGCAATAGACGTAGATCGTGGTGTCCTGCTGCTGCTGCTGTCATTGCGTTTGCTGGATGAATGATCCGGAGTGTTAATTTTGGCGGGAACTGGGGTGTCTGAGTCAGCAACTTTTCTGGTAGTGGATCTCACTTGCGGTTTAGGCATTTTAAAAAATGGTTTTATAAACTTTAAAAATTGTTGTACGAAAAAAACTGCAGTGCACCGCAAAAGGTAAGATACCACGGCGGGAATTAAGTTTGAAAATATAAAGAAAATTTGGAAAACTACGGAGAATTTTTATAATAATTAAGGAGCTTCGCGACACACGTCTACTCGATAAGCATCACTCTCACAGTACATGGTTGAATGAGTCCTTCCTAAATGAGGAGATCCTAGACTGCAGCTGGACTATTTACAGATGCGACAGAGACTACAACTCCACCGGTCTCACAAGAGGGGGAGGAGTACTAATAGCCGTCAGAGACCCTTTAAATAGTGAGCTCATAATAACCAACGGTTCACAATTTTTTGAACATATCTTTATACGTGTCAAATCTGGCAAGAAACACGTATTCATCGGTTCATTTTATATCCCCCCCAAAACTGACGAACCTGTATATGACGATCTACTGCATACCTTAGAAGAAGTCAATAGGACTCTTTGCAGCAACGATGACATATTCGTCTTAGGAGATTTCAACCGTCCTAGCATTTCTTTTATCCCTGACGAGGAGGATAACCTTCTTCCTATCAATGTTATAAATCCTATCGATATAAAGCTTATCGACACCTTTTACTCCAATGATTTACATCAAATTATCAGAAAACCAAATTCTTATAGTAATTGGGTAGATCTAGCCTTGGCTTGACAGGAACATTCGATCTCTTCGAAATCAGAGGAATAAATTGTATAACCTAATCAAAAAAAACACCAATGTAACCGAGGAATTGAAATTGGAGTACAATAGGTTAGCCTCAGAATTTAATCTTAGGTCACGTGAGGCCTATACCGCATATATCAATTCTGTTGGAGATAGTATTATAAAAGACCCCAAAAAATTTTTCGATTTCGTTAATTTAAAACGAAAGACCTCAGGCTATCCCTCAACAATGACAAATGGCAGAATACACTCCTCATGCCCCCAAGTAATTTGTAACATGTTTGCTGATAGGTTCAGCGAAATTTATTGTCCCAACCCTGTTCCAAGGCACACTGATCCAACTGATACGTACACTTCAGTTCTCATAGATGATTTATCCCTGTCGATTGAAGATATATTGACCGGTTTAAACAACCTTGACCCGAAGAAAGGTCATGGACCTGACAATCTGCCTCCTAGTTTTTTGCAACGATGCTCAAATCATATCTCATTCCCTCTACATCTTATCTTTAACAGATCATTATCGCTAGGAAAGTTTCCTACGTTGTGGAAGAAATCCTACCTCACACCAATTCATAAAGCATCTGATAAGCATTCAGTGGATAACTACAGAGGTATTGCCATTTTATCATCAATCCCCAAACTATTTGAAAAACTCGTCCACGATAAGATTTCCCCTTTAATCGACCCACACCTAAATGAACAACAACACGGCTTTAGAAGAGGGCGTTCGACCACTTCAAACCTCATGGTCCTAATCTCCGAACTGCTCTGTAGTATGGAGAAGGGCCATCAAATCGATGCTATTTACACTGATTTAAGCAAGGCCTTTGATAAGGTAGACCATCATATCTTGGTTGCTAAACTCTCAAAATTTGGAATAACAGGGTCTGCCCTTGAATGGTTAGGATCATATCTCAACGGAAGAACACAGGTTATCAGATTTCAAGGATTCCTTTCAAATGAAATCAAAGTGACTTCCGGTGTTCCTCAAGGCAGTCATCTTGGCCCTCTTCTGTTCAATATTTTCATCTCTGACTTGTCTAAGAAATTGGAGAATATCCCGCATCTCTTTTACGCGGACGATCTCAAAATATATAGTGTCATAAAATCCCAAACTGACGTATCCTTTATTCAGTCGAATCTCAATGCTTTACAAGACTGGTGCACCACTAATAAATTGCATCTTAACACCAGCAAATGTCAAGCGATTACCTTCTCTCGTAAACATAACACACAGCAGTATTATTATCGTCTCAACGACAGGGTGTTGAATCAAGTCGATCAAATTGTCGATCTATGTGTCGTCCTAGACAAAAAACTTAATTTCAATTTGCACTATGATAATACTACCGCCAGAGCCAACAAACTTCTTGGCTTCATAAAGAGAAGAGCCACAGAATTCGACAATATATGGGTCACAAAAACTCTCTTTTGCTCTCTAGTGCGCCCTATCCTGGAATATGCATGTCCTATCTGGGATCCCATATTTCTCATAAGTAGCAATAGGATAGAATCAATTCAGAAGAAATTTATCCTCTTTGCTCTGAGAAGTCTACACGACCCGCGTGACTTTCTAAGACTACCACCCTACACGGACAGGCTCAAAGTATTGGATCTCTTGCCGCTCTCTGCTAGGAGAAAATTTCTTATCGCATCTCTCACCTTAGAAGTGCTTAACGGCAACCTTAAAGTTCAGTTTCTGTCGGATATGATCAAGTTCAATGAAGACATCCGACTTACAAGACATACGAAACTGCTAAAGGAATACCCACATCGGACTGAGTATGGAAGGAATGAGCCGGTCAACAGATGCTGTATGATCTTTAACAATTATAGATCATGTTACTCCCTTTCTATAAATAAAGCATCCTATAAAAAAAAACTTAAATCCTTCCTGACATCCTAAATACTAACACTGTTTAGAATTAAGTAATTTAAATACGCCAGTGATTTGTTTCATTTTTTGTTGTATTTAGTTTAAGTGTGCCTTGTTTGGCGAATAAATAAATAAATAAATAAAATAAAATTACCACTTATGGAGGATAGGAAAGGCGGAGGACCCCACCTGCAGGCTTTGCCTGGAGGAGGATAAGTCTGCTCTCCACGTCCTCTGTGAATGCCCCGCAATAGCGAGGAGCAGGATTTTCTTGTTCGAGGAGTCCTTGCTCGGGCATGCATGTCTAAGCGACAAGCCACTAGGCTGAACTTGTGGTATATGAGATATTGTAGTACAATAGGCCAAATGAATGCCGCAATACCTTTGGACCCAGTACCTCACACAAGAAAAAAAATTTTGATGCGGCCATACATACGTAACATACCTATAACGCAGAATACAACCATAGATAAATTATATGGGCCTATCGTCTTCAGTATGATACCGTGCAGTTCATGACAGGTCCGATAGATGAGAAAAAAAAAATATGAGTGTGCGTTGGACCACACGTTGGAAGTGAAAACTTCTATGGCCGGCCAGTCTATATTTCCAAATCAATCTTAATATTACAATAGGATAAGGATCAATAAATTTTGTTTATATATATATATATATATATATATATATATATATATATATATATATATATATATATATATATATATATATATATATATATATATATATATATATATATATATATATATATATATATATATATATATATATATATATATATATATATATATATATATATATATATATATATATATATATATATATATATATATATATATATATACATAATATATACCTATATTTTTATATTTATTATAACTATACTTACATGAGAAAGATTGATGGATACAGACATTTTAACATCAATTTAGGATAACTAATTTAATGCAGTCAAAAGTAGTTACTCACTTCCTATAAATATAATGAACGATGTACATACATTTTTGGTATCCGATGAGTCGCGTGGAAGGCTAAACCAAGCTTCGGAAATGCACGATTAAACTTTATACCCACATACTAATTTTCAAATGTGTGGATTTCTATGGCCAGTGTACACTTCCATATATAATTTAATATTACAGCAGGATAAGGATCAAGAAATTTTGTTTATGAATATTCCATTTAAGTTTATTTTATTGTTAATGTTCCAATAAAATTAGAAGAACAACAAAGTAATAGATAATTCACAAAAAACAATACACAATACATAATATATAATTCGTAATGCCTAATACATAGTACATAATGCATAGTACATAGTGCGTAGTCCGTAGTACATAATAAATAGTACATAGTACAAAATACATAGTGTATAGTACACAGTACATAGTGCATAATACATAGCACATAGTACACAGTGAATAGCACATAGTAATAGTACATAATACATAGTCCATATGTAGTACATAGTGATTAGTGCCTACTACATAGTATATAGCACATAATACACAGTACATAGTGCATAGTATTTAGTACATAATACATAGTGCATAATACATAGTACATAGTACATAATACATAATTCATAATACATAATACACAGTACATGATACATAGTAAATAGTGGATAGTACATAGTATATAGTGCATACATTGTAAATAGTACGTAGTAAATAGTACAGAGTATATAATACATAATGCATTGTACATAGTACATAGAATATAGTACATAGGACAGTACACAGTACATAGTACATAGTACATAGTACATAGTACATAGTACATAGTACATAGTACATAGTACATAATACATAGTACATAGTACATACTACATAATACATAGTATATAGTACATAGTAAATAAGCATAATATACAGTACATAGTGCATAGTAAATAGTACATAGTATATAATACACACATATAACATAGTACATAGTACATAATACATAGTATATAGTACATAGTAAATATGCATAATATACAGTCCATAGTGCATAGTAAATATTACATAGTATATAATACATAATGCATTGTACATAGTACATAGAACATAGTACATAGTACATAGAACATAATACATAGTATATAGTACATAGTAAATAGTGCATAATATACAGTACATAGTGCATAGTAAATATTACATAGTATATAATACATAATGCATTGTACATAGTACATAGAACATAGTACAGAGGACATATTACATAGTACATACTACATAATTCATAATACATAGCACATAGAACATAATAATTAATACATAATAATTAGTACATAGCTCATAGTACGTAGTACACTACATAGTCCATAATACACAATACTTAATATATAATATTAAATATATAATATTCAATATATAATATTTAATATATAATATTTAATATATAATATATAATTCATATCTACTACATAATTAAAACTAAAACCCCCAAAGGAAACATTTTTCTCACGTGATGGTACGTGCGCGTGATGGCACACAAAAAGTGCGCGTGACGCGAGTTTTTAGTTTTTTCCCCAGGCCAAAAAGTGCCCAACGTGCCTATAGAAGTTTTCACTTCAAAAAACAAAAAAACGTTCTATGAAATGAATTAAGGCGCGTTAATGTCCGTTGAAGGTTCATTCATAGCGTCAGGACGTCAAAAATATTGTTTTAATTTAAATTCATGTATGGATATTTGTGTATATACTTGTTAAAACTGTGATTTTTTTTAAATTTCATAGCCTGCCAACGCCAAAAAGTTGAAAGTTGCTCGACTTTTGCCGTCGCTTAACGCCGCTGACGCCGCAAAACCGTGAATGGGATAACTCGATTTGAATTACACACAACCAAATATCGCCGTCAACGCGCGTCAAAGCGTTAACGCGCGTAAACGCGAATAAAGTCGTGATTGGGCCGTCGCCTTTAGTTTATCAAAACTAATTGAGCGATTGGATGTGTTAGTAAGAAATATTTGAATGCTGAGGAGAATTTAACAAAATAGTTATAAAATATTTTAATATCTGTTTCCTGGAGAATTGGGTCACTTAAAGGAGAAAAGCAATAAAATCACGAAAGGCCGCTTTTAGAACAGCGCGACCAAATTGCGCGATTTTGGGTCTGATTATGTTGGAGCTGCGATAAACGAGTAGAGCGACGATGCTAGCGGAGCAGACATAATACAAGGTTTTCAATAGAGCTGTTTATATTGGTGACTCACGCTTTGGTCGCGACCAACGACAAGAGCTACGATAAAGCTTGGGTTACTTTTCTCCGCTAGTATCGTTAGTATCAAGATGGATGTTGATTCCTCAGTCATATTGAATTTTCCTCAAAATTTGTGTTAACACACGATGTATGGTTTTAGTGGTAAGATCAGGCAGCATACTGGTCCATTGAGGCCAATTTTAGATTTTTCGAGAAAACAAATCGGCGAAAAATAGAGATGCTTTTCTTCAAAATATTATGAAGAATGTCCTTGGATTGAGTATAGGGTCAATGAAGAAGTTTACTGTTTTGTTTGCAGAAACTTCTGTACAAATAACTTAGTGCTCAAAACGAAAAGCTTGTTACAAGAGGCTATGATAATTGGAAAAAAAATAGGAGAAGCATTACAAAAGCATAGAAAATCCTTGATACCTAAGCAGTCCACCGAAATGAACGTTTCTCGATGGTTTCAGGAAGCGTACAAGATAGAATTGTGAGGCAACATGACACAGAAATAATTGAAAGAAGAGAATATTTGATCAAGCTTATCATCTGTCTCTGGTCAGTCGGTAACGGCGGTTTAAAATCTGGCCCACCCCAGCAAAAATTCATTGCTACGCCCATGGTGGGGCCTGTAAGTACATGGAGGTTTGTTGAAGTCTCTCCATGTCTAGGGCCTTCTGGATCAGACTATCCAATGTATCATCCCCTGCTGCCAGTAAATACTGGCACAAATGAGGATTTGTAATCCCACTCCTTAGAGCGTTTTTTGCGAAATCCTCTAGTTGTATTTTTACTGGATCCGCTGTTGCGCCGTATTTATTTGTGGCTGCCTCTTCACATAGGGATAATTGTTGTTTTACCCTTGTGGTGTAGGCTATTAGTGGTTCGAGAGGAAGCTGGCGTAGGGTAATTAGTTTGTTCACTTGTTCCTGGTACGTCTCCCTTGGGAAATACGTCCTATTAAGGAGCTTCTCAGCATCGTCAAAAGTAGCCGGTTTACTGGCGGCTATCAGTTAGTAGGCTTCACCTCGAAGTCTGGTTGGGAAAATTTGTAGGAATGCTGGTTGCTCAGCTTCCGTCAAACACTGAATTACCCTCCGACAGCACCCTAAGAACATCTGGAGTTCACTTGCTAAGGTTGGGCTATGCCCACCAGAGAATATGGGTACTAACTGGGAGGTTAGCTTGGCGACTTTGATGTAAGCGTCTGCCATGGCTAATTTCAACTGAGGTTTCTTTCCTCTTCCGAGGTATTGTTTCTTTCGGTTTTATTTAGGGTAAGGTCGTCCTTCTCAGATTCCGTGAGGGACACGCTTATCCAAGTTAGTAGGTCTTCTGCGAGGTCGGGGGTAAATGCAGGAGGGGTGGTATTCGAACGGGTGTCGTCATTTATTTTACAATTTTCTTCACTTATGTATGAATGTTCTAACTTATCATTGAAATTCTCTACGCTTGGCCCTTCGCCAGTAAGAGGGCACTCGAGGGATTTAAATTTAGCTAAATCCTCCCTAAATTGGAGGGTACTTTGTTTTAATTTCTCTACTTGTGTCAGGCGGCGTTTACGAATTTTATTTGTTTCTCGTTCCACTGCCTGACACGCGGCGATATTTATATCACCAGTCTCGAGCGCTCTCTTTAATATTTCGTCTAAACTTAAGCTAGGACCTACTTGTTTGCCCTCTCTATTTACTAATTTCCCACTTCTCAGGATTCGGGGTGATGTCTGGAGTGTCCTTGATGAAGCTGTAGTCGTCGGTGTGGAGGTGTTACCTTCTGGGTTGAATTGAGTGCTGTTGTCGTTGGACCCTGACGCTGTAGAAGGGCCGGCTGGTGTTTGGTGATCCCTCGGTGGGGGAGGTTCTGAGTGGTGGTTGTCCCCTGGTTGGCCCTCTGACATAGGGCGTTCCCTGGGCACGGATGAAGCCCGCACAATTCCCTCGATGTAATTTCTTAGGGGGGTGTATGCTTGTTCGCCTGGAACAGAGGCACTTTGTTGGACACCCCCGAGCGATTGTTCTTTGTAGGATCTAGGATTTTCTGCACTTTTTCAACCGCTGACGCTGCTCCCAAGTTAGGCTCAACCTTGGGCAAACGGTCTAGTGTGCCTTGACCAGCAGTGTTAGCAATTTTTATTATTAGCGATTTTATTATTAGTTTATGTTTAATTCTCCAAACTCTTACCTGGTTCACAGTCTTAGGCTCGTAGCACTAACCTCGCATAAACTTAAAAACTTTTTCCTTTCTCTACTATTTATTAATTTCCAAGATCGTTGAACAAATCCAATTTCACATGAGTAACAGTTTTTTCTAGCTACTATTATTTATCAAGAACTATAACAACATTTAACATCACTTAAGCTTTAAAATTGTTTTCTATTAATTATCAAGATCCTTAACAACATTTAACATCACTTGAGCTTTAAAACTGTTTTCTTTCTAATAATTATCAAGATCCTTAACAACATTTAACATCACTTAAGCTTTAAAATTGTTTTCTATTAATTATCAAGATCCTTAACAACATTTAACATCACTTGAGCTTTAAAACTGTTTTCTTTCTAATAATTATCAAGATCCTTAACAACATTTAACATCACTTAAGCTATAAAATTGTTTTCTATTAATTATCAAGATCCTTAACAACATTTAACATCACTTGAGCTTTAAAACTGTTTTCTTTCTAATAATTATCAAGATCCTTAACAACATTTAACATCACTTGAGCTTTAAAATTGTTTTCTATTAATTATCCAGATCCTTAACAACATTTAACATCACTTGAGCTTTAAAACTGTTTTCTTATAATTATCAAGATTCTTAACATTTAACATCACTTAGACTTTAAAACTTTTTCTCTAATAATTATCAAGATCCTTAACAACATTTAACATCACTTGAGCTTTAAAACTTTTTTTCTAATAGAACGCCGCAAGAGACCATTAAAACCAATACTTCTTTTTTACTATCATCAAATCGCCCGCCGCGCGTGAAAGTTCAGATCGGACTCTTCGATCAATTCGTCGATCGACCTCTCCTTCAAAAAACTTTGTTTTCAAAAAACCCGTCGTTGCGGATTTCTTCCGGGCCGTCAACCCTGGGGCAAAAGTCAACTGCTGGTCTTTCACCCAAGGCCGCACCGGGCGGAAAAACGCACCCGTCGGCTTTTTCGTTACAGTGCTCCGAAACTTGCGCAATTTGCCTACGAGAGTTTTAATTTCTTTCGCAAGGCAAATTGCGCTTAATTCTTGTTGCCAATTTCCTTTGGCGTTTCGGGTTACACCTGAAGCACTTTAATATTTTGCACGGGTCATTTTTCGGACCCGTGCATTTTTATTTACACAACAGTGTGACCAATCCAATTCCAATTCCTTCGCCTGATTTGGTCGTCTATCCTTTCTTGGCTGGCACGGCGCCATAGTTCCTCATTTGTAATTCTATCATGCCAGCGGATTTTTAGGATACAAACTTGTAGGCGCCCTGTGATGAATTGGGTGACTTTTCATGTTTCGCAAACGTACAAAAAAACTGCCTTAACGTTGGAGTTGAACAGCCGCAATTTGGTGTTAATTTAGATCTCTGTTGATCTCCATATGTGAAACAGGTATGCATATGCGCTTCTTGCTTTATTTATTCTGGAACTGACGTCTTCTTCTGTACCGCCATCTTTGGAGTTGCTCCTCGTTGCTGCACAGCAGCCTTTTACGGCATGTTTTTTAGTAGAGTGCTTTCCCGGGAGCTGCTTAGTAATTTGGTACAGCATTTTACTGTTACCTGTGTTTGCCGCGTTTTCCGCTTTCTCTGCGTGCTTGTTTATCTGCGCCTTTTATCACGCCGGACACTTCTCTTTACCTCCCGGTGTAATTGGGAGTATTCCCGTTCAAGTTGTTTCGTAAAACACCAAATTAAATATTAATCGCTAACGTCAATTCTTGAAGATTCTACGGTCCTGAGCGTAGCCTTAAGACATAACGAAATTTTGTGAAAGAGAACGAAAGAGCCAAATTACACGGCTTAACACTTTGCCTCTTAACAAACCGGTTTGTGCATGTTATACAATTTACACGATAAACTGACTCTTCTGCATTTTTTCGTGTACCGGTTCTATTGTTTATATAGCTGTGTACAAAACAAAATAAAATCTCATGCTTTTCGCTACTCCCGAGAACGAAGTTATGCTTGTGTAGTGTGCTGCTCGGTGCAGTCGACAATTTTTGGGGATGCACAAGTTAGAGACTTCCCTGCGACCCTTTGCCTATAAAACCGGTTTATTGGAATTATTGGAAGTGTTGATGGAAGAAGTGATGGGCCGTGTATTTTGGCTCAAAGATCGTATTAAGGCCATTGCAGTTGTTAATTCTAGTCCCATAGAAGCGTACACTATCTTAAGCTGTCTTAAGACAACGTAAGACCATTATAATTAGGGTTTATAATTGCCTTAAGACGTTTTTGACATTTGTAAAACGTAATCAAAACTCAAGAACCAAATATTCCATTATTAAATATCTTTTCAATACAGCACTTTACTTCAAAAACCTATTTTATTACGTTGAATGAAAACTCAAAACTTAAACACTAGTGTCCGTTCTTTTCTGAGCTGCTTTTCATTCTCCTTTCAAGTCGAGTCTCTTTCTAACTTTCCATTGGAGTGAAAAAGAAAGATAACTTAAACTTCAGAAAATGGAATCAAAAAATGAACGTGTAGAACCGGTCTAATATGGAAACGGCACGAGCTTACGTTTATCACATGGCCCTAAAGGAAACGTAAAGTGACAATTGTAAAATGGATTCCGAAAATGCAGATTTAAGCGATTTATTTAAGTTGTGGAAGAAATATAAACAGCTTAGAAGTGCTCAGCAAAATAAAAGGAAAACATTTAACTGAAAAATTACTTGGGGACTGATACCGCTTACGCATGCTTACGTTTTGTGCCCGTACGTATGCACGAATTTAACGAGCATTCGTCAAGTTTGTTTGCTCAATTTAGGTTAGTGCCATATGAACATTCATATTCGTACTTAAGGTTACGAACAGTTACGTTACACTCTACCTCATTGTTTAGTCTCACCGTTATTGAAGCCTAGTGAAATTGAAAAGACGTTAAGCGAAATTGAAAGACAATATTTTTAAGAAGTGTTAAATATGGAAATTTTTGCATTTTATTGCTTTTACAGTTTATTTCGCTGCGTTATAGCTTCAAGTTTTTTATATTTTTAACTGTTGCCGTTCTTAGAAAGTGTGCCTTTATAGAGATTTAGAAACTTGAGTTAGAGGAAGTAGAAAGCAACGGTAAACGGAACTAGATTACTAGATTGAAAATTTGTTATCGCTGGTACCGTAATGATTTTGCCAGATGATGTAGTTTAATAATTTAAAGAAGTACAAAGTGTTTGATTTGATTATGATTTATTTTAGGTTGTATGTCTTAAATGTGCAAAATGTTTTTGCTGTAATAAGTGTCGTTTTAATCATGAAGCAAAAGTTCATTTTTCGGAACAAATACAAAACAAAATAAGTGAAGTAAAAAATGAATATGTTTGCCCCATTTGCAATAATCAACCTTTGGCTTTCAAAAAGAATATGTCCAAACAATTGCTGTTACATATAACGAAGACACATTTTCCCCTTTCTTGTCAAGTGTGTTCTCAGGTACTTTTATCGTATACTTTAGTTATCCAAATATACATATAGCGCAATTGCTGACATTTTTTAGATTTACAAAAATGAAAATGATTTGAGATCTTTTACTAAGTGCAAAAAGAACAGTAATCATTGCAAATTGAACGATGCCGATGAGAATTCGAAAGAAGAGGATATGCACAACGATTCCATTTTAGCTAGATGCTTTTCACAGCCATCTCCAGTTAAACAAGAAGAGAATTTAACTCCACTATCATTGCTTAATTTACGATGGAAAACAAAACTATTATCTGATCGTTGTGCCATGGATAATGGACTTTCATTGAGGAACATTTCTTCAATTAATGACTCATCAGGAAAAGGCTTGCAAGCTACTAGAAAGCATAAGAAATTAGTTCGATCTACTTCCACTCCTATGCAAACTATTATTAATGAGGTTGAACATTGTAGCACGGACACACAAAGTTGTCATATGTCAAGCATTTTTAGCTCAAGTTGTGCCACAGATTGCAGCCCGGCCTGCTATAACCGATTAAGGTTAGCAAATCATAAAATATTTTTTAAATAAAATGCTTCCATTTATAATATACTCGAATATTGTATATCTTAATTTGTAGTTCTTTAAAGGCTGAACCACAGCAACAATTAATTAAGCGAAGAAGTGCTTCATTTGCCACGCCTTTACGACAAGTAATGTCTGATAATATGAGACGAGCTATTTTGGAACATGGATTAAACGATTACTTGAAGTCTAATCACATTAAAATTGCACGTCAGGATAATACGGGTAAATATTTTTATATGAAACAAAGATTTTTTTAACGAATTGCAGTTTCTCAGGTACGATTTCCATCGTACGATGAATTGTTTATAATGCTTCTTTGAAACGAACGTGTAAAATTCAAATTAATAGATCGCCGCGTGGCGTCATGTCCCTAAATGCCTTGGGATCGTAAAATTGAAACCTTTTGTAGAAGTTTAAGTTTAGATTCCTCTACGAAATTACTTGCTTTTAATCTATACGTATGTATATTTTATTAAATTCCCAATTTATACGGAAGTTATTTAGTACAGGCAAATTAGCAAAAGTCACGATTTTTGGTAAGGTACTTCATTCGTTTTGCACATTGTTAAGGAGGTTAAAGGGAAGTTAAATCTCGATTTGCGGGACACATGGGGTTGTGGAATCGCCGCCATCTTGAAAAGAAGGGTGAAAGTGTTTTTCTCGATTTACGTCTGTCTAAGCTGTGTCCCATTCCTGAATAAGGTAGCACTGCAGGCAGAATACTGCCACCTATCTAAAACTGTAAAAGTCAAGGTTCTACCATATCAACTACCAGAGCAATGAATTTTGTTTTTTTAACTAAAATTTCAACAAAAACCGCCTTTTTCTCCAAAAAATACCTAGTTAATTAATTTTTTTTTTGCAAAAAAAGCTTGGACAATTTCCTATCAATAATGTTTAGACAATTTTTGTGTTACGGCCTTTATTATTGAAGAAAATTAGCAAATTTTGATGTTAAAATTGGCTTTATTTTGTACATTTTTCACATAAATTTCGAAATTTAGGACTAGAGTAGGGGAGCTAACGCTTGAAAAAACCATGTCGTCTCAACTTTCTGCCGCTTGGTATATAAGGCTTTCAAGTAATTTCGAGCATTTTTTATAATATGACTTTTTTACGGGAAGTGGACCCATCTCGAGATAGGGGTAAGAAAGGGGTTAAAATTGAAAAAATTTCTGCCGCTGCGTATGTAGGTTCTGTTAGGGCTAAATAACCGTCAAATACTAGTGGCCGACATTTTTGACCCTTTGCACCCTCCCCAAGGCACCCCTACTTGAAAGCCTTATATACTAAGCGGCAGAAAGTTGAGACGACATGGTTTTTTCAAGCGTTAGCTCCCCTACTCTAGTCCTAAATTTCGAAATTTATGTGAAAAATGTACAAAATAAAGCCAATTTTAACATCAAAATTTGTTAATTTTCTTCAATAATAAAGGCCGTAACACAAAAATTGTCTAAACATTATTGATAGGAAATTGTCCAAGCTTTCCAATTTTGCAAAAAAAAAATTAGTTAACTAGGTATTTTATGGAGAAAAAGGTGGTTTTTGTTGAAATTTTAGTTAAAAAAACAAAATTTTGTCTTTGATGACTCATTGCTCTGGTAGTTGATATGGTAGAACCTTGACTTTTACAGTTTTAGATAGGTGGCAGTATTCTGCGTGCAGTGCTACCTTATTCAGGAATGGGACACAGCTTAGGCAGACGTAAATCGAGAAAAATACTTTCACCCTTCTTTTCAAGATGGCGGCGATTCCACAACCCCCTGTGTCCGGCAAATCGAGATTTAACTTCCCTTTAACCTCCTTAACAATGTGCAAAACGAATGAAGTACCTTACCAAAAATCGTCCGATGACCATTTTTTATGTCGATTTTGCCTGGACTAATTGTAATCGGGCCGAAAATCAAAATCATAGTTTTCAACGTATTTTAATTTTCCAAGGTCTCAGCAGTTACATTGCCAATACATAATTTTGAGAATAACTATGCATGTGTGTGTGCGTACGTACATGTTCATTTTTTCTTGCACGATTTCGCGCGAACCAAAATAGATATCGACTTCCTTTAGGTACCGTTCGAAGCATATGAACGGAAATATGATCTGAAAAGAGTTATAAAATTCGGTTGTCGCTTTTTTCGTTTGAACGAATTACGTGCTTTTTTTAGCTGCCCGATATCGCGCGAACCAAAAATGATATCAACTTCATTGATATGCCGTTCGAAGCGTATGAACAAAGATATGATCTGAAAAGGTTTTCATAAAATTCGATAAAGTAATTTTCACTAAACACAAACAACTGTCTTCCTGCGCGATTCTTGTTAGAATGGAATTGCAATGCAATTTGACATTCAAAATTTCAAATTGCAATTGCAGACAAATTGATCGTCTAGCCCCCGGGTTTTAGTCGCTCACTTACCGTTTTCAAGTTATGAATTTTAAAGTTGTGTAATGTCGGTTAGTAGAAAAGTGATAACCGCCTTATTGAAAACGCTCAAAAGGGGACGGCGGTATCGTAGGCGGAGCCCCAAAATCGGAAAGGTGAAATTTTAGAAGAGCTATGGGGGGCCAAGCCCCCACCAATTAAACTGGTGGATGGGGGCAGAGTCCCCATTCCTTAACAATTGTACTAAATTTTTCTATGCACTGTTTTAGACGAACGTATAGGTTGATTTGTAATTTTGCGTTCGACACCAGTGCTAATTTCACGATTTTCCTGAATCCTTGCACATATTGACCAAAACTAAGGTTCTTCTGGGGAGCTCCTAATTTTAGAAGAGCGTATAGGATGATTTGTAGTTTTACTTTCGACATAAGTACTAATTTCACGATATTCCTGAATCCTTACGCATATTAACCAATGCTTAGATTCTCCTGGGGTGTTCCTAATTTTAGAAGAACGTATAGCATAATTTATAGTTGTAAAAATATGAAAAGTTTTTATAGTCAATATTGTCTTCTTCTTCTTATTTAACGGCTCTACAACCGGGATCCGGTCCTGGCCTCTCGCAACTGTTTTCTCCATCGGTCCCGATTCTGAACCGGTGTCATCCAGTTTAGCATCCCTAAGCTCTGAGCGTCCTGGTCTACGCCATCCTTCCAGCGGAGGTTGGGTCTCCCTCGCTGTCGCACCCCATAGGTCTTACTTAATTATCTTATCTTACTTACTTAATTATCGCAATTTATGTTGTATTATACAAAAACTAAAAATTTCAAGAATCGATATTTCGAATACTAAACGCGGTATTGGAAAATTTTATTTTATACTATCAAAATCCTGCGTGCGTTGCAACGCCTTTCAATAAAAGAATATTAGGTGTGCACAGTCTGCGGTAGATATAATGAAAAAGGAACAAATCTGTAAAAACTGATTTTGGATAACTTAAAAAAATTTAGAGACTTTTTTAAGATTCGATGATGAAAAATTGTGTACCACGGGCACAACAGACATCTACCCAAACATATTCAGAATCGTCCGCATAGATTTTGCTATGCCGGGGATTAGACGTTCTGTGCAGAACTTCGCTCATGGCGCCCTCCTTCCTCCCCAATTGCATTTCCAAAAAAGTAATAAATTTTGCAAAGGAGACTGGTCACAGCCCATACAAAATTACCTCAGGGCCGGCGCAAAAGAAAAGTATCTCAGATTATCGGTTATAATGAGTATTGAAATTCTGTAGAGTTTCTATATCCGGTAAATGTGGCAAAGTGGTTATTGTTGGCATTTCTGTTTATTAAGGCGAAATACCTAATATCTCCCTGTATTTTTGTAACGCTATAACCGATTTTCATGAATAAGATATCAGTGTACGCAGAATACTCCCACCTATCTAACACTGTAATAGCCTAACCTACTAACTTCCAGAGTAATGAATCTTCAACGTTTTTTATAACTGAAATATCAACTCCAACTACCTTTTTCTCCAAAAAATACATAGTTAATCAATATTTTTTTTATCCAAAATTGGAAAGCTTGGACAATTTCCTATTAATAATGTGTGGACAATTTTTATGCTACGGCCTTTACTTTTGAAATTATAAGTGATTTTGATGTTAAAATTGACTCTATTTGGTACTTTTCGACAAAGCTTAAGCTGGAAACAGATTGAACGTTCATAAGCGTTCATCACCGCTGAGAAATGTCTAAAAGAAAATGAATATACACAACCTAATTGCAGTGAACAGATTGTACGGTAATCAGCGTTCATCACCGCTGGAATAAGCTCTATTTTTATTCTGATTTTTGACGTTTCTGGCAGTTTGTTGTGTTTCGGTACATTGTTGTGATTGTCAGTTTGGGTTGTTTTAAATAATGGGTTCTTTTAATGAAATTAATTTCGACGAGAATTGATTTCACGGAACTTTAATGCAGTAAGAAATGAAAAATTGCACAAAAATAAACATTTGAAGTTTCCAATATTGTCTTAAAATGACGTTTGGTAAGTTTTGAAGTTTAGACCTCATTCGCATTGATGTATCGTCGAAGGCTGAAACTTGTGTTCAAATGTGAAATTAATTTCGACGAGAATTGATTTCACGGAACTTTAATGCAGTAAGAAATGAAAAATTGCACAAAAATAAACATTTGAAGTATCCAATATTGTCTTAAAATGACGTTTGGTAAGTTTTGAAGTTTAGACCTCATTCGCATTGATGTATCGTTGAAGGCTGAAACTTGTGTTCAAATGTTAAAAGAGCGCCTTGCCCAATTCGATATATCTCTGGATACCGATATTGTTGCAATCGTAACTGATGGTCCAAATGTCATGCCCAAAGTTAGAAAACTTGTGGATGCAGACCATCAATCTTGTTTTGCCCTCGCCATTCTTTTAGCCGTTTGCTATTTGTTGTACAAAAAAGTATAGCAGATACTTCTGCAAATGAGCTCACCAATGATGATTCAGATAACGTCCGGAAAGTGATTCTTATTTTCAAAAGAGCTTCGTTAAAGAATGATACCATACTTGAAAAATATGTATGAAAAGAGCACGGAAAAGAACTTAATTTACTGCTTGATTGCAAAACTAGGTAGAATAGCCTCTTTACAATGCTTGAGCGTTTTGCGCTTTTGAAACTTAGCATCCAAAAAGCACTGACAGACTTGGATAATCCAGTACAATTGGATGAATACGATTTCGATCTCATCAATGAGATTATCGAAGTCTTGGCCCCTGTCAAACTAACTGTGTAAGCACTTGGTTGTTCTGACGCTAATTTATGCCCGGCTGATACTACTCTTAAGCCTCATAAGGATGATAATACTTCAGATGACGAAATAAAGCATTTGTTTTCAAGCCCCACAAGAATTTAATAAAAAAAAACAGATAGTTTCGTTAGTTGAGAGGATGAACACGAAAGACTAATGATGTAGGGGAAGAGCGCAACATGGAAATTGAACCTACAACCATTAACAACGCTCTTGGCTACTTTGATTACTTCGTCAATTAAAAACTTGAAATAAAAACGCAGATTTTTACATAATTTTTGCGATTTTTCTTACAATCCAAAATCCCGGGGCTATCTCGGGATCCCGGGATTGTCTGTTTATAATCCCGAAATTCCGATATTGGAGATATGGGCCGGGATCGAATTCTCTATACATGAGTCAATTCATTCACTTAATCCCTACGTCAAACCTGTCAGTTTATTGAGCATAGGTGATATACGTTGCAATCCGTTTCACGCAATTTTTTGTGTAACAACACAGTTTTATATGTGTAGGTAATATTTCAAAAGTAGACATTCGTGTTTTATTTGTCAACGATACGATACGATATAGTGTATTGTGATTTCTCTCAATTTTTATTTAAATACCTCAAAATAGTTACTTGAATAACGCCAACTGATGAAATTTTTTTTTTCGTTGACGTTTCAAAATGTGCTTGATACAGTCACACACCCATAAACATTTTTCATGCAATTGGCAGAAAAATAGAAACCGATTCCATTTTTGCTCAACCGCGCAAACTTCACCCCGATCCCTCCCTCGGCCTACTAACTGCCAGGTGACAGCTCGAATTGATTGGTTCATTGACTCGTGTATCATGGGCCTTAGGCGAAAAAATACTAAAAAAGTACGAAATAGAGCCAATTGTACAGGGTGTCCGTCCTGGCTTACCAAGCAATTAATAGCTGCGATCCGTTTTGCAATTTTTTCTACTCGCAAGTACTTGCATCACCAATGGAACACGATTTTTGACAATTACTAGTAAAATGTATCTGCCCAAAAACAAGAGCAAGGGTAGTTGCGAGTAGCTAGCAGCAGTTTTGAGTAATTTACCAGTCCCAATGGATCGCAGCTAATTTAGACAAAAAATGATCGACAAAAAACACAAAAGGAAGGGGCCATGTCTGCCCATTTTCGAGATAGGGCGTTTTGAATTTTGGTTTTTGGGAAAAAAATTTAGTTTAATGATTTAGAATAAAAAGATAATGAAACAACACTCGATTTCCACAAATAGCGTATCTTTGTAATCGTAAGGAATGCGGCTTTCAATTAATTAATAAAACTAATAGTGGACGATAGGAAAAATAGAAATAAAAGGGGTTTATTTTTAAAAAATATGAAAAAAACATAATTTTTTCCAACATATTTCAGTGTAACTCAAAAAGTAGATCGTTAAGGTCCTTTTTCCTGAACTTGTTTGACATCTTCAAAAGCTGCTTAAAAAATTCGTGGAACACTCCAGGACTCCAGCTGCCTTGTTTTTTTTGCTATTTACGATTCAAAAATAAGTGTCACTCATTGATCTGTTTTTAGTATTTTGAAAAACTAAAAACAGTAAAAACAGATCAGTGGGTTACACTTATTTTTGAATCGTAAATACCAAAAAAAACTCCACGAATTTAAATGAAATCGCACTCCTTACGATTACAAAGATAACCTATTTGTGAAAATCGGCCGTTGTTTCATTACCTTTTTATTTTAAATCATTAAACTGCATTTTTCCCCAAAACCAAAATTCAAAACTAGTCCAATAAATAGGTCGAAAAACCGCCTTCGTAATGCGAAAAATTTTTTACCAAATGATTTTATATTATATTTTTATGAGCTTAAATTCGAAATTTTTGCTAAACTTACAGTGAAGGGAAACGCGTTTAATTTTATATCTCAGAAACTATGCATTTTTCGACAAAAATGTATATAATATTTTTGGAACGAAGTTCCTTAACGCGGCTTGCGGGTAGAGTGAATTCATAGAAGTCACGTATGAAAATGCGGTATAATTTGTGTGTATGCGTGCGAGAATCGATCCCAGTAGGCAATTTCCCAGTAGACAATTTATGTATTCACAAAATCAAAATGCAGTGTTTCTTTGTAGAAATTGGGAACCGATAGCTATCCCAGTAGGGAAACTGGCAATAAATTGCATGCAGAATTAATTCTAGAACTGCTTCATATTTCTGTAGGTCTTATTACAGAAAATAAGAGCGTTTTATTCTTGAAAAGTATTTCCTTGCTGCATTACTTCCACACAAAAGTAATGCAAGGGGTAATGATTTGAATTTTCTATGTAATGCAGTTTGAGAGTTCTATGCAATGCAGAATGGAGGCGATTGGTTACCGTCTATGACATTGCCGTGCAAATGTAATGCCTAATCTCCACTTGCTGTAATCTGAACGAGAGCTAGTTGCTACTCCTTGGAACTACTTTCGGAATCGATGGGATTTTACTTGCTTTCCCTAACTGGGATGGAAAGAAATGTTAATGTAAAGTGTCATGCATAAGGGTAAAAACACAGTGGTAGCCGGTTCCCTGTTTGCAAAACAAGTGCCGTTCGGCGCTGGTTACTCGCGCCTAGGTCGTACACAGTGGCGACCTAAAACACATTCGGCGCAAGCAGTAAATCACTCATCAGTTGTGCTCGTAACGTTGGAACTATTACATGATGTCGGCTTCATGCGATGATGACTTCATTGCGCTAGATTGTGTACTTGCTACAATAAAACCAAATAAAATGGGTATACATGCTCTGAATCGGGAGAGAAGAGTTCATGGGGAATATCATCATTAATTCAAAAAATTAAAACACCATAACGACAGATTCTTAAACTTTCAGTATCCATTTCCAGTCTGATGCTAAGCAGGCAACCGGCAAGAAAAAACTAAATTTTCATTCCAGTAAATTCATCTGCTCCGACAAGTCTCAACCTGCCGCGACTGTCTTATGGCCCAGTTAAAAACATGCGTTAATTCAAATTGCTTATAAGCACGCATCGGCGCCGACTACCGGGAAGTGGGAAACCTGCTTCCACTGTATTCTTATTACACTAAAGCCGGCGCCATATATAGCTTCAAAGATTTCAACACTTCTTTGAAGACTTTGCTGATTCGCATGGCAAATCTTTAATGCAAATCTTTATTCAAACTTTGAACACGTATTCAAAGTCCCGTGCCGCATATAGCAATCAAAAAAGTGTTCAAATCTTTGAAGCTACTGTATCTGGTGCCGGCCTAAGGAATTACATTCGCAGTTCAAGAAAAAGCGTAAGGAACTTCGTTCCTGGCTGGGGTCCCGCACCTTTATTTTGTAGATAAATAAGTGATTTAACTTTTTTGTTTAGAATTTTTGGTAAATGTATAGTATAACTGCCCCCACCTCCGATTTTTTTGAAATTTTATGTATTTTGGTGCGTAGAATCCATTACTGAAAAAATTAATTGCCGCTGACGCACCGTTTCTGAGTTATGGAAATTCAAAGTTGCATAACTTCGTTTAATTCAAAAGTGAAAACAGCCGTAATGTATATACATATTTAATGTATTTTGATGTATAAAGATATTAAATAAATAAATTATATAAAATAAAATAAATGTTTCATATAAATGTTGCCTGCTTTACCCAAAAAAAAGTTTATTTTGCACAAAACGTATTGGACATGAGCGACGTAGCCGTGTATATAGTTATCATTTATATTTCAAAAAACAGATTGACCTCAATTTCAAAGCTTATATAAAAAAATAATTAAATATTATATTTAATATAATTTAATAATTATAGCCTATTACGGTGATCAGGCAAAATTTTCAGAGACGAAATATAGCGATTTTCACGTTCGAAATAAGCGAAATTTGGCAACTTTGAAATTGCATAACTCAGAAACAGTGCGACATCGGCAATTAATTTTTTCAGAAACGGATTCTACGCACCAAAATACATAAAATTTGAAAACTTCATTTCACGAATTTTTTTTGTAAAGTCTATATGTACAGTTATACTTGTTAACGCATATTTAAATTTTTTTATTATTTAATATTTTTTAGTAGTTATCTAATAAAAGCTTGTTTTAAAATTTTTTTTATTGGTTTTTATTTTAATTTTTAGCCTCATGCTTCTTATTGGCTTTAAAATGCCGTTACATATCTGACTAACACAGCTAATTGTATTCAACTTATCATAACCCTTCATTTGATACCAATATCGAGGGGTTGTTCGTGGTGGCCGCCATATTGGGTTTAAAATGACGTCACATAGCTTACTGTATTCTCCTCGACAGACTCTTTCATTTGATGCCCATGGTGGGTGTTTGTAAAGAAAAAGGTAATCCGCCATTTTATCTTAGCCGTCATATTCGATTTAAAATGACGTCACATAGCTTGCTGTGTTCTACTCGTTATACTCTTTCATTTGATACCCATGTGGGGGGGGTTGTAAAGAAAAAGGTAATCCGCCATTTGTGGCCGCCATATTGGATGTACCATATAATTGAATATACTATATTGCATTGTCTTCAGAACCAAAAGTTTGTGCCAAATTTGAGCATCACTGGATTACGGGAAGTGGCCGCAAAATCAATCGCAAGATTTCACCACCAGGAATATCCGCCATTTAATGGTGGACGCCATATTGGATGTACCATAAAATTGAATATACTATATTATATTGCCTCCAGAACCAAAGGTGTGTGCCAAATTTGAGCATCACCGGACATCGGGAAGTACTTGAAAAATGGATCGTAAGATTTGTCCCAAACAAAGAAAAAAGCTTGTAAAAAAACTTTAATCGAGGGTGCCACAGGGTTGCGGGTGGTTTAGGCCTGGCACCTTAGTGTAATCTTAATGTACACATTCCAACCTTCATTTGATGTAAATTTTATTAGGATATTTTATGACGTCACCAACACCAAAAATCGTAACCGGAAGTGACGTCAAAATTCCATGACGCGGGCGAAATTAGGTTATATAAAAGGTGGCTCCCTTTAGGTCTGTGGCAGTACTACTCCCTCACAAAAAATTGTCAGGATATTTTATACCTTCATTTTAATACGGCCGGCTCTCCGACTATAAGTGCTATCGCGGGTGCAACAAAGTTGATCAACCTCTAATGGAATCGCCCATAGGTCAAAATTTCGAGCTCATTAAGGACAACAAATGCAGCATCAACCCACCCCCCATGTACAACCCCCCCTATCCGTAAAAACATGAAAAAACACCCCCACTTTCGAAAAATGAAAATCCAAAACGTTGAAAATTTCATGCTAGTTTAGGACAATTTTGGACTGCAAGAAAAAATTTCGGACCACCGCCCCTCGAGATATGTACTCAAAATTTTAAATGGGGGATAGCAAGATAGCACCCCCAAAGCCTTTAAATGTTCACAAAAAAAGTTTTATATAGGTCAAAATTTCGAGCTTATTAAGGACAACAAATGCAGCATCAACCCACCCCCCATGTACAACCCCCTATCCGCAAAAACATGAAAAAATCAAATCTGAAAAATAAATTCTCACCACTATAATTCCTAGCATAATTCCTAGCATAGACTTGTAGACTGCTAAGTCCAAAAGTGAAAACATCCCTTAAACCACCCCTTGACCAAACTTCCCGAAAATTACTTCTAATTTATACGAAAAATTCTCTTCTTCATATAGAAACTGTAAATTAATTATTATTCTATTATTACAACTACTACTTGCAACATCCCCAAAAAACTACCCCTTGACTGATGCTTAGTTCAAAATGTAAACGTACTTCAAAAAAATATTAAAACTGCAAAACGTGCAGTCTTTAATTAGTTTCAAATTCTAAATATATTAATAAACATTTTTAAACAATAAATACGTCGTCCTTTATTAATCCGAAATGCGTAAAGCGATAAAAAAAATTTGTAACGGTAAACACATAGTCTTAAATTGGTCTGAAATTTAAACAAAATCGACAAAAAAATTTTATGCAAAAAACATTTAGTATTTAATTAGTTCGAAATGTTGAACGAACTATAAAACATTTTTGTACAGTAAGCATGTATTCTTCGATTGTTTACATTTTATGACTGTTTTAAACAGCAGACATAATAAAGACTGCATGTTTATTGTTCAAAAATGTTTTTTAGTACGTTCAACATTTTGAACTAATCGGTTATTTTGAAAAGGGCATAAGTCACACAAATTACTAAAACAGCACTACTCCAGTATACAGTTGCAGAGATATGGTCATCTATCACTTCCCATATATTTCGTGATCAGCGCCAAAAAAACATATGGTGTTCGACTTTCTTAACGGTGTTATGTTTCGACACTCCCCCGGTTTTGAATGGGACTATTAGGGGTAGTTTTCACCCCTAGAGAGTGAAAAAATACGTTTTGGGATCACCGTTCACATAAAAAAGTGAAAAAGAAAATTTCCAGGATTTTCCATCTTTATGTCAATTCCGTTACCATACACTATGCGCTCAGTTTTTATAGACGCACTAAATTTGCCAATTTGCGGCACAATTTGCACGTTCTAGAGCATTTTTGAGAAAAATTTCTAAAAATGGTGTTTTTTTGGCGATTTTAGGGGTGTTCCGACCATTTTAAAGCCCTGGGATTTTCGTGATCAGCGCCCCAAAAAACATAAAGTACAATTCGGTTCGATACGTGGGGCGTTCTGAGCGTCATACCCTGCGTTTTAAATGGGCTATGTTTAATATATCCACGTAAATTTTGAAAAGGACTTAAGTCCAGGTTTCAAAATGAGCTCTGTTTCTATTCCGGCCAATTTATATTTGTCATTAATATAACAGAATAATAATAAGTAGGTGTCTATTGAATGGTATACGAAGTGGTTATTAATGCCACCCTACAAGAAAATATACGGTTTTTTGTACCTACTGAAAAATTTATAAAAGTGGACTTAAGCCCTTTTCAAAATAACCGATTCAATTAAAGACTACGTTTATTGCATGAAAAAATTTTTTCATTAGTTTAAAATTGCAGATTAATTTCAGACTACTTATTTATTGTATGAAAATGTTTTTTAGTGCATTTAAAATTCATACTAATTAAAGACTACATGTCTATTGCATGATTAAGATTTTTCTATGGTTTAAAGTTTCGGACTAATTTCAGACTACATCTTTATTATTCATAACAAAATGTTAGACTTACTTTAAAACATTTTTGGACAATAAACGTGTGGTCTGCGATAAGTCTGAAGTTATAACCAATCCAAAACACAGTTTTATGCAATAAACATGTGGTCTTTAATAACTCTGATAATTTAAAGGTAGTAAAAAATATTTATATATTATATTATATTTAGTTATTTTCGCGAAGTTTGGTCAAGGGGTGGTTTAAGGGATGTTTTCATTTTTGCACTTAGCAGTCTACAATTCTATGCTAGGAATTATGCTAGGAATTATAGTGGTGAGAATTTATTTCTTAGATTTGATTTTTTCATGTTTTTACGGATAGGGGGGTGGGGGTTTGTACATGGGGGGTGGGTTGATGCTGCATTTGTTGTCCTTAATGAGCTCGAAGTTTTGACCTATATAAAACTTTTTTTTTTGAGCATTTAAATGCTGTGGGAGTGTTATCTTGATTAACAGATAGCACCCCCATTTAAAATTTTGAATACATATCTCGAGGGGGGCGGTGGTCCGAAATTTTTTTCTTGCAGTCCAAAATTGTCCTAAACTAGCTCGAAATTTTCACCGTTTTGGATTTTCATTTTTCGAAAGTGGGGGTGTTTTTTCATGTTTTTACGAATAGCGGGGTGGGGGGTTGTACATGGGGGTTGGGTTGATGCTGCATTTGTTGTGCTTAATGAGCTCGAAATTTTGACCTATATAAAACTTTTTTTTGTCAACATTTTAATGCTGTGGGGGTGGTATCTTGATTAACAGTTAGCACCCCCATTTAAAATTTTGAATATCTCGAAGGGGGTGGTCCGAAATTTTTTTCTTGCAGTCCAAAATTGTTCTAAACTAGCTCGAAATTTTCGCCGTTTTGGATTTTTAACCGACTTCAAAAAAGGAGGAGGTTATCAATTCGACGCGTAGGTATTTTTTGGTCCTGTTCACGCATAACTTTGTAACGCAATGACTTTTTTGCTTTTTTTCTTTTTTGTTTGAAAGGGTAGTTTCCCACGGTGGTCCCGTACAATTTTTTTTAAATTCTGATAAAGGAGTTCGAAGGTAGGCGTAAAAAACTGGTAAAATTAGTACACCTTGAACGGATAGAAGTATTTTCAAAGGCAGCGAACAAATTACTTTATTGTCGCATGGTCGAGAAGAGGCCGGTGGGTGAATCGGCAAAGGCGTTGACCTGAAAATAAAAATTGTGGGTTCAAACCCCGGAGGGTAGTGTTCGACTTTTTTCTTTTTTTCTCTTTCTAAAATCCATTCTGATTGGATTAATGTAAAGAATTACAAACTCTTCGGTGAGAAATTTCATGCATACTCTACTCATGCAGACTGTAAGAGAGTATTCCTTTGGAATGAAATTCTATTTAAAGCAGTTTCTGAAAAGCTTTATTTACGTATTTAGCCATCTTGTTGTAACAATCTCCCGTAGCACAGCGACTGAGAGGCTTGCCTCTCGTCCTGGAGGTTGCGAGTTCGATTCTTTGACCTGGAGCAATTTTTTTTTCAATCGACACAATAAATATTTCTTTTTAATTTCCTTTGGGGAATTTTGTTTCATATTAAATAAGTTTTTTTTTAAATTGCTCCGAAAATACGCAAATTCATTACTGCAAAAACTATTTAGCTACTGCCTCAATTCTTTTCGACGGCGCGCGGCTGAGTGTCATACTGCTCGTAATAAATAATTTTTTTTATATTGCCCCCGAAAAAAAATTAACGGACTAAAAAGTACGAAATAAAATAAATTTTTAACAAACCGACTTCAACACCTGTTTTCGAGGTGATATTTTAAGTGCACAAGGCTAACAAAGAAATGAAAACAATTTTCGAAGCAACAGTTAGTGCAATGAAAGTCAACTACTACCTGGCACCGTCCTCTAAAAGGAGGAGTTAATTCACGATATAGTAGGGGAACATTCTCGCAATAGGTATGATGCGTCATCGATTAAACGATACTACCAAATGGACCACCATAATAATGAGTAGTCCAAAAATTAAAGGATTCCTGTAGAAACGGGGCTGCCAGTCGTGAACTGATCCTTTAGTCGCACCCCATTTGTTTTCTTAGGTGTGGAAACAAAATTTCAAAACAAAACCTTCTGTCGGACTGCGAGCAGCTGATCCTCTGCTGATCCTGATTTACAATTTAACTTGTGTCAGATTTCTTTTTTAACCGACTTCAAAAAAGGAGAAGCTTATTGGAAAAAATAAAAGCTTTGAAATAAAGTCCTAGTAATAGTCGCTCTCTCTATTTCTCTCTTCCCGAATGTAGATCTTCCATCTTTTTTCTCGCCACGAAAATCTTAAAAAAGTGTCGTATTGCGGCCATTCACCTTCAACGCATCCATACAAGTTACAATTAAAAACATTAGGTAGGTAGATTTCTTAATCTGCGCATCTCAACTAACGACTTCTCGTCGTGTGGTTTCTTTAATACTTTATTAGGATCTAAATCACACAAAGCCAATCCATTTAAGCTCTTCACACGGCTAAGAGCAACGTATGCTTGGCCTTTAGCAAAAACTTTTTTGCCAAGGTCGATTACAGCCGTAGTCAATGTGGTACCCTGTAGCTTATGTACCGTCACTGCCCAACTCAGAATAAGGGGAACCATTCGACGTTCAACATCCCCATATCCTTTGACGGCTTGAAAAGTCGAACTGACAGGCGCAATTAGAATGTAGCCGTCTGCGTCTTTTATGCGACTGCCAATGGTGTCGTCATCAAATTTAATTAAAACGGCATCAGGCAGTTCACCATCTTCTAACTGGTCTCTCCTCAGAGCTGGCCATTTAAATTTCTTCACTATACCCATAGCTCCATTTACAAGACCATCACTAACAGATATGTTTCGACGCAGCATTATTCGCGATCCCTCTGCTAATTTTATTTCTTGTAAGAGACCTCCACAATTGTTGACGTCAGTTGGGATTACGGTACTTGGTGGTGTTCTTCCGTAAGTGGCGGCTTCACGTGATTCGTCAATTGCAGTAATGTTATACATTCGCCGTGTAGAATTCAGAATATCCGTCATTTTTCTGTTGTATTCATCAACTAATTGCAACGTTGGAAAAATTCTAACGGCAGCACCATCATCAAATTCTCCGTACAAAGGTACTCTTCGCTTTTCACAAAGAATTTGCAACTGATTGGCAGTCATTTCACCAAATCTCAAATTGTTTAATAAATCAATAAATTCCATATCATCTTTTTGTCTCATATTGATGGACAACTCACAAAAAGAAAATTGATGCCATAAATTAATTTCAGCTGCGCACCAAGGCGGCTGCACGAAACACCAGTGACCCTTTACTGGGGGTAATTGCATGATGTCTCCGAAGAGCAAGATATTCACTCCGCCAAATAGTTTTTCATTATTCTTGAATTCTTGCAAACGTAAATTAATCATTCTTAGGTTCTCATAAGAGACCATTGATATTTCATCAATTACGAGCCAATTTATGTGTCGCCATTTTCGTCGTTCTTGTTGTAGCCTTTGACCCGACATACGGTGATACGTCATAATGCGACCCTTTTCTATTGGTAATGAAAATACTGAGTGTAGAGTCTTACCGTATATTTGACGAGCAGCTACGCCAGTCAAAGACGCAACTTCAATGAAAGTAGGTTTGGCCAAGGCATCGATAGTAGGAGAATAGCACCGTTTTATATGCTCAACCAATAATTTTAACACAAATGATTTGCCACTTCCAGCTCCTCCGGTGACAAAAAGTAACATTTGACCTTCCATGTTATTTAAATCATTCTCAATGGCTCTTGAAACTTTCTGAAATAGTTGCCGTTGTTGTATGTTAAGACTCTGCACTATATTCATATAAACATCGTCTGCCATTGCAGGGGCATCTTCAATAACTTCGTTGTAATCTATCTGTTCAACAACGATTTCTTCATCTGCGCGAAGGCCTCTATCTACCACATCTTCTTCTTGAACACGCCCTGCATTTAAAGCCACAGCTTGGGCTAGAGCAGCCTGAATAATTTGCTCTGCATGTGCGAACTCCTCAGCATCAACATTTTGCAATAAAGGTCGTAATTCTTGCTGTCTTCTCAAAAAACAAGCCTCTGCTGTCTCGTTCTCTAGCAGGAGTTCATTTTCTTTTCGAAATGGGATATGACAGACTATCAAGTTGTAATAATAACCCTCCTTGTCACTATTTAATGTGTAATATCGAGTACGAAGCACTGCTGGCTTGTTTCTTACTCGCATACGAGTGTTGTCTCTGAGTCTGATAAACCTAGCTATTTCGATATCCAAATTTTCGATAAGTTCAACATCACCATCTTCTTCAGTCCAAGCTGTTCCCGAAACTGTTTCATATCTTACAGCAAATTCTGCTAGGCTTAAGCATTCAAGATTGTCTGGTCGCTGAACATAACGATCGAAAATGTTATTGAGAACTGATGTTTCATCTCCTTCGAATCGAAGAATTCTGTATCTTTGCTCCCGTTTGCAACTATTTACGAACACTGATTTTCGAGAGCTCATTTTCAAAGGTAAATGGCACAATCTATAAGCGCATTCTGGTGCACTTACTAATCGTTGCGACAGTATCGCCATCGACACAATAAAAAGTTTATTCCAGGTAGTGCCACCACTCTTCCTGGCTTTCAATATCGCTTCCTTGACGACTTCCCCAGTGTCATAGGGTTCGCACTTACTTGCGTATTTCGCCACATAATATGATACGGCAGTAACATTACCGCAAGGCTGTATGTCCATATTACCACGCCAAACGTGTAATAGAGTTGGATTATAATTATTAATCATCGTTTCGTCCGCTGTACGTTTCAACAAACAGAAGCGGCCGTTGTTTGCTATAGCTTCATCCGGGCCCAAACATACTGTTGTTTCCTTTATCGCCCTAGGAAAGCCAAATCGACAATTACTGTTGTTACGATCTTTGTAACAAGTGGATGTGTGCTTGTGAATTTGGCAGTTCTTAACTATATCATGTAATTCGTCACTCTCAGAATTTCTTGAACACGATACAACTTTAGCAATTATTTTCAAGCCAGCAGATGTATGGAAGTCTGGTACGTTATCACACCAAATTAACATATGCAAGTGAGGGCTGCCTCTATTTTGAAATTCAATCCTGTACCAGAAATCTTGCATTTGGCCACCCAAACAATCTGGATTGTTTTTTAGAAAACGAATCAATGTATTGACACGGAGTGTGAATTGTCGCGCAACTGTCACAGGATGCTGCTGTACTAAGTAAATCTTTTCAGAAAAAGTTAACTTTTCTACTTCACTAGCGCAACGTCCATCGGCTAAAAGTAAAGCTTTCAACATATCTTCCCAATTGAGATCATTACAAGAAAATGTAACGAACCATGTAGGTGCACCCAAACTCCTCACCATTGCTATCAATTCAGAGCAACAGCGTTTCCAGTAAGAGGCAGATCCTCTGATATTACGCATGGTCAGATGCATATTATCTACCAACCGTTGAGGTGTATGTTCTCCTTGACGCATTCGGCACGACACGGTTACACTAGCTTTAGCTCGAAAATATTCCACAACTGACAAAGCGAAAAATAAATAGTCTGGACGGTGAAAACGTTTGTCCTGTCCCAGTACACGAGCTTGGAAATAATCTAAAGGTGTTATTGGTATTTCTCGGGGCTCTCCAAAGCCATTTTTACCATCTGGAAATAGGAAATACCATCCCAGCTCTTCTGTTCTACGCTCTCTTTCTAAATTTAAAGGGGGAGCTGTTTTTCTTTGAATATTTACCATTCTCACAGAGTTACTTTCAAGGTCTTCACCAGGGGCAGAAACAATATTGTCAAGAGCAGGCACTCCGTCATCAATAGAACGCAATATGTTGGTAGTGCAGATCACTTGAAGATTTGTCGTATCTTGATAATTACAACTTGGGACTGCAACAGAATTATTAATATGCGAACTATTAAGGTCAATTTGATTTCCTTGAACTGGCCTACTTTCAGAAGAGATTCTCAATGGAATCAGAGAATAAACATTTGGTGAATAAATTTCCTGTTTATTCGAGGCGTGCTTAATGTATAAATTCCTGCGCAAAATTGCATGCAAGCTGTCAATATTACTGAAACGCATACAACAAGCTACACCTCTGGAGGGAGCAATGCATCCTTTCGCACCTCTGGAATGGGAATCAAATAACCAGTAGCTGCTATTCTCACAGATATAAACTGCGACAGACAATGTGTTGGCTGTAAGAATACCATATCTATAGTCTCTAAAGAAAGCAGTCAAAGCATTTTTTAGGTTTGGAAAACCATCGCCACTGCAGTCGTTGTCAATATGGCCATCAAAGCCGGCTTCATGATAAACTTCTATATTGATCATGGAATTGGCAAATTTAATTTCCGAAACTAATTCTCGAGCAGCAAGATAACTAATATTGACCTCCAAACCATTGGGAGTTATGCGAGACGCAATACATTCACGGTAATATCTGTCTCCTATAATTAGGATATAATCTATATCACTCACACTCCAAGCACTAGGATCTTGAGAGTGAAATGCCACACAAGCCACTGCCGCAATGCCCATACATTGTTTACCACGACCATCGGGATCAAATCTATCACAGTTTTGATTAAATGACCCTCGTAAAATCGCGGAATTACTATCTATATTTGTATATCTAGTTACTAACACTACTGGTTGTGCGGTTGGCTGTACAACAGTTTCAGGAACTACTGCAGCATCTTCCGCAATCTGAGTAACTTCCGATATGTCAATCACATTTGTAAAAGATGGTCGGACATCTTTATATAGAGGGTTATTCGATAATAACCAAAAAAGAGCTCGTTGCAGTCTGCTCATATCTATTTGAAACTGCCTTGAACGTTGCAAGTTCTCTAGGTTTTCTGTTATTATAAATATTCCGGCTTTATTCAACTGATTCGGAAGCTGTTCAGCTAATTCTATGACATCTTGTGCAAATAATACCACTTGCCCTTTGCACCAATTCTGGCTGAAGCGATTTTGAACCTTAATTATCTTTAAGAAAGGAATAACTCTACTTAATAATCGTTGTTCTATCTCAGTTAAAACTGCCAATTCCGAAGGAATTCTCATTACGTCCATTTTATTCCATGAAGCCTGAGCAGGAATTTTATTCTTTTTCAAATTATTTGCACATCTTGTACATGTAATAATATTATTTAAACCAACTACGTCAGGAGGAAGTAAATTTGACAAGTTTTGGGTATGCAAAATCGAACGCTGCTGAGGGTAGAGCATTTTAGTACATATTGTGCAAGAAACATCGGCGAACACATTAATTGCCGATTCAAATGTGTCTCTATTGAACTTTTGTCTGCGATTTCTTGCTGCGTCTCGCGTAACAGAGAGCCTTTGGGAGCGTTCCTCTTCAGTTTCATTTGAGACACGTCCATTCTTACGTTCGCGCATACCAGACAGTCGATTATACCGTCCTTCTGGAGTCTCATTTCTCAAGCGATCGCGAACTACATCAAGTCTATGTTGTCTTTCAGGAATCGATTCCCTGGATAATCTAGACTTCTCGTATGTCCGTTTTCTAAGACGCCGTAAATCGAGACCTTCTCGAGATTCACGTTTACGTTTAGTAACGTATATCCGCCTATCAATGTGAAGCCGCCACTCTTTATCGGCATCCGATTCTTGGCAACGTTTTTTCCTCATCCGTAAAGCATTCTTACTTGGCCTACCCATTATCTATATTGACCTAATTAAAAAAATTTGAGGGGCTAATAAAAACTATGAAATAATAAAATATAATGTAAGTATGTATATTAATTAAATAAGTGGGTTCCTGTTCATTCCCTCAATGGTTTTGTGTTCTATTTATTTTTAATTCTCTATAAATTTACCTAAATATGTATATCACTTTTTAAACAACTTAAAAAAATTAGCGTTTATTTTTTTCTCACTCACGCATGCGTGTGCTATTTGCTAGCAGATTAACTACTGTACAAATGCGCCTAAATATACCCGGAGCAGAAGAAACAGATTTTTTTGGGAAGAGAGGCGTGTGGAGGTGGAAAAAGTAGAGAGTTTCATGCTTCCGTGGAAACTTTCATGGTTGATCTCCTAGCAGCACATCGGTGACTAAAAAAACTCTTCGATGAGAAATTTCATGCAAACTCATGCAGACTCATTGTAAGAGTATTATCCTTTGTATTGAAAAGCTATTAACCCAGTTTCTGAAAAGATTTATTATGTATTTAGCCAGCTCGCTGCAACAATATCCCGTAGCACAGCGACTGAGAGGCTTGCCTCTCGTCCGTGGGGTTGCGAGTTCGATTCTTCGGCGCGGGGCAATTTTTTTTTCAATCGATTTTCGCACAATAAATATTTCTTTTTAATTTCCTTTGGGGAATTTTGTTTCATATTAAATAAGTATTTTTTTAAATTGCTCCGAAAATACGCAAATAGATTACTGCAAAAACTATTTAGCTACTGCCTCAATTCTTTTCGACGGCGCGCGGCTGAGTGTCATACTTCTCGTAATAAATAATTTTTTTTATATGGCCCCCGAAAAAAATTAACGGACTAAAAAGTACGAAATAAAATAAATTTTTAAAAACCGACTTCAGAAAAACCAAAAATAATGCACAAAAAACCAAAAATAATGCACAAAAAAGGATAAAATAATTGTTTGAAATTCTTTACAACATTAATCCAATCAGAATGGAATTAATAAGAAGAATCACTTTTGAAGACGGTGCCAGGTAGTAGTTGACTTTCATTGCATTAACTATTGCTGCGAAAATTGTATTCATTTCTTTGTTAGTCTTATGCCCTTAATACATCACCCCGAAAACAGGTGTTGGCACCGTCTTCAAAAGTGATTCTTCTTATTAATTCCATTCTGATTGGATTAATGTTGTAAAGAATTTCAAACAATTATTTTATCCTTTTTTGTGCATTATTTTTGGTTTTTTGTGCATTATTTTTGGTTTTTCTGAAGTCGGTTTTTAATTTTTCGAAAGTGGGGGTGCCAATTTTATTTCCATGGGATTTTGCTCACACTTTAAACCTACATATCTTCTAAACGGAGTGACTCAACTTTTTGATCTTTATATCAAATTAAAGAATACACATTTACCTAAAAGATGAGCCTAATTTTGTTGCTTTACGATAATTAGTCTAGGAGTAATTGAGGTTTAAGTAAACTTTGAAAACATTAAATTTTTTTTTCGTGAACGCCCTGTATTTTAGTGGATAGTGGGGATAGCCTCTCTAGAACAATTTTTTTCTCCAAATACATCCAGGAATCACCCCTCAAAGTATTAGCCACGTAGTAAAACAACGGGTTTATTGAACATATAAAAGTCGCGAATGAGTGCATGTACACACTTCAAGCTCACCGTGTACCACAAAATCATCCCAGGACCAACTCGGGATGCACCCTATATAAACTACACTACCTGTATATTACCATTTAGCAAGTGATTCTGCCTGTCCTTTGGAAATCAATCTCATGATGCCTTACAGGGATAATGGTTTCTTAACAAAAGAACAGAAAAATTTCAATTCTAGTTTGAGCTCAACTCGTGTATTTGTAGAGCAAGTATTTGGAATTTGAAAAAAAAATTTAGGGTATGATTTTATATTGACATAACGAAAGTTAACTTTGGCAAAACACATAATTATGGCATGCATAGTCATTCACAATATTATTCTAAGGGTGGACAAACAAACTTCTTCTTCTATAAATGCCACCTTAGGGTAAAAAACCTGTCACTGCATGACCCGGGCCTTAAAAAGGCGGAGTCTTAAGTCACAGCCAGCCTCTCCAATTGGCGTTTGAGCCGCCTGTACACCAGGGTATAGATTCAAGAAGTGCGGATCTGTAAGATGACTAATTATGTCGCCTGGTGTAAATGTCTGTATACCTAGTGACAATGCACCACTGATAGCATGTGTTCTGACTGATGTGAAAAGAGCCGATTCCTAATATAAACTCTATAATTGAGGATTAGGTACATTATGCACTTGAGATACTTAGGAGGGCATTAGGTTCCAGGATTTTCAATTGGGTTTCTGGGCCTTTTTTTGTTCCAGCTTAGGTCACCACACTAGTTCAGCGTAAGGTTGCAATCTATCTAAAAATGGTCGCATAAGTCAATGCATGCGTTACATTGCCAGTTTTTCCTAGGCCAATGTATAAACAATGTATAAAATGATAAGAATTTTTCATCACGCCATATACTCTTCATTCCCAGATATTTAAAATATTTTCATTACTTTTTTTGGATGTTCCAGTTGGATAGTATTTGAAACAGTGAACAAATACAGGGAAGTGGCTAAATTTTTACACCCAATTGCTATTGAGTCGAAATATAGTAATAGTATCACGTATACTTTTTATGTAATGGATTCATTATTCCTTCTCTACGTGCAATATGTATTGATAAAACCTTTCAAGTGCGAATGCAAAAGGACGATCTTAAAGATTTTCTCATTTACAAATACATATTGTAATAAATGCCCATTTTGAGGGCTAAAACCCCCTAAAAATTCGGCTTCCGGGGTAGAAAATCGGTAGACTTTATAACCCCTTATTAAGAACCCTAAAAGGAAGCCCTCTGCCAATTTTCATCCTGTACCTAGTTATTTCCGCTATATCGCTTTTTTCGGCTTAATTTACCTGTTACTATTAATTTTACTCAGTTTTCTGACAATTTTACACTGTTTCTTGCGGAAAAAAATTACGTGATATTTGCCGAGACCCTCTCCCTCCCCCACGTGAGATTTTGTGAGATTCGACTCGACTCCCTCCCCCCTAAACGCCTCACGTAATTTATGAATGACCCCTTAAAAAAACAAAATTTTGACTTTGATGATTTATTACTCTGGAAGTTAGTAGGCTGGAACCTTCACTATTACAGTGTTAGATAGGTGGGAGTATTCTGCGTACACTGATACTTTATTCATGAAAATCGGTTATACCGTTACAAAAATACAGGGAGATATTAGGTATTTCGCCTGAATAAACAGAATGCCAATATCAACACCTTTGCCACAGGTGCCGGATATAGAAACTATACAGAATTTCGACCGATAATCTGAGATATTTTTTTTGCGCCGGCCTGGGGCTCATTTGAGCAGTCTCCTTTGGCCCAAAAATGCACAATTTGATGCCCTAAAGAAATCTAATAAATACATTACACACACCTCTCTGTTTTTTTCATTTCGCCTTGAGACGAACAGAACGGGCAAACAAATTCCAGCATATAATTAGACATGCAACAGATGTTACGGTATTTTTTCAAAGAGCTTCAGGATAAACTATATTTAATGTTCTGGCGCTTTTTTACATTTCGAAAGGTAAGTTGTTCCCATATACTGGCTGGAGCAATAAAAACTTTACATTCAAAATTATTTTTTACTTTTTAGTTCATTTTAAAATAAGAGTGTATTTTTTAGTTTCTTTATACTATATATTTTATTTTCTATTTATTAGTCTATTATATGTCTTCCGCCATTTTGTGCTAACTGCCATATTTGATTTAAAATGACGTTTCACAACTTACTGTATTATCCTCGACATACACTTTCATTTGATACCCATACCGAGGGCGTTGTAAAGAAAAATGTAAACCGTCATTTTGTGTTGGCCGCCATTTTGTATTTGGAATGAGGTCACACAGATAATAGTATTCTACTTGTCACACCTTTCCATTTGATATCTATACCGAACGTGTTGTAAAAAAAAGGTAATCCCCTGTTTTGTGTTGGCCGCCATTTTGTGTTTGCCGCCATTTTGAATTTGGAATGACGAAACACAGATAATAGTATTCAACTTGGCATACCCTTTCATTTGATACCCATAACGAGTGGGTTGTAAAGAAAAAGGTAATCAGCCATTTTGTGTTGGCCGCCATTATGAATCTGGAATGACGCCACACAGCTAATAGTATTCTATTTGTCATACCCTTTCATTTGATACCATGCCGGAAGTCGGGGAACACAATTGCAAAATTCGGCCGCCATATTGGAACCGCCATATTGTTTTTTTACAAAATGGTCCGATTGCATTGTCACGCGAACTATGCATATGTGCAAAATTTAAAGTTGATAGGTCATACTCTCTACTTTTTATTGTATTATGTCTTCCGCCATCTTGTGTTGGCGGTCATTTTGAATTTGGAATGACGCCACATAGCCACATAGAATACAATTTATTCTACTTGTAATACCCTTTCATTTGATACCCATGTCGGGTATCGGGAAACACAATTGCAAAATTCAGGCGCATTCTTGGAAACGCCCTCCTCAATAAGCAGAAAGGTTGCATGAATAAAACGAGGGGTCCGAGCAAATGTTAAATAGAAATGTGTGCTTCTGCAAAAAAACTTGTCAATACACGAATTTTGTCCACATGAAAGTGGACAGACAGGGCTAAAAGATTGTTGACTTCGATAATATATGGGTATTTAGCTCTGACAACTTGATAATTTTGACATTTTAGGATGATATGTGCCGCATCCTTCTGACTATTGCAAGTGCTGCAATTCCCATCCGGGATTAAAATACAAGATGCAAGCCTGGCTTCATCATACGTGTGTCCAGTTAGGAGTCTATTTACCATGACAACATATTTGGGGTGGAACTTGATACTGGAGAACCATGGGGCGGAAGGGAAGGTGGGGAAAATGCTTGCAAAGGGTCTGCCCTTAAACCAGAAGGATTCGCGATAGAGTCTGGACCATTCACAAATTAGTTTATTCCTGATGTTTAACACAACATCCTTGAAACTAAGATTGTGGACGAACAAATCCCCCAACGTCCCAGCCCTTTCCGCGAGAAGATCAGCCTTTTCGTTTTCAACAATACCAACATGGGAAGGAACCCATGTTAGTTCTATATATTCAAATTCAGTGGCAATATTTCTAATTTCATTGAATAAGTAGTTGTCTTTTTTCCCCATAAGAGCTATACAGCTGTTAAGGCTATCTGTGAAAATAACATTCTTGCTAAAATTAAGTATTCGAGCATTTTTCATGGCAAGTTTGATAGCTAGTAGCTCATCCGATACAATAGACATGCCCCACGGTGATCTATGTATACATGAGATCGCACTCACTGTTGATAAAAGTAATGCCTATACCTAACGAAAGAATTTTCATCCAAAAATTTGCTGGGTGAAAACTAACACAAAAGCACACCCCTTTCTCTTCTACCTTCCCAAATATATAAACAATGGCCAAGCTCTAACACACATATAAAGTTGCATAATACGATACAGAATTACTCAAGGAAGGCGACCACCTCGTGTAGCACTAAAAAAGAAAAAACCCGGTTTCTACCAGTGCGGCTTAGTAGTTATAGTCAAGCAAGCCCCTCAAATATAATATAGCAAGCCCCTCAAATATAATATAAAAACTTTAAAATTTCATGTGAAAATTGCCTAAGTGCTATCTACACACTCCAGCAATTTTCACAATTCTTAGAAACAAAGTCATGCAAAAATGCATGTGAAATTGCACAAGAAGTAAAATCCACTTTCCGGTAAAGCAGACGCTTTACCAGCAAAATTCTAATTTGAGCTCATTCCTTTTAAATTATAATTCGAACTTGAAAATATTATATAATAATATAATTAAATATTAAAAAGTAATTTTGAATATTATAAATTGTGAAAGTAGTGAATAGTTTTGATTAAAATAAACTGCAGAAAGAAATTCGCTTTTATTATGTTTTTAATTGAAAATATATTCGCGAACAAAATTGGCGACGACGATGGGATGTCCAAATATATCCCAATAATCGAGTGATTGATATATAGTGCGATATAGTGTATCTTAATACTTTGTTGGACATTTCGTGAGCAAGAGTTCAGCACGAAAACACTTTCGGAGGAGCAAGTGCTAAAAAGAAGACCGCCCAGAATCTCAGAAACCACTTTTCTAGTTGCAGCAGGAAATCGTCATTAGAAGACTCATTTTTACACCATCGACGACGGCAATCCAGTCTAATACGAGAGCAAGAGTTCATCGTGGGAAACCCTATCAGGAAATCGCCGCTGGAAATTCATCACCACACCATTGGAAAACCTAACAGGAGATCGTCGTTGGAAACCCAAGGCTACATCACCAGGAGCAGGAGCTTCAACATTTTTTTAGAGATTCCAACATTGGAATTTTCTTTTTAAGGTTAGATAAAAACTTTAGATTTCTTTTTACACGACTGCCCCAAAAAAGGAGTGTAATGTGTTTAGGTTTGTTGTGTGTATGTACGTTGTTTTCTACCACCATAACTTCTAAACCCCTGAACGGATTTAGATGACTGGGGTACCGTTAGAATCGTTTAATGAGTCTGAGTAACATAGGCTAGGTTAATTTTTAAAAAAACAATATGGCGGCCGTCAGACGCAATTTACATAACGCCCAATTTAATTTTTTTTTTCTGATTGGGTCAATATGGGTATCAAACGAAAGGTAAAATTGAGACGATTTCAAATATATATAACACTTAATTGATATTTGTTAAATGATCGCGAATTTTAAGCTTAAATAAAATTAAATTACTCAAAACGTCTTTTATTAACCCATCACCATGAATGAACACTTAATAGTTAAGCCTAGTATGCTGTTGAGGCGAAATTAAAATTCCCTAAACAAACGCTATGTAACACGACTGCCCCAAAAAGGAGTGTAATGTTTTCAGGATTCATGTATGTATGTTTGTATGTTTCTTTGTTCCACCACAACTTCTAAACGCCTGAACGGATTTAGATGGCTGGGGTACCGTTAGAATCGTTTAGTGAACCCGAGTAACATAGGCTCGGTTAATTTTTAAAAAAACAATATGGCGGCCGTCAGACCCAATTTACGTCACACCCGATTCATTTTTTTCTTCTTCTGATCGGGTCAATATGGGTATCAAATGAAAGGTCTCATTGAGACGATTTTTGCTTAATCTATCAGCGTGTCTAAATTTAGATAGAATAAATCAAACTTCGATAACTTTACTTTTGCATTAAAACTGTATCTCAATAGTTGTAAGTGCTATAATAATAAGAAGTAAAATAAAATCACTTAATAAAAACTACATTGGTTTACGAATTATAATCACTAAAATATCATAAAATAAAAAACAAAATAATTAAAAAATTAAAAAACACGACGCCGAATTAAAAAATGAACTAAAAAGTCAAAAACAAGTTTTAAGTACTAATGTAAGACAGAAAGAAGGTAGAAGATATTTTATTTATTTTGTTAAGTATCACACAACTATCGTATATGTATAATCTGTATTTTTGCAGCCGGGGTACAAAATGTTACGAGAATAAGTACAATTAAAACTGTACCCGACTGAAAAAATACAGATTATACATATACGATAGTTGTGTGATACTTAACAAAATAAATAAAATATCTTCTACCTTCTTTCTGTCTTACATTAGTACTTAAAACTTGTTTTTGACTTTTTAGTTCATTTTTTAATTCGGCGTCGTGTTTTTTCTTTCTTATACATACATATAATTAACTATATTATAAACCATATCAAATTTTAATTATTTTTAATCTATAGGAGAAAAACACTCACTCACTTGGTCATCACCATATCTCCGGAACTATTAGACCTACAGACGTTTGGCGTGCATGTTTCTTTTGTTAAGTAGAGATCCACTAAGAAAGGGTTTTGCAAAAATCGACTCCTAAGGGGGGTTTCGGGGCCGCAAAAGATATAAAATAACAGTTTTTCACTTGGTCATCACCATATCTCCAGAACTATTAGACCTACAGACTTAAAATTTGGCGTGCATGTTTCTTCTGTTAAGTAGAGATCCTCTAAGAAGGGGTTTTGCAAAAATCGACTCCTGAGGGGGGCCGTAAAAGATATGAAATAACAGTTTTTCAACTATAACTTTTACAGACTTGAAATTTTACATAATCATCGCAGAGCTTTGAATTTTTGCATGAAGGTTCGTGCAGGTCTCCTATGATGACCTCAAAGCCCGATTTTTGAAATTCAAAATGGCCGCCGAAATATGACCGAAATTCAAAATTGCCGCAGATATATTGTTGAATTTGCCAATTTTATTCCGGGTCCAATGAAAGTGGGTATCTAGGGGTTTTTAAGGTCGCAAATAACTAATTTGTGGTCTAAACTTATAAATTCAAAATGGCCGACGAATTTGCAAATCGGTATATGGGAGTTTTTAAAGTAGTAAATAACGAATTTATGATCAAAACTTATTCAAAATTGTGGGGCCAATATGGCGGAAGAATATTGCCAACAATATTGAAAACTGTTTCCCCGTGTAGCCCTGAGCTCAAAGAAGTGCAGAATCGCAATTTTATTTATACACGGCACAAAAGAACGCTAAACATTAGAAAATAATTGTACAATTAATTCCCCTATGAAACGTGACATTAAGAGATAATAAAAGTCGGTTTTTTGGCATTGCTTTTTCCAACTATAAAAAATTTGTTTCATTTTTCAATTTAGTTTTATTGTTCTCGAAAAATTTTGTTATTGCAGACTTCTAGATTTAAATTAAAAAAAGCTATAGAAAATGGCCCTCGAATTTCGACTGCTGGATGCTGCTGTTTCCATTAATTTTAAATCTTTTAACGTTCATGGTTTTAACAGAATACACAGGCAATTTTGGTCATAGTTCAAATAAATGTATTTTGAATCTAATGACTCCAACTTTTATAGGAATAATTGGTTTCTCGTTAATGGTTAAGAAGAGTTGAATTTTGAAGGTTTGGACTGATTTTAAATGTTGAAACGTTAGGTACAGCGCGGCGCACCGGGTCCCAGCTATCCAAATATAGAAAATAACCGGTTCATTGAGACACTTCATGAAAAATCATATCTCGAAAAATGGCTTGTTAATGGATGGTTTTTATTGTCTCGATCAAAATATCAGATCCCTAATAGTTTCACATTTTGTTATTTGAAACCAAAAATATCAAAAAATTGCGTTTTTCAAACTCTCCTACTGTATATTAAAATTCATATCACCTGATTACTGCTATTGGTTTACGGGAGCAGCATAGGCGCACCGGGTCCCAGCTATTATTCTATAAAAAAAATATTTTGATTATGTTGAAAAAGAAATATTTTAAAAAAAGTTTTTTAAATAAAAATAAATAAAGAAACCGTATTTTCTGGTGACTATACAGGGTGTCCCATGAGGAGGGTCAAAGCGGCTGGCTGTGGATAGGTTATGGATAAACGAACAAAAAATTGTTGGGGGGGGGGGGAAATCGTAACGGTTTAGCCACTAGGGCGTTTTGAAGTTTTTTGATGTGAAACATCTTTGCGCGCGTTAAGAGTAATTCTTCAAGGTCGGGAACATTTTGTGGGAACGCTTTATAGGGAACGCTTTATAGGGAACGCTTAATAGGGAACGCTTCGTCCAATCCAATTTTCATTCCGGGAAACGGAAGATCTGTATTGAGGAAGACAGAATAAGACGGAGATTTTCAAAAAAAATAGTTGCACCAAAGAAAAGTGTTTATATGCCGCGAGCCAGACATGACGAGCCAGACATAGGCAGAATGGAACAAATGGTTGAGTGGTTGCCTTACGACGTTGATATTCCAAGAAGTCGCGGGTTCAATTCATGATCTCGGCATTTGAATTTTATTATTTATATTTAATGGTTTTATTTAGCAACCTTGTATATTTGTTTGTTTGCTTGTTTGGTTAAATCTTGCGACAGCTTTTTCAACTACTTCTACTTAACCGATTCTTATGAAACTTTGCACACACATTGAGTTCTCGTGACAATGCAATCTGATATTTTTGTAATAAAAATCAAGATGGCGGTTCCAAGATGGCGGAAAAAAATTTCCAATTGTGTTCCGATTCCATTGAAAATCAGTATCGGGGGTTTTTAGGGCCAAAAATGACGATTCGTGGTCAAAAATTAAAAATTCAAAATGGCGGCGCCAATATGGCGGATGAATTTTGCGAATGTGTTCTGAATACATTGAAAATCGATATCGGAGGGTTTTTAGGGCCACAAATGACGATTCTGTTGTCAAAATTTGAAAATTCAAAATGGCGGATGAATTTTGCAAATGTGTTCTGAATATGTTGAAAATTGGTATTGGGGAGTTTTTAAGATGTCAAATGACGAATATGTTTTCAAAATTCGAAAATTCACAATGGCGGCGGCAATATGACGGATGGATCTTGCAGATGTGTTCTGAATACATTGAAAATCGGTATATGAGGGTTTTTAAGGTAACAGATGACGAATGTGTGGTCAAAATTTGAAAATTCAAAATGGCGGTTCGATTTTGGTAATAACAATTCGATTTCACTGAAAATCGCTATTTAGGTGTGTTTAAGGTCGGAAATATTGAATTTGTTGTTAAAATTAGAAAATTCAAAATGGCGCTGGCAATAAGGTATGTAGCATTGAGTCGCGTAAGAACTTTGGAAGGGCTATGTATTGAGGAGTTTGATTGTGAGAAATTAACAGGTAAGAAACTGTGCAACAAAGATGCAATGAAAGAGTTGGAAAGGATGAGAAGTTTGCATGATGATACGAGCCAAAAACCAAACTAAAAACTATAAAATAAAAACAGGTAAAAAAACTTTTAAGTTAAATGGTTTTATTTGAAATCATAAGCTGTACCAAAACCTAGAAAATAATTAGAACACAAACATGGGCCTTCTTGAGATTCTGACGTCTGGTAAGAAATCGTGTAATAGTAGCCATGCTGTTTTCTCATGTCGTATGCCAAGGGGCACTTTATGTCGCTGCGTCGCGTCAGCGGATTAAGTAATAGTCTGAGACTTTTAACAGACTAAAATAAAAACAAGGGGAGCATAAAAATCTATATAAACTGTATAACTAAATAAAATCGACTTGTCTAGAAAAATGTGTTTCCAAGCCCACCAAAAATATATTTCAAATGCGACCAGACATCATGGTCGAAGGTCATCAACGGCAATGGTACATTTTCAACACAAATCGGTGTATATAAAACTTAGGGCTATTTTACATCCCAAACGCAAAATTGCTGTGCTCCAGAGCTGCGTTTCCCCTTTGCGTTTGGGATGTAAAATGGCCTTTATTCTTTCTAATTATTCAATTTAAAAAAAGATAAAGATCGCCAAAGATGTTTCACATCTTTCATGTGCACTGGTTACACGGGCTATATTTTTTTTTTTAGAGTTTTACATATCACCCTGTATTTTTGTAACCCTATGACTTATTTTCATGAATTTTTTTAACTATAATTTCAACTAAAACCATCTTTTTCTCCAAAAACTGCCTAGTTAACTAATATTTTTTTTTATAGAATTGGAAAGCTTGGACAATTTCCTATTAATAATGTCCAGAAAATATTTACGCTAGGGCCTTTAGTTTTGAAGTTATTAGCAATTTTAATGCTGAAATTTGCTCTTTTTTAGTACTTTTTCACCTAAGCTTTGCCAAAAAGTACCAAATAACCACCAAATAAGGCAAATTTTAACATCAAACTTGCTACTAATAACTAACACTGATATCTTATTGATATGTAAAACTCTAAAAAAAGTTCAAAACGCCCTAGCGGCGTGTTTGATAAAAAAAAATTATTACTAAACAAGTCATTCCACATACATAAAATAACTTAACGTGAGTTAATTTGCATTACATTACATTTACTTTTTGAAAATTGAAAAAATATTTGTTCTAAATTACTAGTTCATCTGCCCCTTTTCCATTTAAATAAACTTATTTCACATACCCTAATTATTTTAAACCTTAACCTTTTCTCAAGATAGCCAATCTAACACTTGATCCACTTAAATACCTCCATAGACTACCCGAATTTAATGGAGATCCTCGAGATTTGCAAATATTCTCCAATTTAGTGGATAGAATCCACCCTGTGCTAACAACTTATGAAACAGTGGCACAATCAATATTCTCTGATATAATAAAGAGTAAACTTAAAGGGAAAGCTAGGGAGATAATTACAATAAATTGCCAAGCTACATCTTGGCACGACATTAAAAATATTTTAATAAATAACCAGTGATAGACTAAGCTGCGATGAATTATTTGACGCAATTCGGAGTGTCACATTCAAAACTAATCCGGTCGACTTCTATAACGAGATAAAGTCGAAACTACAACGTCTAAATAATAAAACATACCTTACATGGGGAGAAGGAGCTATATTTAATGAGACTGAACGTCAAAATAGAAGCTCAGCTTTAAAAAAAATTTCGGCAAAAATCCCAGAACCTTTGAGATCAATTCTCGTTTGTAGGCAACCTACAGACTTAGAAGAAGCAATGGGTCTTTTGTTTAAAGCGGGCTATGCCTACCTTACAGCAAATAGACCACCGCCAAATTTTAGGATCGAAAGGAGGAATGGCAATAGGAATCCTATAAATGATTCGCAGCAAAGAAACCACCGCGAATATCGACCCGAAAATAGAAATAGAAATTACAACTGGACAAATAACGAAAATACAAATAGACATATGAACGAACACTACAAACAAAATCCACAACCCAACATGTCGTTTAATCCTCAATATAATTATATGCAAAATCCTCCCATAAATCCTTATAACAATAATGCATACCAACCACCACCGGAACCGATGGATATCTGTAATCTTGAGGTGCAAGAAAATTTTCCTTTAGCAGCCTCTCAGGAAACTTACCTTTGTACAAACTAGAACTAGACCCATCAGACTCATAATCGATACAGGAGCCACCCACTCCATATCATTCTTAAAACTCTTCAACACACTATTAACATTAAGGAAAAAGTCGAAATCCCAATATTTAGTGAATTAGGAGATCCCACACAAAAAATAGAATTACTTGTCTGCAAATTCCATGACTTCTACGATGGTCTTTTGGTAACAACGTTTTAAGGCCATTAAAAGTGAAAATCGATTACGAAGATGATCAATTACAAATAGGACAAAAATTTATTCCTCTACACTTCGAGAGTAATGTTACAAAATTTTACCACTTCGAAAAAGACGGAATTTTCCCTGTCGTCATACCAGTTCAACAAAAAGATGGCCTAGCGTTTATAAACAAGAAATTAACTCATGACGGAAAAATTGAGATCCAAGAAGGCATTTATAACGTTTCTGATCACAATTTAAAAGGGATTATAGAAATCCAAGGTAATTCAGAAAAAAATGTAATTCTGAATACTCAAGAGAGTATACCGATTACGGAGGGAAATTTTAACGTCATCGAAGATCGAGACCGAAAATCTTTGCCCGAGCAGATCCGAATGGAACACTTAAACCATGAGGAGATAGAAATGCTCCTACGATTAATAAAAAAGTATTCTAACATATTCTGCAGGGAAGACTCCGACTTAAACTTTACTAATGCGATAAAGCATGAAATTCGTACAACAAATTCAGCCCCAATTTTTGCCAAAGCCTATGGATACCCGTACATTCACAAGAGTGAAGTACAAGCACAGATAAAAGAAATGTTAGAAAAGAAGATGATTAGGCCTAGCAACTCTCGCTATTCGGCACCAGTTTGGATGGTTCCAAAAAAAAATGGACGCGAACGGAAAACGCAAATGGAGGTTGGTCATCGACTATAGAAAGTTGAATGAAACCACCATTGACGACAAATATCCTCTGCCGAAAATAGACAAAATATTAAAGAAACTTGGTGGATGCCAATACTTCTCCACGCTAGACTTAGCTAAGGGCTTTTACCAAATAGAGGTAGCAGAAAAAGATATACACAATACGGCGTTCAGCGTTGAAGGAGGGCATTACGAGTTACTTCGTGTGCCATTTGGACTGAAGACAGCTCCGGCAACCTTCCAGCGCCTTGTGAACAACGTCCTGTCCGATTATATTAATAAAATCTGCTTCGTCTATTTGGACGATATAATTATATATTATATATTAAGCTCGAGATCGAGTGTGTACTAAAATTCCCTTTACCAAAAACGCCAAAGAAAGACAAACAATTCCTAAGTCTCACGGGTTACTACCGTAAATTTATCCGGGATTATTCCAAAATAGCAAAGCCTATGACCAGATACCTGAAAAAGGATGTAAAAATGAATATGTAAGACCCCGAGTACGTAGAATGAACCAATTTTAAGGTATCCTGACTTCACTAAAACCTTACGGTTACAACCGATGCCAGCCAGTTTGCAGTAGGAGCGATTTTGTCCCAAGACAATCATCCTATTTGCTATGTGGACTCAATGGACACGAAGAGAACTACAGCAAAATAGAGAAGGAATTGCTTGCAGTAGTATGGGCCACAAAGTATTTCCGCTCGTACTTATTCGGAAGGAAGTTTATTATCGAAATCTATCACCGACCGCAATGGCTGTTCTCAATAAAGGAGCCAAATTCAAAGATAGTGCGCTGGAGATTAAAATTATCCGAATTCGATTACGCAATAAAATATAAAAAGGGAATTAAGAACGGAAATGCAGACGCACTCTCCAGGGTTATGATAAACCACAACGAAGTGTATACAAGACGAATAATCGATTCAGATTGTCCTATAAACCTTTATAAAAGGCAAATTGTTATTAAAAAGACAAACTCAAGCTCACTTAGAATAAAGAATAACCAAGTATTTAATAGAATCAGAAAGATTATATACATAAAGACACTTGACCAAGATACTGCAACAACTTTACTTAAAACCCACTTTGACCCCAATAAAACAAATGCTGTCTTGATCGAAGAAGAATCTTTCTTTGAGGCAATTCAAGCATCCTTCATTCAGCACTTTTCTAATAGATCTATACTCAAAGTCGTTAGGTGTAAGAAACTATTACAGGATGTCGAAAACGAGACCGAACTCATAAAGTACATAGAAGAGGAGCACTGTAGAAATAATCATAGGCGGAATTAATGAAAATTTTAACGAACTCAAGGACAAAATATACTACCCCAAACTGAAAGATAGGATCACAAAATTCGTGAATAATTGCGATTGTAATGTAGAAAAATATGATAGGAAGCCGATCAAGGGAAAATTTAAAATCACTGAAACCCCTAACGACCCAAGGGAGGTTGTACACGCAGACGTATTCTGTAGCCTAGAGAAAACACTGTGCCTTACTTTAATTGATAAATTCTCTAAGCATGCCCAAGCGATCAAGATTAGAGGGAGAACTTGGATTGAGTTCAAAATGGCAATACTACAATACCTTAGCATCGAAAGTAAATTTAAAAAATTAATAGTGTTGTTAATGAACTAGGGCTTAAAGCTATTCCCATGTTAGACTTTTTGAATGAACAAGACATAGAAACCCACTTTACCTCTAACAATAACCACACCTCCAATTCAGATGTCGAACGACTTCATAACACAATCAATGAACACCAAAGAATTCTACGACATGATTCAAATAAAAATTAGATACCGTGGAAGAAAAAATTCTAAAAATCATCAATTTTTACAATAATACTATAAAATCAACAACAGGCAGGAAACCCATTGACTTCTACTTAGGAAACATAAATGTAGATGAATATCCTAGAATCGGAGATAGAATAGTAAAAATAAAAGAAAAAACAATTAACAAGTTAAATAAAGGTAGGGAAGAAGTAGATATCCCTTCAGGCCCGGTATTTCTTAAAGAAACTAGAGGCGATAAAAACCATGCCAGATTTAGAAAAGTAAGCGCTAGGGAAATAGATGACGAACATATACAAGTAGATTCAGGTCATAAATATTATAAAACTCACATTAAAAGATCAAAGAAATTCCAAGATAATAACAATCCTTCCATTTAAAACAAAGCCCAAAGACCTAGTAACATAATTATTCCACCATCCATTGCAGACGATGAACCAGTTGAGACCAATCCTGTTAGTGGTGTTCCCACATCTAACATCAGCACAGCTAATTGAGGTACAAAACTTGAACGAAAACAATGGCTATATAACGATCAAAACGGGGCAAACAAGAATAATTACAGAATATAACAAAATCTTGCATAACTAGCTGGAGCCCGTTGCAGTGGCGGACTAAGGGGGGGGGGGCGGAGGGGGCGGTCCGCCCCGGGCCTCTGGTTCCTGGGGCCTCCAAATGTCTACAAGTTCCCTTGATCAAATCCTAAACAAGGCTTTTAAAATAAGGGCAGTGCCTACCTAAGTGGTACTTTGGAGTCGGAGGTCGCGTACAATGTTCCCGTAGACACAAATAAGTACAGCATGTAATTATTAAAATGGGTCTTTACTGAATCGTTACCCTCTACATCGCTTACATATACTTCAATACTTCTTGACCATTTTCATCTCGGTTGCATCATGCAAGAGGAGTTTTTGTAAACTTAAGCCTAGTGTCCACTATAGAGTTTTTTGCGTAGAGCTAGAGAAAACTCTCGCGTAGAGATGCGTAGAGAAGTGTATACACCGTCTAGAGCTCTACACATGCTCTCTACACCCACTCTACGCGCTCTGCATTCTACATTATAAAGTGTATACGCAATTTTTTTGTGTTTGGTAGAGCTCTACATCTGCTCTACGCTCTAACAAGCATGTTTGATAGAGTTTTTCTCTCTACAGTATTCATTCTTATTTGCGTTTCGACTGCGCTTCGAATTGTTGTACATAGGCGCAGTGCCGCGGCCAGACAATTGGGGGCCCTGTGCAAAAATTCAGCGAGGGGCCCCAGAGTCTCCAAAAAAAAATTTCTGTCATAAAGACCCGTCCCCGCGACAGAATTATGGAAAATGGGCCCCATGTAATATTTAGTGTGATGCGAGTTCGTCTGATATGACCCATATGCTGATTTGTATGACCCATTCACTGAAGTAAAAATGCAAATAAAGAATTCAAATGATTTTTATTGCCAAAAAAATGTTTTGCTCGCTTCGCTCGCGGTGCCCCAAACACGCGGGACCCTGTGCAGTTGCACACCCAGCACATATGCCAGCCGCGGCACTGCATCGGCGTGTTAAATAACAACGAAATTCGAATACGACATACGCAGAAAATTTTGGTATGAAGATGTATCTTCTTCCGTGAGCTCATTCCATAATTCTCGATACATTCCAGCGTTTTGTTTTCTTTTCGCAATCCAATCTCGCTCTCAACATTTCCTTTCCTTCTTTTGGGGAAAACTCATTTTATTATTTTTTTGATTTCTATTAATTTCCTTTAAATTTTTTACACAATATATGTACGTACGCATCTCTGAATAACTGAGAAATGAAATGAGATGCAAAAGTTGATGGCCGCAGTTGCGCGCTCTACCATACGACTCTACAGTAGAGAAAAACGCATCTGCAGTGTACTCAGTCTGTAGAGCTCGTGGTAGATCTCTACTCAAAATTTCTCTAGATCAACTCTACGGGCGGTGGAGTGGTAGAGAAGCGCTGTAGAGTACTTACTACAGGTAGAGCTCTACACGCTACGCTCTACATTCTACCGAAAAAAACTCTATAGTGGACACTTGCGACTTTCGGAATCGATGGGTAATTAAATGCTTTTCCTACTGGGAAATAAACATATACACACACACTTGTCCATACAAATGGCAACTGAATAAAAGGCTTCTAAAATTACATCGACTTCTTAGACTGAGGGCCTCATTCAGCTTTGCCGCCCCGGGCCTCTGACGGGCTTAGTCCGCCACTGGCCCGTTGCGCCCCATTTCCGATTCTTCTCACCATCTTACCAAAAAACCTTGTTGATCAATTCTGAACCAATTGCTTAAGGCGCGTTCTCACGATTCAACTTTAGTTGAGCGATTCTAGTTGAACAATAAACTTGACTTGAACGATAAAAGTTTGACTGGGTCAAACTTTTGGTTGATCAACTAAATAGTTGATCAACTTTAGGTTCTCACTACAGATTTTATTCAAGTTTTGTTAGGCAACTATAATCCCTCAACTAAACTTCAACCGTGAGAACGCGCCTTTAGAGAGCTTCAGGTACACTATGTTCAATGTTTTTCCATTTGTAGCTAGAATGTCAAGATTTTCCGATTTTCCAACTCTTGAACACCCTACATACAGCTAACCGGGAAATGGCACTTATTTGGCAAAATTCATCCGCCATATTGGTCCCACAATTTTGAATTTTTAAATTTTTGATCATAACTTCGTTATTTGCTACCTTAAAAACTCCCATATACCGATTTTCATTGGGATAACTCGTCGGCCATATGTTTTAATTTATGTTTTTATCATAAATTCGTTAATAGCTACCTTAAAAATTCGGTATTTGCGACCTTAACAACCTCTAAATACCCATTTTCATAGGAATCTGAATAAAATTGGCGAATTCAACCATATTTCTGCTGTTTTAACTCCGTCAATTAAAGTAGCTGCAATTCCTGAGAAAGCGACAGCAATATCTACACTTCCTTCATCTTGATTTCGGCAAGTAACAAATTTATTAAAAATGTTTGTCCAGTTCCAGCAGTTGAATTAAGAAAATATAACTGGCCAGTAATATAAGTTACACTATATACTACTATGTCATACTCCTCTCTCTGTTTTTGAATAATTTTGGAGCGTTTTCAGTCACGATTTTGGTAAGATGGACGACATCGTAAGCGTGTTCATTCGGATATTGACGGTTACTGATAACAAATCTTGCCTCTCGTGATGGTGATAGAAGACCGAACTGTAAGAGTGGTTTTTACGCGACGTAGATATGACAATATCTTCAATAAGAATGAAGCATTGTTTATAAACTATGGAATCTTCAATATTTCCTCTTTTTCTTCGACCTCCCAAACCCCTTTATGGGTCGATTTCTGGGAAAGTCGTTCTCATCGGATCCCTACTAAACAAAAGAAACATCCCTACCAAATTTCAGTTCTGTAGACGTTATAATTGAAAAACTGTTATTTTATATCTTTAACGCCCCTGCAACCCCCTCTAGGAGTCGATTTTTGCAAAACCCTTTCTTAGTGGATCTTTACTAAACAAAACATGAATGCCAAATTTCAAATCTGTAGGTCTAATAGTTCCGGAGATATCGTGATGACCAAGATATCCTATATATGTATATACTAGCTGGGAACCGGTGCGCCTATGCTGCTCCCATAAGCCAATAGTAGTAATCAGGTGATATGAATTTTAATATACAGTAGGTGAGATTGAAAAAAGCAATTTTTTGATATTTTTAAATTCAAATAACAAAATGTGAAACTATTAGGGATCTGACGTTTTGATCGAGACAATAAAAACCATCCATTGACATGGCATTTTTCGAGATATGTATGAATTTTCATACACAGATGAAGTGTCTCAATGAACCGCTTATTTTCTGTATTTTGGATAGCTGGGACCCGGTGCGCCTCGCTGTACCCAACGTTTAAACATTTAAAATCAATCCAAACCTTCAAAATTCAACTCTTCTTAACCATTAACGAAAAACCAACTATTCCTATAAAAGTTGGAGTCATTAGATTCAAAATACATTTATTTGAACTATGACCAAAATTGCCTGTGTATTCTGTTAAAACCATGACCGTTAAAATATTTAAAATTAATGCAAATAGCAGCATCCAGGACTCGAAATTCGAGGGCCATTTTCTATAGCTTTTTTTAATTTAAATCTAGAAGTCTGCAATAACAAAATTTTTCGAGAACAATAAAACTAAATTGAAAACTGAAACAAGTATATATTATAGTTGGAAAAAGCAATGCCAAAAAACCAACTTTTATTATCTCTTAATGTCACATATTGCAAAATTGCGTTCATATATTCGAATTAAATGTAACAGACAGGCGCGGATTCAAGGGGTGGTCACGGGGGTCATGACCCCCCAAAAGCAGTAAGGCCTGAATCACATTCAGGGTAGCAAGCTGGAAGTACCAAGCATCAAATATAAGTTTAAAACAACGTAAACCTTATGACAGCTTTCACATTCGCAGTAGCAAGCATCATTTGATACCAGTACCAAATGATGCTTGGTACCCAAGTTTGGAAAATTTTAAATTTTGCTACTTGATGCCGTAGTTATGCCAACAGAAAAATGTTATTTTCATAGCTCTCAAAGTGTCGACAGGTTGTGTTTCCTTTATAGCAAATAATTTTTACCTTAATGTATTATTATTAAAAATGGAAGAAAAAATAATAGAGAAAACTCTGTCAAAAAAATCACGTAATCTGCGTTGTTCGGGCTCATTAAGTTCTTTTGTCCAAAGCCTTTTATTATTTATTACGAAATCAATCATAACCATAAATTGCATTACAGACCAAAAGCAATATTTCACATTCGTCTTCAAAATCCATATTGTTTTCTTGTTAGTAGTGACAATTTATAAATATGTTAAGTTGCCAATACTGTATGATACTCGAGGCTTCTGAATGTGGCTTCTTTCGGTATCAGATGCTTGGTACTTGCGATTAGGTACTTGCGGTTTGGTGCTTTCTGCTCTGAGTGTGTTTCACGCCTATAAATGCAAATAATGAATTCAAATGATTTTTATTGCCAAAACAATTTTTCGTTCGCGAGGCCCCAAACACGCGGGGTCCTGTGCAGTTGCACACCCTGTACATATTCCAGCAGCGGCACTGCCCAAAAGCGCTTGCTGTTTAAAAAACAAAATTGACCCAACTCAAAAAAACAAAAACAAAAAATAACCAAACGCCCAAAACCGACCCAACTTTTTTGCAAATTAAAAAAACAACCTTAAAAATGACCTTCAAGGTCAACAACAGATTGATCTATACTCTTTCTATATGTTTTGATTTGCAAACTCTGAAGTTAGCTGCACTCACAAGAAATGGTGCGTCTTCCTCAAAAACACATTAGAGCACGTTTGTTTTTAATCCACCAGAAAATTCGGTTAGTTCTGTTCGTTTTGTTAATTTTGTTTTTGTTTTTTAGGAGTAGACCTTTTTCCACCACTTTTAATTCCGTGACCCCCCCAAAACAAAATTCTAGATCCGCGCCTGGTAACAGATGGCATACTTTTCATAGGGGAATTAATTGTACAATTCAATATGCAATTTCGAAAAGGGCACATGTCTGAATATTAAAATTTTTCAGGAAATGTAAAAAACTAATTATTTTTTAAAGAAGTATAAAATTTAGAAAATTTATTTTTGAGTTACATTTTGGCGGAGTAGAACGAATACTAGATGTACCTTTTTTGATTTCAATAGGTACAGGGAGGACACACTGATATCAAAAAACGTGATTTTAGTCCACGGATATTAGACAAAAAAGGCATGGAAAGAGCCCACGATCCATGAGAAACATAAAATTTAAAACTCTGTAAATCAAAATATCTCAAAGACGGTTATTTTTTGTAGGAAATTACCTAATCTACAAACTTTATTCACATAATTTTTCTATAAAAGTGAGCATTACTGAGATATTTTCGAAAAATCGCTTTTGGTGACCTTTGACTTCGCGTAAAATTCGTCAAATCGATGGGGACTCGTGACATTTTCCTTAGAGCAATAATATCAATGTCCATACCAAAATTCAGCTTTGCCGGAATTTTTCCGAAATTGGGCCTTTCTTTGTCTAATTTCCCTGGACTAAAAAACGAAAGTTACAACAACATTGAACAAATAGCAAAACAACTCAACCAATTTTTAGCACCATGACGTACAATTTCAAACTTTTTAAAACAAAGTTAAACGGACTTAGACCAAACTTACGACTGAAGAGAGGCTTAGTAAACATATTCGGTAAAGGACTCAAGTACATTGCATTGACTATGGACAGTGATGATGAAAAGCTCGTAATAGAAAGACTAGACAATTTAGCCACAACTTAATTACCGAAACCAACAAAAAAAATTTCATAAATAAACAAATATCAGATCAGATAAGTAATATAACAAACCACATTAATAACCAACAAAATCTAATATCGCGTATACTTTCAAATTACACCAATGATTATAATAAAAGAATTTCAAACATAGAAAACGAACTTATCACCTTTGAACAGGCCTATCAAATCAACTACGACATAAACCTTTTACGGAATCACATAGACAACATTGAGCAAATTATACTAACCAGCAAACTAGATATCCTCTCTAGGAATATACTGACCAAAGAAGAACTAGCCATGGTTAGAGATATGGAGACATTCCAAGACATCAAAGTTACCGTAATTTATTATATGGGTCTTTCTCTACTAAATGGAAACTGGTCCTAACAAATCTGTCCTCACATGTTTTTTTTTTAAAAAAAGTTACTTAAAAAAGGAAATATTAAGTTAATGGTATATTTTGAGAATGCTGTAGTATTTTCTAATTATTGTGCCTTTATGAACGATTTTGTAAAAATCTGGGACAGGGGAATGTTTTTATGAGCTAAAACCAGTTTTTTTTTCAGACTTGAATCAAGAAGTACTTTTTATTCTTAGTCAAAATAGACAATAATTGGTAACCATTTACAAAAATAAAAAAAACTTATACAATGAAGAACTTAATATTTTTTTTTATCCAGGGGAATGTTATTACCATGGGAATGTTATTCCAAGCAGCCCTGTCACGTTAACCTACAGTAACACCGCTTCTTACACTGATAAAAATAGCGTTTTTTAGCATATACGCAATCGTCATGCCGGTGACGTTCCGTTCAACTTAAAAATTACCACTTTACTTTGAATAGATTTAGCTCCAATTTTTATTTACCACAGGGGAATGTTTTCAAAACTTTAGGACAACATTTAGGAGCAATTTTTTCTAACTTAAATACAACGTGACTGCAATTTAAGCATTATTAGCGTAAATAAGTTATTCTAGTTTTTATGATGGCTAAGTTAATATCCTTATTCTTAACAATTATCTTTAAAAAATTGTTTGAACCTGCAATAATGGGTTTGGGACACGCCAGGGTAATGTTTTTTCGAGGAGTTGGAAGGCAAAAGTAGTATAATTATGAAATAATATGATTTCGGTCTTGGATGTTCATTAAGAACAGTCAAAATTATATTATTTGGAACAAATTCAATTTAAAAATAAAAATATGTAAGGCATTAAAAATACTGAGGACAGCGATTTTCCATTTAGTATAGAAAGACCCATATAGACCAAATAGTTATCGTTGTTCTCATCCCAAAGTATTCCAATATAGGCTATTGAAAATGTCGTTTAGAAAAGAACAATTGCGTTCCAGCATTTTTATGGTTTAATATGTTAGCTTGGCACCTAAATATGCTAAAACCACAATGTGTCCCCCTTTTTAGGGGTACATTTTTGAGCGCCGACCCTAAGTACCCCTTTTTCAGGTTTTTCAAAATAACTCGAAAACAAAGCGAGATTCGACATTTTTAGAAAGATACTTTTTTGTAGAAAATTAAATTTCCCATCGAAATGGGTTTTTTAAATTTTTTTTTACCATTTGTAATTCAAAGAATAATCGAAAAACAAAACTAAATTTTTTCGAAAAATCACGTTTTTTTCTTTTTTTTATTAATTTGGTTATAACTTTTTTTACGGCATACATCACGGGTGGTTTGAAGGCACTTTAACCCTCAAGTCCTGGCCCTGCGTTTTTCTTCACTTCAATGAGTTCTTTGGGTCATATATAATGAGGAAAAATCATTTTCCAAATCGTTTATCGGGCTGTTTTCGTGAACGCGCGAATTTTTTGATGTGAAACATCTTTGCGCGCGTTGAGAGTAATTCTTCAAGGTCGGGAACATTTTGTGGGAACGCTTTATAGGGAACGCTTTATAGGGAACGCTTCGTCGAATCCAATTTTCATTCCGGGAAACGGAAGATCTGTATTGAGGAAGACAGAATAAGACGGAGATTTTATTTAGCACCAAAGAAAAGTGTTTATATGCCGCGAGCCAGACATGACGAGCCAGAAATAGGCAGAATGGAACAAATGGTTGAGTGGTTGCCTTACGACGTTAATATTCCAAAAAGTCGCGGGTTCAATTCTTGATCTCGGCATTTGAATTTTATTATTTATATTTAATGGTTTTATTTAGCAACCTCGTATATTTGTTTGTTTGTTTGTTTGGTTAAATCGACAGCGACAGCTTTTTCAACTACTTCTAATTAACCGATTCTTATGAAACTTTGCACACACATTGAGTTCCCGTGACAATGCAATCTGACATTTTTGTAAAATAAAATCAAGATGGCGGACAAATTTTCCAATTGTGTTCCGATTCCATTGAAAATCAGTATCGGGGGGTTTTTAGGGCCAAAAATGACGATTCTGTGGTCAAAAATTGAAAATTCAAAATGGCGGCGCCAATATGGCGGATGAATTTTGCGAATGTGTTCTGAATACATTGAAAATCGGTATGTATAAAACTTAGGGCTATTTTACATCCCAAAAGCAAAATTGCTGTGCTCCAGCGCTGCGTTTCCCCATTGCGTTTGGGATGTAAAATGGCCTTTATTCTTTCTAATTATTCAATTTAAAGAAAGATAAAGATCGCCAAAGATGTTTCACATCTGTCACGTGCACTGGTTACACGGGCTATATTTTTTTTTAGACAATACACAATATTATAGTAATAAGTTTTCTATCACCAAAATGTTTACTAGTCGTAGATGAACCAACTTTATTACAAAAGTGTGATCAATTCCAAAGTAATATTCTGATATAATAGACCCCAATTTTTTTCTTCAATTTGTTAATATGTACCACCTAGTTCTACCTGAATTGACCCAGCCATGGACTGTTCACCAATTATGTGAGGTAATAATGACTAAATATGGAGTACAAGAATGCGACCTTACGGAAGTATTCACAGCAATGTTGTTATTTTATACAATTCTCATGACCTCTGCAATAACTGAAAGACCTTTTAGCAAATTAAAACTAATAAAAAATTATTTAAGAAATCGTATGGGTCAAGCTCGACTCCGACATTTATCGCTAATAGCAATTGGAAACAAGGCCGCATCAAGCCTGGATTTAACCGAAGTCTTTGATACTTTTGCGAACACTAAAGCTCGGAGAAGATAATCTATATATATAAAATTGGATGTATGTGTGTATGTATGTATGTTCCCTAATAACTCCTAAACCATTCAACCGATCGCCACAAAAATTTAACCACATATTACTTACATCAAGGTGCTGGTTTTGGCATCGGCGCCTACTTTCAAAAATCACTCATAGGCGGCGCTGTCATAGAGAGCTTTGTTAAAAATTCGATAAAAAGCATAATAATATACGTTCTACGATGGTGAAAATTTATACAAAGTGGTTTCTGGGTACGGGAAAGCGATTGGTGATGTCCATTATTTACCCAAAGATGGCGGTTGCAATACGGCAGCCGAATTTTGCAATTGTGTTCCTCGACCCCCGGCATGGGTATCAAATGAAAGCGTATGACAAATAGAATACTATTAGCTGTGTGGTTTTATTGCAAATTCAAAATGGCGGCCGTCACAAAATGGCGGATTACCTTTTTCTTTGCAAGTCATTCGGTATGGGTATCAAATGAAAAGGTATGACAAGTAGATTACTATTAGCTGTGTGGCATCATTCCAAATTCAAAATGGCGGCAAACACAAAATGGCGGCCAACCCAAAAAGGTGGATTACCTTTTTTTACAACGCGCTCGGTACGGGTATCAAATGAAAGTGAATGGCGAGTAAAGTACAATAAGCTGTCTGACGTCATTTTAAATCTAATATGGCGCTCACCACAAAATGGCGGAAGACATATAATAGACTAAACAGTAGAACATAAAATATATAGTTTAAAATAACTAAAATATACACTTTTATTTTAAAATGAAATAAATAGTAAAAAATAATTTTGAATGTGAAGTTGTTATTGCTCCAGCCAGTATATGGGAACAACCTACCTTTCGAAATGTAAAAAAGCGCCAGAACATTAAATATAGTTTATCATGAAGCTCTTTAAAAAAATACCGTAACATCTGTTGCATGTCTGATTATATGCTGGACATTTTTTTTGCCCCCTCTGTTCGTCTCAAGCCGAAATGAAAAAAGCTGAGAAAATGTGTGTGTAATGTATTTATTAGCTTTTTTTAGGGCACCAAAGTGTGCCTTTTTAGGCCCAATTTGCAAAATTGATTATGTTTTTTTGGCACTTTTTTTGGAAAAAATAATTTGGAGGGGGAGGGCGCCAAGAGCGAAGTTCTGCACAGGGCGTCTAATCCCCCGGCATATCAAAATCTATGTGGACGATTCTGAATATTGGCAAGGTGTCTGTTGTACACAATTTTTCATCATCGATAAAAATGATAAAAATCTTAAAATTAATTATTCATTAATTAAGTTAATTACCTAGTGTAGTATTATATTTTAATACTTATAACTAAGTTGTGATTGTGATTTGTGGTTTTCTTGCCGCTTTTTTTCCCCCCCAGCTAGGTTCTTTTGTTTACGAAGCAGTGCAGTTTTAGTTTAACATATTAAAATGACAGACTGACCGACTGACCATCTCTATTTTACTTTTAGTTATTGACGTTCGAGAAGTGGTACTGTGTATCCTATTTTGATAAATAAATATTTTTATTTTTACTTATAATAAACCTTTTATTATTTATCTACTTTGTTTTATTGCCTCCTAATACTTATACATATTATTAATTGTAATCCACTTCTTTATTGTTTTATTTATAATTATTCAGTACGTTACATTTAGCAAGTACCTTTGTTTTGCTATGCCCTGCAGTGCGCGATAAAGAGCTGATGATGAAGTAGCTTTGCTTTATATTTTTTACTTGATAAAATAAAACCTAACCAGTTTAGATAGGGCCCAAGCTTATTTTCGCACCGCGGCCCCTGGTCACGTAGCTACGCCACTGGCGTGTGGACAAGTGAAATTGCCGCAATTTGCCCCGCCACCAGAGCCATTACGTTCATTAGTTTCTGGAACGGGAAGTGATTCTACATATTTCCTGGCCAACATCCAAAAATACAACAATTTCCAAATGACGCATATTGTGCAGGGAAATTTCTTGCGTACTTTCAAGGTACATAATTACAACGCAATTGTCTTTCGAATCATTCTCTGTTGTATCAGAAACAATTTCATAATTTCACACATCATTACAGATTCAACGGATTAATTTTAAATATTTTAAGGTTGAGTGCAACGAGGCGTACCGGGTCCCAACTAGTTGAATAATAAATTATTTATATTGTGGTTATCGGTTACAAATGAAAAATTACTTATACATAGTGCTTATAAAAAGGTGATAAATCGTATAAATTTTATAAAAAAAACACTCTGTTTGCCATGTTTAGGCGTAAATAAGGCTTTAGTTGTTTGCCTTACGAACTCGGCAAACTACCGCTTGCCTTGATAAACCTTTTTAAGCTATATTAGGCTCAAATATACCATTTTGGGACGTTTCTCGGCATTTTTGCTAATGCAGAATATATTTTTGTCAAAAAAACTCAATTTCCACTGTAAATTGTAAAAAATTGAAAATATATGTATATGGAAAGTCCGGCTCGACAGATCCATAGAGAATTGCACAACGAGCATTTAAAAAAAAGCGAAGTTGCTTCGATGAAAATTGACGGCTCCACCGAGTTTTGAACGATAATTTTTTTTCTGACCCCACTGTGAGCCGGGGTGACCCTTCCCATCGTTTCTAAATATACTGTAGCCATCCAGTGACACAGATATTGAAGGAACATGATCGCGTAATGAGGCTTCAGACACCAATAAGACGTAAATGTTAGACCCATTAAAGATTTCCCGCAGTTCTTCGATTTTATTACGCAGGCTTCTTGCGTTGATGTGACAGAAATTTAATCAGGTGAGTAAGTCAACCGTGCTAAACAAACTACAGAAAGAACAAAGATGTGCGGAGTTAACATCCCTCATTAACAGAAAAAATTAAAAAATTTGAAAAAAATTGAAAAAATCGAGAAATATGTACGTGATTCGAAAAATCAGGTGTTCGGTTTTTCTTAATTTTAAGCGGTTTAATAAAAATAAAGTTTCAAAATGTATAGACCATTTAAAACTAGACGATTCCATGGTTAAATGAGCACTTATTGAATATCAAAATTCGAAAAAAACATCAATCAAGTTGTCCGTGCAAGATAAGGGTATTTTTTTCGAAAAATGTTAATTTCTGGGAAACTATCCGTTTTCCAAACAAAAAAAAAATCATGCTTATTTAACGCAACACAAGGTATACTCATACAAATTTTCATGTAAATTGAATTATTTTTACGGGAGAAAAAAATTAAAAACTGAAAAATCGATTTTCCGCCATTTTCTTCGAAAATTTGAAGTTATATCAAAATATGTTAAATACAAAAGTTTTAGATCTTTTTATTATCTACAACTTTTGTATTAAACATTTTCCACTAGGAGGTCATGTTTCACCGCAAATCGCAAAAAATCGTTTTCAACCCCTAAATAGCATCCCCATTTTACCATTTCCCCTTTTTTCGAGTTTAAAAATTGTTTTTTCGTTTAGTTATGACCTTAACGACATTTCATTGCTGGTCACTCCCTGCTATTAATTTATTTTTTTTCCTCGTTTAAATCCGCTTTGGCACTAGCCTATAGGTACATAAAAAAATTTAGACTTATATATAAAAAAATATGTTAAAACTTTTTTAAGATTCGACAATGGAAAATTTTGTATTGTGTTCACAACACACGCCTAGCCAAATATATTCAGAACCGTCTGCGTAGATTTTGCTATGCCTGGGAAATTAGGCGCCCTGTGCAGAGCTTCGCAGTTGGAATTGATTGAAAGCATTTTGCGCTTAATACAAAGGGAAGAAAGTAAATGCGTTAGATGTGTTGGAAATTCCGCTGTTGAAAGTTACCGGACTAGAATTTACCTGTGGCAAACGTAAAACCTAAACATATATTAGGTCTTGATAAGGCAATTGTAAGGCATGACAAGCATGCCTTCTTAGGAACAAGTCAGGTACAGGGCTTATATCCTAATCTTATGAATTATAAAGTACATGCGGTTTTCCTAGTTGGGTCCGAGCATGGACCAAATGTGGAAATGTAAGCCTTTTAAAATATTGAGCAATATAGACTTTCCTGAGGTTAATTTATGACCTGCAATCATTCATTCTTATTTTGGCTGCCTGTGGGGTATTCCTGAGTAAAAATAAGGCTCGCCCGTTCTTAGCCTGCATAGCACCCGAACGAGGCACGTACACTCACACTTTTTTAGACTAAAATTGAAAATGAAAACGATAAAGTTATTTTCGTGGATTAAAGCGTCCTGAGTAAATGTATGTATAATGATACATTTAATAATTGAAGCTTTAAGAAATGGTATGATTCCTACACTAGTGACCACGGTTCTGGAGCACGAGCTTTTTTTGGAACCATGGTCCCTCGTGTGGGACTGGCCTATAGGATGAAGCAAACGGGGAATTATCTTAGTGACCAGAAAGGGTGCTAGTAGCATAGTCAATACACCAGTTTTCGCTCGATTTCGGAAGTCAAGCAGCATTGGACATTCGTAACAGAGGCTTGCATACCTCAGCATTTTTACATTTCTATGCGCCTATAGCGGGAGCGTGCATACTCGTAAGGCGGGAGCATTTTCCCGCTAAGCTTGCTAGTTACGAGCGCATATATGCTTTCAACTCCTTTTACCAACGCAATTCTTTTTAATCGGGTTTTTAACGGGGTTTCCCCATCTTTTGATGATATGTTAAAAAATTTAACAAAAATAAATCCCTTACACTCTATTTTATTTATTTTTATGGATTTATGACTTTGATTTATTTGTGTCGGGCCTTTCGTGTGGTATAATATTGTAGGCCTAAAATTTTATGAGGCTATAAGGGTTTCCCCGAATTTCGGCAGTAGGAATGGAAAGACCTGTCACGAAATCAACATGAACGCCTTTATTTATTATAGGTTATTAAAAAAGAGAATGTGGTGTCCAGTAGAGGAATGAGTTTTTATTTTTTATAACTTTCTGAGTTCTGAGTTCGGGTATAATGGATTTACAATTTCATTATTGACCACCCTGATATTAAATGTTAGACATCTCGACCAACAAACTTAATCATTTCAACGCAAAACCAATTACAGTTCATCAAACATAAATACAATACTTATTATATTAACTCAAATTGTTTTCAAATTTCTACTCCAAATCAAACCTTACTGCCCTCAACACAAACAGACCAATAAATTACTCCATTCATAACTGTCCGTAGATATAAACGAAAAGAAAGTGAGTTGTGAACAATCACTCAAAAAATTAAATCTTCGAACCCAACACAACAATAGTTACCTACATATGCTCCAAAAAAAATAGTTCCTCTTTCAATCAGCAACCATCAATATCATAAACTCCAATAAATCTTGTTTTGCCAACCTTTGTTGTTTTATTTATTTATTTAACACAAAAGAATCTGCAAATACCTTTTTGGGCTTGAGGTATGTCAATCCTGGCCTATGACACTCAAACACCGCTTCATCCACCGCAGATTCCCCTTCTGGCTTGGTTGACCCGCCGCCCTCTTAGTTTGCTACCAGCAACGCCACCGCCACAGCAACCACATTTAGCTATCAGGCCGCCAGTTTCTTCGGATTCGGAGGTTCCCTGATGCCGATACTTCCAAATTTTTCTTTTTCCACTATCACTTCCTCGGTTGCTTCTCGGTTTTCCTTTACACATTCGTTTAGGCAGGGAAAAAATGTTTCTTTGGCTTTCTTGAACCCTTAGTCGAATTTCCCACGGCTATTCTCCGTTTAAACTCCTAGGTCCACCATGTAGTTTCCTTTTCCCCAAAAGTTGCTACGTCTTTGCCCAAAATTCCCGTCTCTCTTATAGTCCTTGTAAATATATTTTCAAAAAAGGACCTATATTATTCTTCTTTGTTGGTTTAGATACCATACAATCGGATAACTTTGCCTTAAATTTTCTAAAAAAAAAACTTGAGAATCGTGATTTTTCTTCTAAAAAAAGCTCGACTCGTTTTTTCAACACGTTTTTTTTCTATTAAATTTTCTGCAGTGTTTTTCACCAAAAAAATCGGGGTTGCAAAGTGGCTATAAGGTATATTTTCCTAGCAGGGGAATAGGGCTGCCGTTACACCTATACATAATGAATGTGTGAAAATTTCTTATTTTTTACAATATACCTTATCAGGAACGGCGGACACATAATCTTTTTCTTATTTAAAGGAGTTGCAACGCACGCAGGCGACGCTAGTCCAAAATATAAATTTTAAAATGTTTGCCTACAATAATAAAAAACGAAATAAAAATGTACGAATTTTCATTCAAAATCTCTTATTTATTTTTTCCAAGAGTAGTCGAGGTTCTTACTTCTCAATGTTCAATAGCAGGTTCGCTTTTGTTAAAAAAATTGAAATTCTTGTTTTAATGCATTATTCACAATCAGAAACGTGTAGTTAGAGCTCAAAAATATTTGAATTGTTTTATTAACTTCCTATTTCAAATTTCTATAATAGCAAAAAAAAATATTTTTTTCATATCATTATCGTTTTTTAAAAAATATAAATATTTGGCTCCCCCACGACAATATCCCGAGTCTCAAAATACATGAAAACAAACATTTAAAACAAAAATTATCAAATCGTAACGTTCTCACGCATTTGCATTTCTTCCATTCATTCTTTCCTTCAAGAAATCGTCGCTCGAAGGTTGTCTGATTTTTCACTACCTTGCGTCTTCCTCGCAAAAACAAAAGAAGAAGCACCCGGACAGAAATCAAGCTTCTGACTTTTTTCCCTACATGCGTAAAGCGCTTATAAATAAGATGTACTTAAAAGCTTTCTGTTTCAGATTAAGCTTCACCTAACGAAAATCAGATGGAGTTTTTAGAAATTGTGGCGGAGGTTTCATTCCGGGCGAAAACTTTGTATGGGCTTTGAGCCTCTATGTGTATATTTACTCTATGATTGAAGTCTCCTTCCGACTACCCGATCACTGCAGTGTATATCAAGCGGAGGTTCTAGCCATACATGAAGCTGTTCTATTAATTAACCAGCAAGACGATAGGAATTGGACTGTCTACATCTTTTCAGATAGTCAGGCGGCTCTGAAAGCCCTCCGATGCAAACAGCACACAATGCAATAAGCAAAAAAGCATTGGAGGGATCTTAATAAATGCACCTTGGCCAAATTAACCTGGCCCTCTTATGATCTCAGGTGGACCACTTCACAAATGAGCCTCGAGAAACAATACCTCTCAGCTATGGTGGGAGTGTTGACCGGACGCTGTCTGATAGGGACGCATGCGACCCGCTTAAAGCTGGTGACATATCCAAGCGTACATGCGTTGCATTCGTTCACAGATAATATAGAAGTGTGTGTATTCAAATGCGACCTGACGAAATATTCCGTGAATGTTCCGCATGCCACGCAAATGTCGGGCTACTTTGAACTTTTTCTGCATTGCCGCATTCGCCATAGGACACACAAGCATACACAACAAACACATGCGACTCGTTACTCAGATTTTTGGGCTATCTGTGAGAGGCGGGGCGGAACGCAACCATGCAATTATGTGTCAGTGGAAAATCTCCGCATATCAGGGAGCCGCTTAATGCAATGCATCTACGCTTGTATATGTCACCAGCTTAAGTCTTGAGATCTACGATTTTTGCAGAACCTGTAAAAATCCGGACGAGGAGGAAAGTGTACTACATCTCCTCTGTCACTGCCCAGCCCTAAGCAGAGGAGCCTAACCATATTTGGTGAACCCTTTCTAAGTACGCTTGTGGAAATCTCGAAGATTGGAATCCCGAAATTCATGAGATTCATTGCTTCCTCGAGATGGTTTAGCGAAGAAACGACACTTTAACATCAGGTTTAAAGTGGGATCACTATGGCATCACCATGGGCCTACTCCTTTGGCCTAAGTGAACACCAGCAGCTCAGCCATGTACACCAGCAGCTCAGCCATGTGTAGCCTAACCTAACCTATACTATACCAATATTTCATTTAAAATTTTCGTGTTATTTAGGGGGTTTTTATGGAAATTCATCCTCAAACAAAACGCGGCGCCACGCATATCGTAATCACCCCACAAAAGCATGAAAAAAACAATTTTGTTTTTATTTAAAAGGTTATATTATTATCAAACTTTGTAAACATTTTTTACACCATTAATTAGTTCGAAAAAATGGTATTGTTTATTGCGGGATACCGAACGTCTCCACATATACTCTAAAATAAAATCCGTTTCCAGGATTACGGAGATTATCTATTTGATAAAAAGATGTCACTACTCGCCATTGGGCCTCGATACGCTGAGTGTGGGTTCCATCTGTACCAACGAATGGATTATCCGGGTCGGAGTGATTAACTTTTTTATGTATATGTTCTCCCAGACAGTCATAGGCACGCCAATAATCGGTGTGTATAGTGGTACCCTCAGTCACATGTTTTTTGAAGTAAAACTTCTTTACGCGCGCCTATGCTTAAAAATTTCCTTGAGTGCGAATAGGTTTCATCCGCATCACGCTCTCACACATTGAAAAATCGTCAGAGCTTTTGTATAACGCTGGGAAATGGGGAGGACGGGGCACAAGAGGCGAAGAAACTCGAGTCCGTGTAACGTTAGGGAATTGGGTGGACGGGGCACAAGAGGCGAAGAAACTTAAGCTGTGTGTGGGTTGCATAGACATAAATAGGTGCGTTTCATTTTCATATCAATAGCCAGCATCTACGCCGATGTGCGCCTAACTACGCCGGCGTACGTACTCCAATGAAACTGAAACGCACCTATTTTTATTTAGATTAATAAATCGGTGACAATGAAAGTGACTTCCAAATATATTTGGTTTTTGGTGATTTTTTGAAAAAAAATTTAATCTTATTTATAAAAAATACCCAATTTTTATATTGTTTCTGTTGTTCCCTTGTTGTTCGTTATTATTTTTGTTGTTATGATTATCTATTAGTAGTGCATGTTGTGACAAAGTAATTATTTTAGTTTTTTGTGGTTTTTGATGAATTGGCGGCAGATTTTTAATATTTTGTTTAGTGAAATTTAATTATTAATATTGCCGCTATTGTTGATGCGGTTATATTGTTGTTGTTAGGATTATTAGTTGTGCATGTTGTGACAAAGTAATTATTCTAGTTTTTTGTGCTTTTTGGTGAATTGGAGGCATATTTTTAAGCGTTTGTTTAGTGAAATTTATTTATTAATATTGCCGCTGTTTTATTATTGTGCTGTGGTTATTATTGTTGTTGTTATTGCCTATGCATGTAGTGTCAATCTAGTAATTGTAGTTTAACGTAACAATTATTATAATATATTATCGTATCTCGTGTCTTTTGTAATTCACACAACATAAAAAAGTAAGTTACCATTAATTTTAATTTTTACATTTTGTTTATTCTAATAAAAAGTAAATCGGAAATTTACTTTAGATTAGTAGTCGTTGGTCGTGACCAGTATTATTTAAGGTATATTAGCTATTCAAAGATGAATACTAATAACCAAAATAATAACTATGATGAACGGCAAAATAAATTGGCCAGAGAGCGCCAATGGGATTTTCTCAAAAGAAAAAGGGAGCAGAATCAGCAGGATCGATAAAATCTTTATGTTGACTCGAGAGAATTAGCAAGAGAGCATTCGAGATATCGCGAAAAAATAAATCAAAGGTACACGCAACAGGATAATCTTTATCCTGTAGTGCATCAATATACTGTTGTACAAATACAAAATTCGCTCCCTCGACAAATTTCAGTACCATCAAAAATAAATCTTCATGTTGACTCAAAAACCCTTGCGAAACAAAATTTAAACGAAAGAGAGAATTAGCAAGATAGCGTTCACGAAGATATGTATCACCACCTGTAGACGAAATAATGAAATTCAATGACAATCTTCTCATGTACACTACGGAAGGTTCAACTTTATTAGGTCGAAACTTCAACCAAATCCCCATGATTTTGAGTGGCGATTTTAATATCAATTTTTCATCAGAAACGGCGCGTCCCTTACTACGTTTTCTGCATGAAAAATTTAATTTAACGATATCAAATAATGTTGACGAAAGCACCACGACATATGGAACGTCACTTGATGCAGTTTTTACGCGATATTTAGATCAGTTTCAATCTAAAATATATATTACATATTTCAGTTATCATAAACCGATTGTTTCGTTTTTAGGTTTTAATGTAAATAGCAATTAATAAATATTGCTAGATAGCTGATCCAGCCCATGACGCGTAAGCCGATTAAACGAGAGGACTAAGATTTAAGTAGGAAGTGGTTCTTTTCTAGACAGGAGCTTCTCGGTAGAGTGCTATCAACTCGCCACTCCCTCGTATTAAAAAAAAACTTTATTGTACTTCTATTGCATATTTCTTGCTGGTTATTATTTTAATAATTCTGGCAGATATTGGGCAACCAAGTTTTACTTCCGAAGTGTGGTCTTAAGCACACTCATATTTTTTTATCAAGGGCACCAAGACATCAGCACTCACATTACGAGGACAAACCTCAAGCCTGATATCCTCACTACAATCCTCGATCATACCCAGCACCCAGTGTCCTTCCACACGACGACCTGAAATATAAGATCGAAAACAAAATATTTACCGATCGCATTACGTGAAACGTAAACATACAGTAACAATAAGGATTTGTCCGAAATGGAATACTCACCTTGTTATTTTTTCTCTTACCAAATTTACTTGGGACAATCTGTACAATTTTTCAAGGGCCTCCTATTTGTCCAATCGCCTCCTGGCTCCTGCCTATCTACTTGGTAAATAACCACAACCTCTCTACAATAATTGTACCAATCAGCAATAGTGGCCCTGGATAAACAGCCGTTTCCCGCACTCCTTTCAGGATCTTCAAATATTGCCTGATCATAAGTCCACCCATGAGCGAAAGAATACATCAGGTAAAACGTTCGTAATAAAGATATTTTGACATTCTCAAATCAAGGACTATTTCCCGTAATGGGGGGGGGGGGGGGGGGGTAAATCGTAATGGTTTAGCAGCTAGGGCGCTTTGAAGTTTTTTTGGTAGAGGCTTACATAGCACCCTGTATTTTTGTAACCCTATGCGCTATTTTAATGAATAACGTATCAGTGTACGCAGAATACTCCCACCTATGTAAAACTGTAAAAGGCAAAGCCCTACCCTATCAACTTCCAGAGTCATGAGTCATCACAGTCAAAACTTCGTTTTTTTTAACTAAAATTTCAACTAAAACCACATTTTTCTCCAAAAAATACCTTGTTTACTAGTATTTTGTTTTGCAAAATTGGAAAGCTTGGACAATTTCCTATGAATAATGTCTGGACAATTTTTATCCTACGGCTTTTATTTTTGGAGTTATAAGCAATTTTAATGCTAAAATTGGCTCTATTTCGTACTTTTTTAGTACTTTTTCACCTAAGCTTGTCGAAAAGTACCAAAAAAATAGTTTAAAAAATCTAAAAAAATCCGCTTTTATTTTAAAATGAACTAAAATATAAAAAATAATTTTGAATGGAAAGTGTTTATTGCTTCAGCCAGTATATGGGAACAACCTACCTTTAGAAATCAAGCTCAGAATAAAATTAATGAGGTTATTGGTAAAAATTATAAATATAACTTACTTAAATGTAAAAAAGCGTGGGGCTCTTTACCTATATTCTTATTTTATTAATACTGGAACTTTTAGTTAACGCCGCACACTTTTTTACATTTAAGTAAGTTATATTTATAATTTTTACCAATAACCTCATTAATTTTATTCTGAGCTTGATTTCTAAAGGTAGGCTGTTCCCATATACTGGTTGAAGCAATAAAGACTTTCCATTCAAAATTATTTTTTATTTTTTAGTTCATTTTAAAATAAAAGCGTATTTTTTAGATTTTTCAAACTATTTATTTTTATTTTTTACTTTTTAGTCTATTGTATGTCTATTGTGTGGCATCCGCCCTATTAGTTTTAAAATTACGTCACACAGGCTACTGCATTCCACTGGTCATACCCTTTCATTAAATACCCATAGCGAGAGGGTTGTAAAGAAAAAGGTAATCCGCCATCTTGTGTTGGCCGCCATTTTGAATTTGGAATGGAGCCACACAGCTAATTGTATTCTACTTGTCATACCCTTTCATTTGATACCCATGTCGGGGGTCCGGGAACACAATTGCAAAATTCGCTCGCCATCTTGGAACCGCCATCTTGATTTTTTTATGAAAAAGTCAGATTGCATTGCCACGCGAACTATGCATATGTGCAAAATTTGAAGTTGATAAGTACTTATATTTTCTAATTTTTGGTCTATTATATGTCTTCCGCCATTTTGTGTGGCAGCTAATTGTATTTTACCTCTCATACCCTTTCACTTGATACCCATCTCGGGGGGTCCTAAAACCCAATTGCAAAAATCGGCCGCCATCTTGATTGGAACCGTCATCTTGATTTTTTTTACAAAATGGTTAGATTGCATTGTCATCTAAACTAAACGTGTATGCAAAATTTCAGCAAAATCGGAAACCGGGAAGGGGGTCAAATTTAACTTCCAAAAATTTTTTACATAGTTACAAGTGAAGCTAATATAAAGCGTATAAAAAGGCCAATTTTAACATCGAAATTGCTTATAACTCCAAAAGTAAAGGCCGTAGGATAAAATTTGCCGGGCATTACTGATAGGAAATTGTCCAAGCTTTCCAATTTTGCAAAGAAAAACTATTAAGGCGAAGGCCCAATGCCGACGGCGCGTTATACGCGGCAGGCGCTTCATGCGCGTTGACGTCCGTTGAAGGTTCATTCATAGTGTCAGGATTTCAAAAATGTTGCTTTGATTGAAATTTATGTATGCACTGCGAAGTTAATTTAAAATGCAAACTTTCTTGATAATTCGACAGTTTTACAGTTTGACAATTTTCAACGCCGGCCAACGCGCGAAAAGTTGAAAATTGGTCGACTTTTACCATCGCTTGACGCCACTGACGCCGTAAATTCGTGAATGGGAAAGCTCGATTTGAATTACAAACAATCAAATATCGACGACAAAGCGCGTGAACGCTTTAACGCGCGTAAACGCGAATAAAGTCGTGATTGGGCCATCGACTTTAGTTAACTAGGTATTTTATGGAGAAAAAGGTGGGTTTATTTGAAATTTTAGTTAAAAGAAACCGAAATTTTGGAGTCCGTATCACTGGAGTGGAAATTTAATTTCGAAATGTGCTCCAGTGGAAATTTAGGTATCATGGTTTCCACCGGAATGTAAAATTTACGACTTTTGTTTCCGTTGGGTTTTTGCAGTGGAAGTGAAGTGATTACTGTAATAAAGTTGGTTGTAAGTAATAAACCGTACGGTAATTACATTTTTTTAACTTTTAAACACAACAAAATAAGTAAGATAAATTTGGCAATAGAAATGTTTGAAAATAATGGCAAAGACAAAAACCGCTGCGCAATATACAAAATTAGTAGATATTGATTCCTTTTGGGAAAATCTCGCCGGACATAAACAGTTTAGGACCTCCTACGAAAGAAGCGCGAATGTGGCGAAGGATATTAAAATCGTTTGACATTTGCATACAAAACTGGTTCTACATGTTCAACTATTCGTAAATTGAACGTGTAGAACCAGTCCCAGACAATTCGAATTTAAATTTTGTATGGCATGGGTTCGTATCAATTCCGGTGGGATTCATGATACTCTTTCGAACTTGAGTGGAAATTGTATTTTCAGTGGAATTGTATTCCGTACGGAATTCATGATAGCAGTGAATCTTATTCTACTTTAGACCTAACTTAAAATAATTTTCCCATGTGAGAAATCCTAGGTCAGCGTCTGCAACACCGGACGCATGCTGCAATATTACACCCGTAACAAGGTCGTGAGGTTATCGAAATGTTGGGCTGCGGCACGTGGAGAGGGTGGCTAGATGACATCGTTAATTCGCGTTAGGATGTCGAAATTTAACACCGTTATGAAAATTGTATATGTTTTTTGGGTTCGGGGTTTCGCGGTCCTAAAATAAAGGCGTCACCCTTAAAAATGCAAAAAACACCCTTCTTTAAGGTTTTTTATCACGATAAATTGTTTTTCCAACTTTATGCTTCAAATTCGATTGATTGCGTATTGTTAGGCAAAAATAAATTATTTTCAACCCTTAAGAGGTTAAAACTACCGCTACAAAAAATCAACTTTAAATAAAAAAAATTTGCAAAACATTTTTAAAATTTTTTTCTGCTTTTTGATTGAAATTTGGTTGAATAGGTAGTCCGCAAAAAAAAATTATTTTCAACCCTTAAAACTACTACTACTTAAAGTTGAATTTGAAAAAAGGTTGGGTTTTTTTGCATTTCTTTTTCGTCCCTGCAAAATTGGCTCCCTAAAAAATGTATAGGACGAAATAACGGCTAATTAGCTTGATGACCATAAAGGGTGCCAAAATCATACCATATAGTAGACCGGCTCTAGTTCGATTGCGTAGGAGAAGCTGGTGACATATACAAGCGTACATGCATTGCACTCCCCAGCGGGAAAAAGAATTAATTCGAAATTAATTTAGAATCAATTCCCGTACAAACGAACTAATTCCATTTGTATTCTTTTGTATGAAACGAATGAATTACTTTAACACGGCCATTGCATTGGGCGGAATGAATTTATTCGCTCTGCATTACAAAATAATTAATTCTGAATTAGTTACAAAGTGTTTTATTCTGAACTAGTTACGAAGTAATAAATTCAGAATACAATACTTTGTAACTAGTTCAGAATGGATTCCTTTGTAACTAGTTCAAAATGCAACACTTTGTAACTAATTCAGAATTAATTATTTTGTAATGCAGAGCGAATAAATTCATTCCGCCCAATGCAATGGCCGTGTTAAAGTAATTCATTCGTTTCATACAAAAGAATACAAATGGAATTAGTTCGTTTGTACGGGAATTGATTCTAAATTAATTTCGAATTAATTCTTTTTCCCGCTGAGTAACTGTGAACACATATGACAAATATTACTGTGAAAATAGCGTTGTATATAACATAGGTAAAAAAATAATTTGACAGTTATAACATTTCAATTAATTTATTTTAATATTTCAAGCATAGTTTAATATAGTTTTTAATTTATTGATTTTTAATAGTATGTATTTTTAAATACTAATAATAAAAAAATTAACTTCATTTAATTTTGAAATTTATAGTAAAATAAGGACTTCAACTTGATTTACTGCTTCTTTCTCTGGTCATAAGCATACTTGTTTAATTTTTGCTTGCTTAAGCAGAAACCATTTCTTATGGTTTTTCTGCATCTTTACCAACTAGCAACTCTGAAAATTGTAAAAACTAATATTAAAACCTATATTTAAAACTATGAAATATGTTTGTTACCTTCTAATTTTTCAGTTATTTTTTTAAATACTTTAAACGAGAGTTTTCCATGACTTCCATCGTAATTATAAGTGTTAATTATGTTTTCTCCTATAAATTTGTGGAAATTTTTTTCAAATTGATCTGCTGGGAGAATTCGCTTATGTATAGTAAGCTGAAACAAAATAAATTAAAACATATTCTTAGGCATTTGTCATAAATAATCTTTCTTACATGATGAACGCGATTTGGCTCATTTAGAGCTTCTTCAAACTCCTGCACTTTATCTGTACTATCTAGTGGAAATTGCAGCAGTTCTCTTTGGGTAGCAACTTCTTGTCGCAGCAACTTCCATACTATTGCTTCCGTTGCTGTGATGGACTCTGCCATTGGAGCCAATTGTTGATTCATCTTCTTTCTACATATATAAAACAGTAAGTGACTGACAGACAACGCACAGACCAAACCGCTGGACCTAAAGTGCTGAAATTTTCACAGTGCATCCCTACAATGACATGAACATCCACTAAGAAGCGATTTTTCGAAATTAATCCCATAAGGGGGTGAAATGGGATTGACCCAAATTGCTGGACCTAAAGGGCTGAAATTTTGACAGTGCATCCCTATAATAAAGTGGACATTCACTATGAAGCGATTTTTCAAAATTCATCCCCTAAGGGGGTGAAATGCGGTTGAATAGGTTGTATTGGGAATTTTTTTTTCTGAAAGGCGTTGCAACGCACGCGGGTTTTTTTGCTAATAATATCATATTAAAAATGCATTAAATTAAATATAGAGAACTTTTGAACACTTACCTTTTTTTAATTATATTTTTTATCGCTGGTTTTGAACTATTAAAATAAAACACTTCTAGTTATTAGTTCTTCATAAATATAGTTCACTTATTAGTTCTTCACAAATATTATTCACTTATTAGTTCTTCACAAATATATAATTTTCCCTTTTCAAAAATGTCACTTTTTTCACTAAAAATTGATCCAACTAAAAATTTTTTTCAGCCGTCACGGCTTGAAACTTAAACAATGAATTAAAATTTCTTCCCAATTCATTCAACAGGTCCTCCCATTTCAAATTATGTAAGTCATAAAACTTTTCGGAAACTTCCAAGAATCCAAGAATTACAAACCTGCATTGAAAAGAAAAGGACAACATAGGGTAAAAAGGTTTTTGTTTGCCTCTTAATTGCAAACTAATTCGTTTGTAATAAATTCGGAATTAATTCGGATGGAATCAATTCGAATTTTCCCGCTGGGCAGCGGCTCCCTGATATGCGGAGATTCTCCACTGACACATAATTGCATGGTTGCGTTCCGTCCCGGCTCTCCCAGATAGCCCAAAAATCTGAGTAACCAGTCGCACGTGTTTGTTGTGTATGCTTGTGTGTCCTATGTCGAATGCGGCAATGCAGAAAAAGTTCAAAGTAGCCCGACATTTGCGTGGCATGCGGAACATTCACGGAATATTTCGTCAGGTCGCATTTTAATACACACACTTCTATATTATCTGTCAACGAATGCAACGCATGTACGCTTGGATATGTCACCAGCTTAAAGCAGCATTGGACGTTGTTAGTGCTTAGTTGGCGGACTGCTTGATAAAATAACACTCGAGTTTGGAATGATCAATGCCGTTTCGGATGTATTTAAAATGTTCATGCCTGTAGCGGGAGCGTGCATACTTTAGATTTTTGTGCCTGTGGCGGTAGCATGCATGTCTGGGCGGTAGCGTGCACACCTGTGTGGTGTGGCATGCGCATTTGTTCACTATGCGTGCGAAAAGTACCTTTTACTCGGGTTTGAATAGACCAGGATTATCAATACTTTCGCTAAATTGTCAAAGTTTACGTGCGAACGTACAAGATTTAGATGACGAAGTTGTAAAACAATCAATGTTAAAATGTTAAAATTATCAGCAACTTGGATGAAAAATGAAGAATATGATGAGGACTCCGCTAATATTTTAACATCTCATACGGACATACCAAAAACGCTATCGCTTAGTCACGATAAATCACCTTGAAATGTTTGTAGGCCGTTGTATTTGAGCGAGAGCTGGAAGCAAAAGACGTGACCTATCGAGTAAGAAGATGAAATGTTTTTGAAATCTTAGTACTCACAGCGACCATAAGAAAAGTCTTGGTCTGCCTGGGCAGATGGGGCCCAAGTTTGGAATGAGCGTTTTCCGGAATATTTTTGGGAGCGCTCCGTGACCTATCGAGTAAGAGCTTGGAATTACTCTTAAAATTTAGTACTTATGGAGTAAAAAAAAATATGTTGGACTGCCTGGTCAAATCTGGGCCTAATGCCTTGGCAGAGCACTTATTTTGTTGTAGTTTTTTTTACCGCAACTGACCTATCGAGTAGAGTTTCAATCGATAATTAAAATTAAAGTTTGAACATTTTTAAACCAGAAAACACAGGTCTGCCGAATCTTACCCGAGGCCAAGTGCTTGGCAGACCACCTATTATTTTAGTGTTTCATGACTATTTAAACCTTTATTACTCCTACGCCCTGTTCATACTGAAGCGATATGCGATAAGCGATATGTCGCAAGCGATATCGATACGCGACACGCACAAAAAAATACTTGAAATCTAAAGGAAGGCGATAAAAAGGGTTCACAGTGCCGCGATAGAGCAATATATCGTAAGCGACATATCGCTTAAAGTGCGACTTGCTGGTCGCCTCGGCGATATATCGGCGCGATAAAAATGTGGTTGGAACAGAATTCTTTGCCGGTCGCTTCAGCGATTCGTTGCTGGCGCAGTGTATTATTACAAGTTTATTTTAAAAAAATACAATTCAGATATTAATATGTCTACGTATAGAAGTTTATTAATACAATTTATATTATACTAGTTGGGACCCGGCGCGCCTATGCTGCTCCTATAAGCCAATAGTAGTAATCAGGTGATATGAATTTTAATATACAGCAGAAGAGTTTGAAAAAGTCAATTTTTTGGTATTTTTGATTCCAAATAGCAAAATGTGAAACTATTAGTGATCTAACATTTTGATCGAGACAATAAAAACCATCCATTGACATGGCATTTTTCGAGATATAAATTTTCATACACAGATGAAGTGGTCTCAATGAACCGTTTATTTTCTGTATTTTAGATAGCTGGGACCCGGTGCCCCTCGCTGCACCCAACGTTTAAACATATAAAATCAATCCAAACCTTCAAAATTCAACTCTTCTTAATCATTAACGAAAAACCAACTAATCCTATAAAAGTTGGAGTCATTAGATTCAAAATATGTACATTTATTTGAACTATGACCAAAATTGCCTGTGTATTCTGTTAAAAAACTGAACGTTAAAATATTTAAAATTAATGCAAATAGCAGCATCCAGCACTCGAAATTCGAGGGCCATTTTCTATAGCTTTTTTTAATTTAAATCTAGATGTCTTCAATAACAAAATTTTTCGAGAACAATAAAACAAAATCGAAAAATGAAACAAATATTTTATAGTTGGAAAAAGCAATGCCAAAAACCAAGTTTTATTTTCTCTTATATTGCGAAGTTGTGTTCGTCAAAACATGAGAAATTAATGCAAATATTGAAAATCAGACTATTCACAATATCTAAGGAAAGAACCAATACTTACTTCTGTAAAATTTGGAGACAATAGATTCAGTATGCTTTCATATTAAGTGTGACCAAAATTACCTATGTATGTATCCTTTTACAAAACTTGCTGGTTAACTATGTTTTTGGTTTTGTTTTCCGGCGCGTAAATAAACAAAGATGATGCCTTTCCGACTCGCTGCACCCAACCTTAAGACATTTAAAATTAATCCAAATATTCAAAATTCAACTCTTCAACAAATATTTATAACCATTAACGAAAAACAAATTATTCCTATAAAAGTTCGAGAGTTTGGATATTGGTTTGTTTGTCTAATTCTGCGGAGTATGTCTTCAGTCATGCCGTTCTTGTATTTTTCCCACAAAACCGATGGTTCTGTTGGGTATCATGTCGTCAATATAATTGCTTACAATTGACGAATGTTATTCGGCGTGGATGCAAATACTACCAGATCCCGTCTGTCAGATTCTCGTCTTCCAGCAATTGCAACTCGCGACATGCATCTTGAAATGTATTGAATATTTGACCATTGATTGTTCCTAAAAATTGGTCCCGGAACATTCAGCAACAGCAAACGCAAAAAGAAACATTCACGTTGTTTTGGATGTATTGTGTAAAGTCGTCCCGATGTCTTTGCTTTCAATACGCGTGACTTATAAATTCAGTATAGTAGGCTAAGAAATAAAAACACAAAACTTTTGAAAGTTTAAAATAAAATCTTTATTATAACCGAACTACAACCGAACCGATTAAAATTCATATTTTAACTGACTAACAAACATAATAATAATTTCTCATCTGCTTAAAGTTCTAACAGAAATATGCTGACGTTATCAAATTCATTTTCTCACGATTTCATAATTTAGATGCAACTTGTTTCAGTTAATGCAACTTGAGATTTTTCTCTTTTATTCAGAATGCGAAGGAGGCGAAATTCTCCGACGTAGAAATATTTTAATATCAACAAAAATGTTTGTCGTGGGAAAATGAATTGTATGATTATGATTATGTTATTTTTTATTTTTTGTCATATTTATCTTTCAATTCTTGCCAAAAATTATCTTTATTAGTGTTAGTATCTAATGTATATCTAACTCCTCCCTCCTTTATTTCAGGATTCTCCTGAATCCTATTATTAATGTTTATTTTACTTTTATAGCATATAAATATTATTAATATTAATATAATTATAATTATGGTAGAACTTAAACTATAAGCTGCAGTTTTATAATGTTTTAATTCTTTTATTTCTTCAATGTTATTTTCTTTATTAAGTTCAAATTTATCAAAGGTTAATTTTCCATTGCCAAAAGTAATATTTTCATTTTTTGGGATAACAAATTTTTCGGTAAAGATTCTTATATTGTTACTGAATTCTCTATTATTTATTCTGATCGTACAATTATTGAAATTTATGAAATAGTTTCCTTTAAGTGTAAAAATCCTTTCATCACATGTACTATTCAACTTCCCAGATTCAATATTATTAACAATTAAAATATTTTCGTCAATTAGTGAAATTTCTTCCTCTACTTGTTTTATGAACTGACATTTTCCGAGAATAACACAATTATTCTTGCTTTTACTCAATTCTTTTAGAGACTTGCCTTCGGAATATGTAAGGACTTTGTTATTATATCTAATTATATATTCGATTTCTGAATTTACTTGTAAATTTTGCGAAGTTGCAATTGGTAGGAGTAAATTTTTGCTAACCATTATGCTGTGAATGGGAATTTTTATTGCAAAAACTATGGATTCATCTAAGTGTTTTGCGACGGCTAAACGAATATTAGAAAGCTTATTGAAATCGATATTATACGTATTTATTTCTTCATCGGTTAAAATATTTGGTTGTAAGAGTCCTAATCTTGCTGAGGCTATATTATTCTGAATGTGTTCGACTTGTCTACCTATATAATCCAATTTAAACATTTGTTCAAGGAAAGCATTTTCGGATAAGATTTTCATTTCTGTACGATTTAAGTAGTCTAATTTATCTAGAATTTTTGTTCTGTCTGCGTTGATAATACTTTCAATTTGCATAAAGGTTTTATTAAAATTATCGTTAATCTTAACTTGTTGGTTAGAATTCTGAATTAGGTTATGGTTACTTTGATCTACAACAGTGAGATGATTTTCAATAGCCAATTGATCTTCATCATCCATAGTGCCGAATAGCCATTTAAGTACCTTACCTCCTATATTTATGAGCCCTCTCTTACTTCTATATGGGATAAGTGTTTTAATTCCACTTTTGATTCTCCTTATTTTATTGCTTATTAAATCCTTATGATCATCTAAATCTAATAGGCCTAAAGTTGATTCTAATTTGTTAACTAAGTTTAAAATTTCATGTGGGTAAACTCGGTGCAGAATGATTTCAAATTGATCCGCTATTTCCACGATACTTACTTTTATTTCTGTATAACCTAAATCGGTCTCTATTCTTTCAATTGTCATTGCCTGCAGGGATATTGCTGGTCTGGTTATCAGTAGTGTCCATAGGAGTAGTGTCGCCATTATCTTCGGTCTGACCTGAAAATTTAAATGGTCTCTTTATATTGCTTTCATGGACATTTCTTAAGTTATATCTTCTGTACTTGGGTTGTTCCTTATGCCTAAGTGACATATAGTTCTTTATAAATCCCGTATCTCTCTGCTCTTGATAATTTTCCCTAACTCAAGACCTTCTCAAGTACAGGCCTGGAAGTTGCCTATCTCACTAACACTAACGCAGCTGCTCGTAGTCCCAGAATCTGTCACTTTTGTTGGATTTATACGCCGTGATGTAAAGTTCGGAATATTTTTGCATTAGTTTGCCGTAAAAAGTCATAAAATAATATATTTAACCAGTTTTTGTTGCAATAGGATTACCAGTGAATAGTGCTTTAGTGATTTAATAAAGAAAATTTAAAAAAATTTAGAGTTTAAGTGTGTTTTAACTGTGTTAAATGTGAAGGTGGCCAATTTTGTTTACATTCGCGGTGGTTTTTTCTTGTTTATTTAGCGGAAAAATGTTGAATTTGTGTAGTAATATAATAAAAAGTGCTTTTTGAGTGATTAAAGATTATTATAGAATACTTATTAAAAACATAAGTGCAGAAAAATATGAAGGAAAAGTGAAAAAGTTATTGTTATGCATGTTGTATGGTGGTACTTGCACTTAATGTGTTTAATAACTATTCTATAATAAACTTTAATCATTCAAAAACCACTTTTTATTATACTACTACACAAATTCAACATTTTTCCGCTAAATAAACAAGAAAAAACCACCGCGAATGTAAACAAAATTGGCCACCTTCACATCAACAACAACAAAAACTGGTTAAATATATTATTTTATGACTTTTTACGGCAAAATATCCCGAACTTTTACCTCCTCCATATAATTTCTTCCCATTTGACAGATAATGGGTCTATTACCAACACAAACACAAACTCTGCTTCCAGGCCTGTACTTACGAGGGTCTTGCCTAACTTCATTTCTTTTACTTATAATTTTCTCTTTTGTTTTTAACAATCTCTCATATATAACTTTAAAATCTACTTCTCTATTCTTAACTGAAAGGGGTGTAGTTTTGATTACGGAATGGTAGGATTTATTATAGAGTTCTATTGCTTTAAGTATTTGTTCCCTGATTGGTAGTTTTTCCTCTAAATTTAACGCTCTTATTTTTTCAGTTATAGTACCATTGAGTCTTTCGACGTCGGCGTTGCCAGTATGATTATTTGGTTTGGTTGTGTGGTACGCAATATTTTCCTTTTCGCAAAAATCTCTAATATATTTTGATCCGAATTCGTTATCAAATATTAATTTTTTCATTTTTCCTCTAATTGATATTATTTGTTTTATCTTTTCTAAAATTGTAATGTGAGTTCTATCCTCCAAATGTAGACTCACTGCATGCTTTGAGAATTTATCAATTATATTAATAAAATTATGCTTACTGTTTGTGTAGACGTCGATATGTACTATTTCATTAATGGTTTTTGGGGTTTCGGTAATCTCGAATTTTTTCTTTATTGGTTTCCTATCGTATTTAGCCCCTGTACAAATATCGCAATTGTTCAAAAGTTCGTATATTATGATTTTCAGTTTAGGGTTATATAGTTTCGTTTTGATTCCTTCATATGTTGCGACTATTCCGCAATGTCCTGATTCCTTCTTATGATAAATAGCAATTTGTTTTTTCAACTCTCCTTCGTCTACTATATCCCTCGCAAAATGGCTACATTTAACAAATTTTACTATACTTCTATTTGGGTATAACTCAATTAACCTTTTCTGTAATTTATTGTATTCGTGATCATTTTGTTGAGAGTATATGCCTATCTTTCCTTTATCTATGTATCTTCTAAAAATATCTGTGTCTTGTTCTAGGTCGTTATTGTCTACATATATCCTTCTATTGTTAAATATTTGTTCGTATTCTTTCTCTTTTCTTTCCACAAAAATAATTTGTAATTTAAACCTATTGACGACTGTATCAAGCAGTGGTATATGGTCATTGAATTCTTCTCCTTGAGAGTGAATAGTTTGGGGATCTTCAGATCCCTGTGGGATGATGCTCAAGTTATCGGCATGGCCTTGGTTTCCTGCGCCATTGTTCAAACATCTAGTGCTAAGCACTTCTCTGTTTCTTGTATTTTCTTCTTCGTTGGTTTCAAGTGAATTAATTTCATTGGTTTCTGAGTTGATTCTACTGAGAAAATCAGCGATTTTGTTCTCTTTACCTTTAATGTACTCGATTTTGATGTCATATTCGCGTAATTGGACTAACCACCTTTGAAGGCGGGGGTTAATGTCTTTTCCGGTATGTTTTGCTTGCAACCATTTGATTGGCTGATGATCTGTTTGCAGATCAAATTCCTTACCGAAAAGGTAGGGACGAAAATACTTGCAACCCCAAACTACTGTCAATAATTCTTTTTCAATTGTGGAGTAGTTTTTTTCGTGGTCGTTAAGGGTCCTAGACGCAAAGCAGATGGGGTGGCCTTCTTGTGTTAGAACGGCTCCAACTGCTAAATTGCTGGCATCGGTTATAAGCTTAAACCTTTTATTAAAATCTGGATATCTTAATATAGGATAGCTTGTTATTAGTTCTTTGAGTTTTTCAAAGGCGTCGATGTAACTAGGATCGTTCAAATTTATTTTACTCTCCTTCATCAAATATTTGACCATTGGAGTCGCAATTTTTGCGTAGTCTTTTACAAATTTTCTATAGAACCCTGTAAGTCCTAGAAACGATTTTATTTGTTTCTGAGTATTTGGGAGTTTTAAATTTTGAATGACTTCTAATTTTTTTGGGTTGGGTTTAATTCCCTTTGTCGTTAAAATATGCCCTAAAAATTCAGTTTCCTTATTAAGGAAGTTGCATTTGCCGACTTGTATCTTCAGATCAGCGAGTCTTAAACAATTGAAGATTTTCTTCAGGTTTAACAAATGTTCCTCTAAGGAGGTACTAAAGACAAGGATATCGTCCATATATACTAGACATATTTTGTTTATATGTTCCCGTAATACTGCATTCATCAACCTTTGAAAGGTTGACGGGGCGTTTTTCAGCCCAAACGGCATCCTTAGATACTCATAATGCCCAAAAGGCGTTGAGAATGCAGTTTTTCGTCTGTCAGATTTATTCATGAGAATCTGGTGAAAACCCTTCGCCGATCCAAAGTTGAAAAATACTGTGCCGATCCTAATTTATTTAATAAATTTTCAATATTTGGGATGGGGAATTTGTCATCGACGCTAACTTCGTTTAATTTCCTATAGTCGCTGACAATTCGCCACTTCTTTTGGCCAGAATTGTCTGCCTTTTTTGGGACTATCCAAAGTGGGCTATTGTACGGTGAGTTGCTTTCCGTTATAATGCCCTGTTCGAGCATCTCTTTTATCTGACGCTCTATTTCCTTTTCATGCACTTGAGGATATCGGTACACTTTGGAATAAATGGGATTATCTGTAATAGTCCTAATTTCGTGTTTAATTTCATGTGTCGATGTAAGCACATCGCCCTCTTTAAAGAATAAGTCGTCGTTACTCTTAAGTAACCCAATTAGTTTATCGTTTTCTTCCGTATTTAAATGACCAAGTTGTATTTTTTCTAGGAATTTTCCCGTATATCCTTCTAACGAGTATATTTGATTAATATTGAAAGGGTAGTAATTTTCCTCGAACTGAATTTTAAGTTTATTATTTATTTCTACACATTTGCAATCTAAATCTATCTTTGCTTTAAATGGCACTAAGAAATTTTTCCCCATTATTGCTTCATAATTCCTACTCAGTGGCGGACTAAGCCCGTCAGAGGCCCGGGGCGGCAAAGCTGAATGAGGCCCTCAGTCTAAGAAGTCGATGTAATTTTAGAAGCCTTTTATTCAGTTGCCATTTGTATGGACAAGTGTGTGTATATGTTTATTTCCCAGTAGGAAAAGCATTTAATTACCCATCGATTCCGAAAGTCGTACTAAAGGCAAGTGTCCACTATAGAGTTTTTTTCGGTAGAATGTAGAGCGTAGAGTGTAGAGCTCTACCTGTAGTAAGTACTCTACAGCGCTTCTCTACCACTCCACCGCACGTAGAGTTGATCTAGAGAAATTTTGAGTAGAGATCTACCACGAGCTCTACAGACTGAGTACACTGCAGATGCGTTTTTCTCTACTGTAGAGTCGTATGGTAGAGCGCGCAACTGCGGCCATCAACTTTTGCATCTCATTTCATTTCTCAGTTATTCAGAGATGCGTACGTACATATATTGTGTAAAAAATTTAAAGGAAATTAATAGAAATCAAAAAAATAATAAAATGAGTTTTCCCCAAAAGAAGGGAAAAGAAGGAAAGGAAATGTTGAGAGCGAGATTGGATTGCGAAAAGAAAACAAAACGCTGGAATGTACCGAGAATTATGGAATGAGCTCACGGAAGAAGATACATCTTCATACCAAAATTTTCTGCGTATGTCGTATTCGAATTTCGTTGTTATTTAACACGCCGATGCAGTGCCGCGGCTGGCATATGTGCTGGGTGTGCAACTGCACAGGGTCCCGCGTGTTTGGGGCACCGCGAGCGAAGCGAGCAAAAGATTTTTTGGCAATAAAAATCATTTGAATTCTTTATTTGCATTTTTACTTCAATGAATGGGTCATACAAATCAGCATATGGGTCATATAAGACGAACTCGCATCACACTAAATATTACATGGGGCCCATTTTCCATAATTCTGTCGCGGGGACGGGTATTTATGACAGAAAATTTTTTTGGGGCCCCTCGCTTAATTTTTCCACAGGGCCCCCAATTGTCTGGCCGCGGCACTGCGCCTATGTACAACAATTCGAAGCGCAGTCGAAACGCAAATAAGAATGAATACTGTAGAGAGAAAAACTCAATCAAACATGCTTGTTAGAGCGTAGAGCAGATGTAGAGCTCTACCAAACACAAAAAAATTGCGTATACACTTTATAGTGTAGAGTGCAGAGCGCGTGGAGTGGGTGTAGAGAGCATGTGTAGAGCTCTAGACGGTGTATACACTTCTCTATGCATCTCTACGCGAGAGTTTCCTCTAGCTCTACGCAAAAAACTCTATAGTGGACACTAGGCTTAAGTTTACAAAAACTCCTCTTGCATGATGCAACCGAGATGAAAATGGTCAAGAAGTATTGAAGTATATGTAAGCGATGTAGAGGGTAACGATTCAGTAAAGACCCATTTTAATAATTACATGCTGTACTTATTTGTGTCTACGGGAACATTGTACGCGACCTCCGACTCCAAAGTACCACTTAGGTAGGCACTGCCCTTATTTTAAAAGCCTTGTTTAGGATTTGATCAAGGGAACTTGTAGACATTTGGAGGCCCCAGGAACCAGAGGCCCGGGGCGGACCGCCCCCTCCGCCCCCCCCCCCTTAGTCCGCCACTGTTCCTACTATTAAGATTAGATACTCTCCACGTTAAAGTTCCGAAGGATTTAAATTCTTTCGGCATTGGAGTAACGATCTTACTATGAAATCCAATCGTTCCATTAATAGTAGTAAAATAAATTGGTTTTTTTAATTCTTCCTCAAAAAACTCATCTAATACGTTGGGTTTTATAACACTGGTTACTGAACCATTGTCCAGAAGACATCTAATTTTATTTTTGCCTAAAGTAATGGATATTATAGATATTAAGGGGATACTTGGTTCCGAGGCTCGTTGTGAAAATTTACATCTTGGTCTTGACCTAGATGACAAACCTCCATTGGCTCATAACTCGGATTATTTCTCACTTGTCCCGAATTTTGTCTGAACTGATTAGCACTATTATTATTAATATTTTTATTGTTAGAATTAAAATGCCGATACTGCCCTGATGTATTATAATTATTGTTATTTCTAAAATTTCGGTTTCTAAAAGAATTGGTATATTTATTTCTAGTGTTATCGTTCTCAGAATTGTTAGGATTGTTCATTCTTGAATCAGGAGCACTTCTATTATGGTTATTAACCCTATTGTATGAAATATTAAATGTGTTTTCACTTTTATTCCCAATTTTATGTAAATTTGCTTTAAATATCTTACTTCTATGCTCTACGGCAGTGGTGGCGAACCTTTTTATGTGTGCGTGCCAGAAAATTACAAATATTACTTATCGTGTTGCTGCCGTGCCGGACCGTTTTTAATTTTAGGGTTTCAGAATTTTATTTACACAATTTCAAAAATTAATTTACAAAAATAATATGTTACCAGAATCAAAATTTTTAAAATTAAAGAAAAATTTAATAATATTGGCATTTTCCATCAACGCCTATTTTCATTAAAATAATACTTGAGCTCAACAAGACTTTGAAGCAACTCAATTGAAACAATATTCCGGGAGGTTGCAGTTTGATAATGAGCACGTACGACATATAGTCAAATAAGCTATTAACAAAAAGTATGAAACATTGGCACTAGTCCAAGAGCTGCGCGAGGGTGCGTTTCTGCACAATATTTTTATAAATATGTAGGAATTCCGGTTCAAATGCGAAATATGAGCAGATATGAAACCTTGACAGTATGGATAACTAATAACGAAAAACCGTTTCTTACACCTGGCGGGGATGCAAAATTGTTCTTACACGGCTGATTATGTAAAATTTCCCAGAAAATTGCGAAATCTGAGCACCAATAAAATCGACAAAAATAATAAGCCATGTAACAGAGGATCTGAAGCAGCACAACGTTGTACATAGTAACAGCCACAAAATATCCTTGTTATCAGCATTTAAGCAAACGGTCAATCCTTTCGCGAGCGATATTTATAAAAATATGCTATTTCATATTTCGACGGGAGTGATTAATCGTAGATTTTTTACTCAATGTTGATCAAAAAGCGAAGAGATCAAGTCAGCATTTATTAATGAGTGTGCTACCAATGAAAATCGTTTCGAGCGCTTTACACGTAAATTGAAAGTACGTACATTTGCTGAAACGATCGTCATCGTGTTGAAATTGCAACGCGTTTTATTTGGGCAGCTGTTAAATATTTCGTTAAGAAAAAACTCTCGGCATAGATAAAGAATTGACATATCTTTCATAAAATTTTGTCGAGCCGTTTTTGTTTTGTTTAAACGACGTGATTTTTGTACCTGCACGATATTATATGAACCAAAAACGATATCGATTTCTTTGATATTAACGAAAACATGCTCTGAAAAAACAACATTCGGTAGAGCCCTTTTTTGTTTAAATGAAAAGACTTGGGCTAAGAATCACAAGCACTAGTTTAGCATTAGTTTTTCTTATATCTAATAAACACGTTGGAATAAAACCCGTTCTAAATAAAGTTGCCTGTTCTGGATACCGCATAGCGATAGCTTCCTAACAAGACATCACTTGTCAAAATCCGAGTACTCTCGGGAATTGCTTTCCACCAACGACCATACGCTCTAGTGTCGCGAACGAAGTACGAAGGAAATGTTCGTTTGCTAACGTTCAGCAAAAGCAAATTCTCTAGAAAAATCCTGTAGATTTAGCACTTCATAATATTAAACACTAGCGTAAAACCCGCGTGCGTTGCAACGCCTTTAAATAAAAAAAGTTTGTGTGTGCACTGTCCGCGGTAGGAAAAAAGTATAATGAAAACAACAAAAAATTGGAAAAAATGATTTTAGATATACCATATAAAAATTTAGAGTTACCCATAAAAAATATTTCTTCTCGAGCGTTCTCGGAATCGTCAGGGATTAATATAATTTAAGAAATTTTCTACATTTCAGAATGTGGCAAACTTCACGACAATAGAGGAAATGACCAGGATACACTATGGTCAATGTTCTTCCATTTGGAGCTAGGATGTGAAGATTTTTCGTTACCCCAACTCCTCAACAACCTACATACAGCTGACCAGGAAATGATACTTTTTGGCAAAATTTGTCTCCTATATTGGCCCCGAAATTTAAAATTTATAAGTTTTGATCATAAATTCTTTATTTGCTAACTTAAAAACACCCAGATACCGATTTTGATTGGAATCGGAAAACAATTGGCAAACTCAACGGCCATATTGATGCTGCCATTTTGAATTTATAAGTTTTGATCACAAATTCGTTATTTGCAACCTTAAAAACCCCTAGATATCCACTTTCATTGCAATTGGAATACAATTGAAAAAAATTGTCCGCCATATTGTCGCGGCCATTTTTAATTTATAAGTTCTAATCATAAATTCCTAATTTGCTACCTTAAAAACCCCTCGATATCGATTTTCATTGGAATCGGGATACAATTGGAAAAATGCGGCCATATTGGTGCGGCCATTTTGAATTTATAAGTTTTGATCATAAATTCGTCATTTGCAACCTTAAAAACCCCTAGATATCCAAATTCATTGCAATCAGAATACAATTGAAAAAATTCGTCCGCCATATTGGCGCGGCCATTTTGAATTTAAAGTTCTGATCATAAATTCGTTATTGGCTACCTTAAAAAATCCCAGATACTGATTTTCATTGGAATCGGACCACAATTGGCAAATTCGTCGGCCATATTGGCGCGGCCATTTTTAATTTATAAGTTCTGATCAAACATTCGTTATTTACTACCTTAAAAACCCCAGTTACCGATTTTGATGGAAATCGGAACACAATTGGCAAATTTGGGTGGCCATTTTGAATTTCGGTCATTTTGTGGCGGCCATTTTGAATTTCGAAAATCGGGCTTCGAGGTGCATCATGGGAGACCCCCACGGATCTTCGTACAAAATTTCGAAGCTCTACGATCACTGGTGCGCCCGCTATAGCGCACACATCTCACATACACGCATACAGAAACTTTCATTTATTAATATAGGTTCATCATACTGGGAAGTTGATCGTGTGGACCGAAAGACGAAAGGGTCAAATCCACATCCCACTAGTTTTTTTAGACTTGTTTCAAAGCAGCACGAAGTGCAAAGTAGGAGGGAAAGTGAGTCAACGATACCATCCATCGGTTTATTAGTGATTAATGTTTCGTTCCAGTACCTGGGGCCGGATGCCGCAAGGAAATGTTACTTGGACTACATGTAAGTACCCTTGTATTGAATGACTGGATGGGTTCATTTTATAAAAGCACACGAAACTTCATCCAAAGCATGGCTTAATTTTAAAATTAATCTATATTAAATACAATTTAATAATAAATCGTTCACGTGCCAGCAAAATTTTCGTACGTGCCATCTCTGGCACGCGTGCCATAGGTTCGCCACCACTGCTCTACGGCATCCTCGTTATCAAGGAACTTTAATTTCTCAAATTTATTAAAAATTTCAATAATTGTAGCGTTTTCAGGTATGTTGCCTCTTAAAAAATCATGGATTTTGCTACTTATTATATCAACTAAATACTTATCATTATTTCGGGGGTGATATGTATCTGGTCTAGCTTCGTCAAACTCGTAGAGTTCGTTTAATTTATAATTGATTTCCCTAACATTATCAAATAATTCTCTTAATGTACTTACTTTTAAAGATCTACAATTATTTAATAACTCCGAGTAAATTTCCCTGGGTCGAAGGTGTAACTTCAGCTCCCGTTTGACCTCTTCCCTTCGTTGTGAGTCCAATCCTAAGCGTTGTATACATTTTTTGGCTTCGCCTTGGATTTTCTCATTGATGACGATACTCATTGCATGGTCTCTTAATCCTGGAACATCATGTTGGCAAAGTTGAAATGTTCGTTCCACTGAACTTATAAATTCCTGAACTGTATATTCGTCTGCACCATTGAATTTGTTTAATTTGTTAACATAGTTCAGGAACTGTTCAGGAGAAAGCACAAATAGCTGCTGTTGACGTACTGGAGGCTGTTGCTGTTGGGCTGCGATCAATTGTTCAATTCTAGCATTTTGGGCTAGAATTTGAGCTTCTTGCTGCTCAATTATATTCCTAATGTTATCGTTCACTTGTCCTTCCATATTAGCACTTATTTGTCGATTTCGGTCGAACCTTAACTGCCTATTATTCATGAACCAGTTCACCAAGTTATTATTATATTCCAAGAAATTGATTGTAACTTATTTTTCACTCAATTTGAACTTAACTTTCTTCTTTTAATTTATCATCAGTTATTATTAATTTTCAAACAAAATTGCTTTCGTACTATTTTTCATTCGATTTAAAATTCACCTTTTTTCATCAAATTTTCACTTCAGACACAAAAGAAGAAAAAAAAAATTTTTCTGTTAAGGGTGTAAAAGTTTGTTTCTCCGCACTTCAAAATTTTGTTGTTGTACTTTGTTTTCCACTTTTAGTCACCCAAAATTTTTAACAAACTATTTAAATATTTTGTTACGATTTCGCAAATTCGAACACTGGATTGTCAATCTTTTGACGACAATCCTACCGACTGCGCCACTTATAAATTCAGTATAGTAGGCTAAGAAATAAAAACACAAAACTTTTGAAAGTTTAAAATAAAATCTTTATTATAACCGAACTACAACCGAACCGATTAAAATTTATATTTTAACTGACTAACAAACATAATAATAATTTCTCATCTGCTTAAAGTTCTAACAGAAATATGCTGACGTTATCAAATTCATTTTCTCACGATTTCATAATTTAGATGCAACTTGTTTCAGTTAATGCAACTTGAGATTTTTCTCTTTTATTCAGAATGCGAAGGAGGCGAAATTCTCCGACGTAGAAATATTTTAATATCAACAAAAATGTTTGTCGTGGGAAAATGAATTGTATGATTATGATTATGTTATTTTTTATTTTTTGTCATATTTATCTTTCAATTCTTGCCAAAAATTATCTTTATTAGTGTTTGTATCTAATGTATATCTTACTCGTGCGATAGTTGGATGTGGTTCGCCTTGTCTACGTGGCTTCCATTTTTACCTGATTTGTTCCATGTATAATAGCGAGGACGTCGGTATATAACAATGTTGTTTCGAATTGTCCGAAAATATCAGGTTTTTGGCACAATGTGAAAATTTCAGTTAGTGTAGTTTTTGGTGGCTGGAAAGCTCGTTGGAGAGCATTTTCTTCAGTGAAATATACACGTTGACAGTTTTCAAGATGTACCGCAATCTGAGGCATAATGCAAAAACTCGACATTTATATATTTTCTTATTAACACTTTATTTAATCGCACCAATTAAGAGCTTTTACGCATTTTTCGGTGGAAGTATATAAAGAACAATGGATGCTAATATTTTACAGGTTTCCCAATGTTCACAAATACTACAAATGTTGAAGGTAATCCAGATGAGAATAATGGAGAATATGATCTTGCACCTTAAAGATGTTAATAAGATAATGTTTAAGTGTAATTTTCAATTATCTACATATATAAAAATCAATTGCCGTGCGTTAGTCTCACAAAAACTCGAAAATGGGTCGCCTCAATTAAGGGGTGGTTTAAAAAAAATAAGAAAAACCCAAAGGAACTACTGAAAATCTAAAAAATTTGTATTTTTGGGAATTTTCACTGCAGATTAGTTTTAATAGCTTCGTGGCCTACCCATATATTGTTTGACAGCTGCGTAAATGTGAAATTGTCATTAAATTGGGGTTTTTGAGAAATTACCGATTTAATTTAATCACAATTTCACATTTACGCAGCTGTCAAACAATATATGGGTAGGCCATGAAGCTATTGAAACTAATGTGAGGTGAAAAATCCCAAAATTACCAAGTTTTTTGGTTTTGCAACTGTTCCTTTTGGTTTTTTGAAATGTTTCCTTTGCTAAAACCACCCCTGTATTGAGGCGAACAAAACCCTGGGGTTCCGTGGAAGGGCCACAAGGGTTCCGCGTTCCGTCCAAAAATTAACAAAACATTCATCGAAAAAAAACCACTGCAAACAAAAATTTGAATCAGAAGACTTCGATCTAAGTGATTTTTGGATTGGCCTTAAAGATGAATACCCTGCAATTGTTGAGAAGGGTATCACAGTTCTGCTTCCGTTTGTGACGACTTATCCATGCGAGACTGGCTTTTCGGCTTACGCTTACACCAAAAGCAAGTACAGAAATAGACTGGATGCAGCTCCAGATCTTCGCATTCAACTGTCAGACATTAAGCCCAATTTTAGTGCTATTTTAAGAAAATACGTAAAAAATCTCATTCTTCTCATTAAATTCATAAAAACACCCAGGTACTCGTACTTACCTAGTTACATTGTATTTCTGCATTCCATAAATGTTTTTTAATACATAAAATAATTGTTTTTCATGTATATTTGTTCTTTCTTTTCAAATCAAACATAAAAATATACAAACAGCAACGTAATATTTTTTTGCTATCGAACTAGCTGGGAAAAGTATAATCAATTAGGGTTCCGTGGCAAAAAAAATTGGGAACCTCTGTTCTATTCTACTGTGTAGTAAATAATGCCAAAGTAAATAAATAATTTGATACGTACGGCTACCTCAGCCTTACTAGTAGTGCAGCGGTAAGGTAAGGCAATGTTCCTTTTCTCCTTAGGCCGGCTCCATACGTTAGCACCAAGGTTGTCCCCAATGCTACTTGTCCAACGTGTGGATCGAGAATTTTGCAGTTGGCGTGAGCATTGGGGATTGGCCGTCGCGTGTCCGAATTGTGTAGCTTTTTTTTCAAGGGTTCGCCGTGACACCAAGTTTTAGAAAATGAAAGTTTTCAGGATTCATTCGGTAAAACTCCCTGAAATTTGATTCATGTTGAGACAGCTCTCGAGAAACAGCAGCCGAGCTATGGTGCACGTTGGTAAGATTGTAGGGATGGACCCAGTATTTTCTTTTTCTTCTCATTCTACGCCAGAACCAATAAGCTACTACAACGTCTTCCTCACTTGAACTCATATTTTTAACTGAAGTAATGAGAATTGTGCTCCAACCACATTTTTATCGCCCAGGTCGCGCCGATATATCGCCTGCTGGTGTGAACCCTCCTAGCAATATATCGCCGCGACATATCGCGAGCGATATGTCGCTTATCGTATATCGCCTCAGTATGAACGGGGCCCATACTGATTATCGTAGAGCAACCAGGGTTGCCACTCAACAAAACATTTTCGAGCCAAATTTTCCGAAAAAAAGAGCCAATGCTGATAAAAAAGAGCCAAATCAAGCACAATTATATAAACATATATTTATTAAACATATGTATGTGTATACAAAATATAAACATACATATATTCTTCTCAAGCCAATATATTATATAAAAATTAATTCACAGCTAAATTGCGTATCTCTTCAGGGCTTGCACCCAACTTCTTCTCAACAGCTTGAGCGTAGATGTCGTAAGGAATCTATAGGCTGTATCAGAACCTAATTTTCGACCAGCGGTAGCAGAAGCACTACAGGCAGCATGCTGCCTTTTAAATCAGAATTAGCAGCAGCAGCAGACCTTTTATTTGATAGTTGTCAGACTTTGAAATGTCAAAAATGCTGCCATTCGACCAAAGAAGCAAAATTCGGATTAGAGATGAAAAAGCAGCAGCAGTTGTCATGTGACCACATTTAGCCAATAGGTACAGTTTGTCACTGCCGGTTCTGAATGGGCTTTGTACCTTAATTTCTTCACTGGGGCAACTTTTGCGTGGGATTCTGCACATTCCAGCAGGGCAGCAGCAAAAGAGCCATTTATGTTGAAAAAGAGCCAAAGAGCCAATTTTAAAAGTTTATTTGATAAAGAGCCACAAATGGCTCTATAGAGCCAAAGTGGCAACCCTGAGAGCAACATAATTGGGCTTGTTTTTTTAGGTAATTGTGTATCCTTTTATTTGCTATAAAAAACACAAACTTGAGTGACTCCATTTAGGAGCTTTTTCGATATTTTATACCTGAGCCTCCCTAAAATTCTCGTTTTTTAACATTTTTCTCAGAAAAATGCATTATTACCAGTACTTTTTTTCTTAACTTTCAGACGCAGCAAACCATTCTCTAAAAAGTTCCGTACACAAGAATGGTCTAGGTCATACACTTTCCCGGATAGTGAGTATTAACGGGAACGGAAACGGGAAAAGTGAAAAAAACCGAAAAAACGCACCTTTTGCTAACAATCCATCTAACCGCAACTGACCTATCGACTAAGAGTTTCAACCGATAGCCTAATTGAAGTTTGAACATTTTTATACTAGAAACCCACAGGTTTGCCGGATCTGTCTTGCTGCCAAATGCCTGGCAAACCACCTTTTATTTTAGTGTTTCATGACTACTTAAACCTTAATTACTCCTATTAGGCAAGGCGCAAATTGAGACGCGTATAGAGCTCCTGGGGTGGCACAGCACAGCGCGTTCTTTTGTAAATTATGGAAACGAATAGAACCGAGTACATTGGCAAGGGGACGCGAGGTTGCCCGACTCGCGTCGCCTACTACACGCGTAGTTCATAATATTATTTTGTTGTTTTTTCTCTTCCACCTTTTTAGTTTTTTTTTCTTTTTTCCGTCCTTTTAAATACCTACCTATGGCAAAAGAGAAGTTAACTGAGGCGGTGAAAGGACACAGAGAGCTTATGACGCGTACTATATGAAGACAAAATTGGAAAATAGAATTTGGGTAGACCTTGCAAATTTTTCCTTGGTTGGGATCAGTTTTTGGGCATTACATCTATTTGAACCAAAGGCTTGCTCGATTATCCTATGCACTTCAGCAAATTGGCTTCGGCTCATTCGGAAGTAATTGGTAAAATCAGCATCACTCATCTTCACTGTAGTTTTAAATTGTCCACATTTTTCCCTTTCCAACAGAATATACTTATTGGGTGATTTTAATTTTTTAGTCGCTAAATAAAGCAAAAGTTCATCTTCAGCATTTTTATTTGATTCTGATTCTGAACTTAAGTTTAATAATAACAATTTTTTCTTCCGTATGTCAGTCATAGTGGTCCGCTAGCTACATTGAAACTGCGTCTCAATATGCGGATCACCACGCTACGCGAGTGACACGCAGGGGCGTTTCCAGCCAACTGGCTTAGGGGGGGGGGGTAATTTGAAAAAAATAAAAAACTTAAATATATTTATTATTCCATAAATACCATTTGCACCCTCCCCTAGCTCAAGTTACCATTGCAACCGCCACCCCAGCAAATGGTCAAACATTTCTGCCACTAGAATTTAACGGTTATTTAGCCCTAATAGGACCTACATACGCAGAGGCAGATTTTTTTCAATTTTCAGGGGTTTAGAGAACGGCAACAGTAGGGGCAACAGGGGGCATGCGGACATGCCCCACGAAAGCTGTCGACGTTCTCTTGTACCTATCCCCCCCACCCCCGAGACCGTCACTCCAAACATCTAGCCTCTTGCAGAGCCCTCTGACTAACAATATTTTGAATCTGCTACAGGAGCGTATGGTCGCTACGACCACAGACTACCTTCCCCTTAATTGACGTTTAGAAAGAATTTCTCCGTCGAACTACCCTCAAGAAGAGAGTGGGGAAACAGAGTCGTCCTAGGCGAGGCGTCGGAGCAGGGGTTTATCTAGAGACCACTAACAGATCACTGTCCTGGCACCTGCCAGTGTACGCTAGTGTCTTTCAAGCTGAAGTGCTGGCGATTCTGAAGGCCTGCCAGACAATGAACTCAGAACCTACACAAGGATGTAGTATTGGAATTTTCATAGACAGCCAAGACTCTTGCATTCAGTAAGAATGCGCTCCAAGCTAGTGGAGCGATGCGGAGCTGAGCTAGATAGGCTAGGTAGAAAGCCCAACGGCGCTCTCGTCTGGGTTGAACATAAAGGGGAACGAGAAAGCCGACTACATAGCCAAGCAGGGAGTGTCTCCGGCGCTCGGAGACCGAGATACTCGGCACCCCAACAGGTGGAGTCAAAAACGCTATTACCCAACCAAAAGTGGAGAGCACTGGAGCGACTATCTCTAGGGCGACTTATAACAAAGAAAAAACAATGGGCCTCTTAAACAGACCCCGACGAGGTATTGCCAGAATCACGGCAATCATCACGGGACATTGGCCCATAGGAGACCACGCTGCCAAGTTGGGTACCCGTTTAACGTCTGTTGTCGTAGCTGCGGGGAGACGAACGAGAGAGAAACACTTGTTCACTTCCTCTGTAAGTGCCCGGCTTTAGCTAAAGCCAGGCAGCGCACACTAGGCAGTTACGTTTTGGAAGACTTAAATGAGATTTCCAGACTGGAGATCTGATCACTGTTAAGCTTCCTAAATTCCACAGGATGGCTTTAGGCATCCGTCACACACGACCAAACAACCACTCAACATAAGGTACACGAGTTGTGGCAACAAAACGGCGCGCCAAGCGCTAATTGGACTTCCAATCGCACTGGAGGCAGCCCTTCACCTACCTACCTTGTCGTGTCGTGTGTACGCTCGTGTGGAGTCAGCCATAGCGTGTCATATTATCAGAAGTCTCGGGTATCGGTCCCTTCCACGACTCTCCAGCAGTTTTGGAAAAATTCACCGTCATAGATCGCCGACACCATAACTTAACTTGTTTGTTTGAAATATTGGTATTTTTTAAGATTAAAAATAAATAAGCGAACGAAAATTCTTAGGGGGGGTAATTACCCAATTACCCCCCTCTGAAACCGCCCCTGGTGACACGTGCGTGTCATGTTGCTCGCGTCATGTCAGCTCACACGCTCTATACGCGTTTCAATTTGCGCCTTGCCTAAGTCCAGGCGCTGTAGACAAAATCTTACTAAAACGTGATAGAAATGATTTTTGGCACACGAGCAGTTTTTGGATAGTACCTACTTTAAGAAAAAAATTGTTCTGCACGCGAACACCCATGGAAACTTTGAAAATACCCGGAAAATCTCGAAAAATTAGTATTTCCTCTATAACGTGCAAGGGATTGGAAATTTCGATATAATGTATAGGAACAAACTTGAACAGCATTTTCAGGCTTCCGCGCGAATAACTCGGGACGCGCGGAAATCTGAAAATATTAATTATAGCTCATTATCTCTCATAGGAAGCAATTTTCGAAAAAACATGTAGAGACGTTTTGTGTGAAGATTTTCACGCTCTTCAACCCTGTTTTACTTAGTCTGTTGCGGTTAGATGGATTGTTTGCAAAATGTGCGTTTTTCGGTTTTTTGACGTGAATACGTCTGTAAGTTTGCTTCCATGACAAAAAAACCGATGATAACGAAATTGTGGCATACAGTTTTGAGTTGCAGCTCAAAAACTATTGTTCATATCGAAAAAAGAAATATACCATGACGTAGATGAAGAATCAAAGAATTTTTATTGTTTACTTTTAAAATTGAATTTAAAATGGCCGCCGAAATATGACCGAAATTCAAAATGGCCGCTGAATTTTCCAATTGTGTTCCGATTTTAATAAATGTGGGTATCTAGGGGTTTTTGAAGTCGTAATTAAGGAATTTGTGGTCAAAAGTTATAAATTCAAAGTGGCCGCGCCAATATAGCCGACGAATTTGCCAATTGTTTTCCGATTCCAATGAAAATCGGAAGCTGGGTTTTTTTAAGGTAGCAGATAACGAATTTATGATCAGAACTTATAAATTTAAAATGGGCCAATAAGGCGGACCAATCTTGTTAATTGTGTTCCGATTCCAATAAAAGTGCGTGGAGGTCTCCCATGATGCCGCTCGAAGCCCGATTTTTCAAATTCAAAATGTCCGCGCAAATATGGCTGAAATTCAAAATGGTCGCGCAAATATAATTGAATTTGCCAATTGAGGACCGTTTTTTCAAAACTCAACAACTCAAAAAAATAAAATTTTCAGGAAGAGGTGCTAACAGAAACCTGCTTTCAATAAGAATCGTTTGATACCCAAATCTCATTTTTCGATTTTTTGGACTTGTTGAGTTTTGAGAAAAGGTCCTCAATTGCGTTTCGATTTTAATGAAAGTGGGTATCTAGGGATTTTTAAGGTCGTCAATAACTAATTTGTGGTCAAAACTTATAAATTCAAATTGGCGGCGGCAATATGGCCGACAAATTTACCAATTGTATTCTGATTCCAATTAAAACGGGTATCTAGGGGCCTTTAAAGTAGCAAATAACGAATTTATGATCAAAACTTTTAGATTCAATATGGCGGGGCCAATAAGGCGGACGAATTTTGCCAATTGTGTTCCAAATCCAATGAAAGTGGGTATCTAGGTGTTTTTAAGGTAGAAAATAACGAATTTATGATCAAAGCTTATAAATTCAAAATGGCCGCATGAATATGGCCGACAAATTTGCCTAATGTATTCCGATTACAATGAAAATCGGTATATGGGGGTTTTTATGGTAGCAAATAACGAATCTATGATCACAACTTATAAATTCAAAATTGCGGGGCCAATATAGCGGACGAATTTAAATAACTGTCATTTCCCGGTCAGCATGTATATTGTTCAAGAGTTGGAAAATCTGAAAATCCAAATGGAAGAACATTGAACATAATGTATCCTGAAGGTCTCGAAGTCATCGGTTCAGAATTGATCGACAAGGTTTTTTTTAATTTTTTTTAATTGTTTATTTCATACCTTTTTGATACCAATAAAAAAATAAAACGATTTCTTTCAGAACATTGTATTCACGTCATTTGTCCGTATCCGCTTTTTTTCACTTTTCCCGTTTCCGTTCCCGTTAATACTCACTGTCAGGGAAAGTGTATGACCTAGACCATTCTTGTGTATGGAACTATTTTAGAGAATGTTTTGGTTCGTCTGAAAGTTAAGAAAAAAAGTAGGCTGTTAATAATGCATTTTTCTGAGAAAAATGCTAAAAAACGATAATTTATGGGAGGCTCAGATGGAAAATATCGAAAAAGCTCCTAAATGGAGTCACTCAAGTTTGTGTTCTTAATAGCATATAAAAGGATACACAATTACCTAAAAAACAAGCCCAATTATATTGCACTACGACAATCAGTATAGGAGCAATTAAGGTTTAAGTAGTCATGAAACACTAAAATAAAAGGTGATCTGCCAAGCACTTGACCTCGGGTAAGATCCGGCAGACCTGTGTTTTCTAGTATAAAAATGTTCAAGCTTTAATTTGGTTATCGGTTGAAACTCTTACTCGATAGGTCAGTTGCGGTCCCAAAACCACAACAAAAAAAGTGGTCTGCCAAGACATTAGCCTCAGATTTGACCAGGCAGACCAACATATTTTTTTTTACTCCGTAAGTACTAAATTTTAAGAGTAATTCCAAGCTCTTACTCGATAGGTCACGGAGCGCTCCCAAAAATATTCCGGAAAACGCTCATTCCAAACTTGGGCCCCACTTTTGCCCAGGCAGACCAAGACTTTTCTTATGGTCGTTGTGAGTACTAACAATTCAAATACATTTCATCCTCTTACTCGATAGGTCACGTTTTTTGCAGCCAGTTCTTGGACTATATGGCAGAAAATGGAAAAACGAATTTGATAGTAGTTATTTATGTATCGCCGCATAAAACTTTACGCCAAATAATGGATTTCATACGTTACAATCTCCACTTCTGAAGGTTCAATTTTACTTAGTCAAAATTTCGACGAAATCCCGATGGTTTTTAGTGGGCGTTTCAATATTAATTTTTCATCAGAAACGGTGCGTCCGACTTTTGTGGATGAAGCGAAAAGTGGGGATCATGAGAGGTACCACCTCACTTCCCCCTTCATCCACAAAGTTCGTGAAAAACATGCCTGGGAGCGAAGCGTCTAAACAGACCCAATATTGACAAAAATACCACGCCATATGGAACCTCACTTGATGCAGCTTTTACGCGTTTTTTAGAGTAGTTTCAATCGAAAATATTTCAGTTATCGTAAAACCTTTGCTTCGTTTTTAGGTTTTAATGTGAATAGTGTAACGGACGCCCGATTTTCCTTAGACATCGAAGAACCGACGAATATCGCCATGTTCACCTAAGGAAGCTTATGTAGGAAAAATGGTTAAGGTTAATAATAATAAAGATGGCGACAGATGGATCTTAATATCATTGGGTAATTCACCGGGCCATAAAAATGTTGAACTGAAATTTGTCGATATAATGCGTCGACAATTTGAATTCAATGTTTTTTCTTTCCAAATTGTATTAGATTCATTATTATTATTTTATGACTGTGCTGCATTACCAATATCTGAAAATTTTTATCCAACTGTTGTTGGTGAAGCTGGTTATGGTGACTTTCAAGAAGCATTATACCACTTACAAAAGAAATTGATCTCAACAAGATTACCTATCTTAAAATACAAATACATTTTCCTATCTGAACTAATAATTATAAAAAAAAAAAAGGAAAAGAAAAAAAAACATTACTTTTATTAACTAAGAAAAGAAAAATTCTCAACTGTTCAAAAATTCTCCACTGGCTCAAACTGTTATTCATCAATAGAAATCAATAGAGAAGAAATTGAATTATAAATTTCATAATATTCTTTGTTTTTGTTTAACATACAAACATCATGTCAACAACAATAGATCTATAATATTAAAGTATACCGCAGCAGCAACTCTTCTCCGGCTGCCGCAAAATATCGAGCGTGATGGATCCAAACCCGAAGCGAGATTTACCGCTTATCAAGGCGCGCCGAAAGAAGAATAGTTTTGATAACCGCCAGGATGGTGGAAGAAACGGTTTTTTTGAGCCCGGACGGAGATCGGCCGGTTTTTCGGGGAGAGAAGTTTTTGAGTCGGGTTTCGAGACGGTCGAGGAATTAAAACGATCGAGAAAAAAAGAAGAAAAAACGAAAAAGGTGTGAATCGCGCGGTACCCGCGTTGGTTTTTTTGACTAAGGATTAGAGAAGTGCTATAAAAAAAAAAACAAAAAAAACAAAAAAGAAAATCGTGATAAGGGCGTCGAAGGTGACGGAAAAACCCAAAAGCTCGCTGCGCGATCATATTCGCGATAACGCAATGTCCGCCGTCGATCGTGTGTTACCTTTTGTGATGTGTTGTTAGATAATCGGTGAAACATTCAAACTAACTTCATTAACGGAGAAAACCGATAAGTTCGAGATACCGGCCTTTACCGCCGTGGACAGGAATTATCTACAGCTAAGTAGCAAAAAATAAAAAATAAAACAATAAAAGAAAGCATAACCTGGGGAACCAAATTGCAACGGGTTTAATTGTTCGCGTTACTAACAATGGTTAAGCACCTATCCACTAACACAATTTTTTTTACCATAGAAAACTTTTACTTTAAAACATAAAATAATATGCCTTTGATATCTCTAAGTGCGTTGATTTCGCTAGTAATTTAAAATTACCCGAGAATAGAATATACAGAGGGAAACTGTTAAATATACAGACAATTATACAATTAATACCAAGTGGGGAAGACTTCGACTAAAGTAGAAAGGAAAGGATATGAATAGCAAGGACAAACTTAATATAATATTAGTGAAGCAAAAAAAAAAAAATAGTTGAAAAAACGAGTATTGGGGGTTAAACTAAGGGACAAAGAAAAACAAATGATAATAGTCCATCTAAACAATGAATAATAATAATAACGGAATCTATGAAGAAATTAAAATTAACTGTCATATCCAAAAGCCGATATTAAATACTGTAACTATTTAGTAATAAAAAAAAAAGGATACACAAAAAACAAAAAACCAGCCTAGGTTATAACAGTTAAAATCAACCTTAAATAATAGTAACAGAAAATAACTAATAACCGTCAAGTCAGATCATGAATAATATAAAAAGGAATTTTTTTTAATAAAAATATTCGAAATGAACATTAATAAGTAAATAAATAAATGTAATTAATATTACATAACGGATAATAGAAATAAGTAATCATAGGTGGAATTTTGCTTAAATAACAAAGGTTGGATTACGCAAATAATAATTGTAAATGGACTAGATACCCAACAGTAATAGTGGAAAATTTGAGAAATAATAGTTGACAATGAATAGGGACTAACCTTAATTGAATAAAATACTAAAAATGAAAATATTACGGAATATTAAAAATTCTTGGCAAATGTAAAAGTACAAACGATACAAAAATATATAACCAAAAAAAAGAAAAAAACGGGAAAAGGGGAAGTGTCCCACTATTATGAGCTATATAAAAAGTGTTGCACTTAGAGATAAATTACATTAATATCATTTACAAGAAATTAAGAAGCACCAAAATCAAATATGAAGGCGGCGACGACAATGGCGATTAACGCTTGAATCCCTAATAGGTTGGCCCGTAGGAACTCAGGATGACCTCAATAAGGTAAGTGCTTTCCGCCTACATTAATTGATTTTTGTGACCCCCTAAGAATGGCCGGATGACCGGTGACCATTTCTCTCTCTTTGCTATTGACCCCCTCTCGTTGGCATCAGACAGAGGACCCATATGTTTCATATGCTTTTAATAGGCACGATAATTTTGTCAGGTTATGTCTAACTGTCACTACCAGCCACCCCAGTACTACGAACCCCCCCAACGGCGAGCTAGCCTGAGCTGCGCAAGTCGTGCCGCCATTCAGTGCTGAGGGTGCCTATAGTCTTCTCAATGGTCCTCCGGTGATACTCCCTGTCTAGCCACTCGTTCATTTAATCCCCTCCTCCAGATATTTTTTTGTAATGATTGTCCTTTAAAGCCTTCAGCTACTATCCCTTCTTCGTGTCTCGGACACCAAATATCTTCGACAGTTACAAAATGGCGCCCAACGTTAGGCTAGTGAACTAAGAATTTTTTTATTCTCTGGTCTTAATATTGATAGCTCGGAAACGTCTGCTAGTCACCTAGTGACATCACCCTCTTTATATCGGCATATTATTTCTTCGACCTAATTAATTTCCTCTTCCGAGCAATGTTCTTCCTTTATTGTAGATTTCCATGTTAATGTCGCGAAAATTTTTAAACTTTAGTATTTAGTGGCATCCGCCGACGAGAGGAGCCAGAAGTGGACTTCTTTCATTATTGCTAGTCCCATTTCTGCGCCCAAGTCACTCCGGCTGCAGGGTAACGGGTGAAGGTATGTACCGCAGTACCCTAACCCGTAATATCTCTTTCTCTTCCTCTTTCCTATTTTTCTTCTTCTTCCCGAACTTTAACTTTTATTTCTTCCGCGGTAGCCTTCCCACCTCTTTCAAGTTCCTGGTAGGTGGAGTTCGCAGTCTGGTTAACAGGCGCATATCGCCTGACTCTGCGCGAGCCTAGTCTGCCAGTGGACACTACATTTCCCCTTTGAGTCTCTCACCTTTTAAATATGGACGGAGGTCTGCCTGTATGCCGGACCTGTAACATCTGGGCTACCAGGCGTTCTACCGCCTGGCCTTGCGACAGGGCCAACATCTCGGTATACACCCGTCCCCGTTCAAGGATCCTTCTGACGCCCACCTTCCTGGTCTTCAGCAGTGGTTGCTGACCAGTCGTGGAGGGGCGGCAGAGCGGTCTTCACTAGTAAATTCAATTAGGGAGGCTTCTATTACCTTCTTTCTTCAAATGGTCATGGAATCTGGTCATCCTTGGGATGGCGAAAGTCAGTTAATAGGAGGACCCCGGTGGCAGGGATGGTGCTAGACATTAGCCTATCCCCACCCCTCCCAACGGGTTCCCCGGGTGGAAGTACTTGGTGTTTCTGACGACGCTGGTTCTACTTAGCTTGGGTCTCTTTAGATCCCTTTGAGGTGGCTGACTTACGTCAGGGACCCGCTGTTTGTCTGGCTGCAAGTGGCTTATGTCCGCTTGGCCTGCGCAGAACTCCTTTGTCGGGAGTTCAGCTCGGATCGCGTTTAGATTGGCGGTGGTGTTGTCTTATTTTGGCATGGGCTGAAGTAAGGTCGAGTGAGGAGCCCAACTGTTCGGCACCAGCGCCGTCAGCCGCCGTAGCCTGAGAGGAAACATCCGGTTCCGAGGGCTGCCCACCCCAAGAGATACATTGATTATAATCAGAAACATAAAACAGTTTAGCAAATAAAACTCATAAATTAGGAATTGCTCTAAGAATTAATAAATAATAAAAATGAATTTAAGACAAATAGTAAGGAAATGAAATACACAAAAAAAAATTATCTCTTCTATAAAAATTAATTAAACAAAAATAAAAGTATAATTCAGAAATATTTGTAGTAAAATAAGGATAAAATAAAAACGTTATTAATTATAGACTGCGCTACTCACTCGTGCTTATAAACAAAAAAAAATAAAGAAGAAGACAGAAAAAGGGGGCATTTTTAGTGCAAATAATAAATTTTGAAAAATAGGCATTTCGCTGAGATTTGACAATTGATTCCATGTTTTTTTTTGTATTTGAAACATGAAACATTGCTCTTTTTGGGAAAAGAAAAAGATACCGTAAAAGAATATTGAACAATTAAATTTAAAATTATCTTGAAATCCATTTTTCACTGCTGAAGGGGCGGATTGTCACAGTTTTCTTATTTAAGTTATTATTGGGAAAAAAAAAAAAAAAAAAAAGATATTTTGGTTCATAAAGGTCAAGACTTAGACGTAGGATTCTTTTTAGAGTATCATATTTAAAATTTAAATTGAAGTATCATATTTGAAGTTTGCTTTGAAGTAACCAATTAGGATACAGTATTTACAACGGAACTTCTCTGTCCCGACCTCTGTTATAGTTAGTTAGGAACTAAATCAATTTTGCTTTTCCTTCAACATACGCAGTCGGTCGTTAGTTTTTCCCTCCTGCTCAAACAACAAACAAAAATTTAAATGGGGAACAGGAAAAACCAGCGAGACCCCGAACCTGAAGAGGTTGGGCAGGGGTCCAGTAGCGCTGGCGCGGAAGCGACTGTCTCTGAATCGAACGGCAGGGCCTTGCTGGAACAATTAGCCGGCCTCCGTGCAGAGATGGCCCAGATGCGTGAGCAGCACGAGGCCATCGAACGCTTGCTTCACGCACCCACCCCGCAGGCAACCACTCAAGAGGTGAATGTAGACCTCTTGAGTGATCAAATGTCCCATTTAATGCAAGAAGTGACCAGGATGCGCGAGCGCCAAGACGCGGTGTTGAAGAATTCTCCTGGGACTATATCCCAAGGAACCGACCCAGTTGATCCCGTGCCTAGTGCCTCCGGTCAGCAGCGATACAGCGTGGACTATTCGAGGTCCATGTTTAAACGGAAGTCCCCTATCTCTGATTGGAAACTAAAATTTTCGGGCAAGCCCAGCGATGTCCATGCAGAAGAGTTCCTCTATAGAGTGGACGGTCTCGCCAAGGATGACGATGTCTCCGAAAACGAGCTCCTCCGTAAGGTGTCTTCCTTGCTGTCTGATAGGGCTGAAGAGTGGTACTGGGTGTATTTCAGGCGTGATCACCCTAGTCCCCGTTGGTCAGATTTTAAAGCCGGCTTGTTGAAGCAGTTTGGTGGCATGAAGACCGAGTATGACCTGATGAAGGAGATGCTCGAATATAAACAAGGAGGCGCCTCCTTCGACGAGTACGCCACTAAAATGACGGCCCTAGCAAACCGCCTGCCACAACGCATGCCAGCCGAGTCCTTTGCGCGCATTGTCCAGCGCAACCTGAACGCGACTCTCGGCTCGGTGATAGTTGGAAAACAGTTTACAGATCTGCGCGAATTGCGAGACGCTTGCGTTTGGGTCGAGAGATGGCAGCAGGAAAAAAGAGAGGAAAGGCGCTCCGTGCCCAGAGTTAATGAACTTGATGCTGCCCTGCCTCATCTAGCCAGCCCCGAACCACCACCTCAAATACCTGAATAACGTGACCTCTGCATCGACGAACTACGAACACCCCCAACCGCACGCCCAGGCGTAAAATGCTGGAATTGTCAACAGGAGGGTCACTATTTCCAGGACTGTCTATCCCCTAATCGACGAGTCTTTTGTTTCAAATGCGGTCGGCCCGACGTTTACGCTCCACAATGCCAGATCTGTGCGGGAAACCGACGACAGGGTGCGAGGCCTCGCGAGCCTTCGCGCCCGACCTAGACCTAAATACCAACCATGACCTGCCGGATCGTGTCGACGATCCATCTTTACCTGACATGTCTTTAAGCTCGACGGGCGATTCGGACCTGTCGACAATGGAACCCTTACCGGATTTCCCTTCTCCACAGGCCCGAATCTCCTTCTTGCAGCGATGGGCAAACTATCGAAAAGTCCGTAAGCAAATTTTTGACGAGCCCCCAGTAGTACACAGGATCCCGCGCGTCCGCCAACTAGCGAGAGAAAAGCGAACTTTGGCCCGGAAGGTGGTCTCGGCCTTGCTCTCAGAGGCCATAGATGAAAGACCTTTTGCGAGAGTCCAGCTGGTCGGCGAATCCATGACGGGTTTGTTAGACAGTGGCGCAAGCATTAGTTGCCTGGGAAGAGGAGCAGAGTCGCTCCTCCAGAATCACCCAGAGGTACGACTACATCGCTTGCGCACAGCTGTCCAGACCGCTGACGGTACGTCCAAATCCATCTTGGGGTACATAAAAGTCCCTGTGACTTACGGCAAGCGAACGATCACGATGACGTTATATGTCGTTCCTAGCTTGGCCCAAAATTTGTACTTGGTAGTCGACTTTTGGAGAGCCTTCCAGCTGGCTCCACACATAATAGGAGAACTACACCAGCCCCTAACGCCAGATCCGAATAGTCACCACCTAGACGAGACCCAACGAGAGCGACTAAACCAAGTGCGAGCGCGTTTCCCTTCGTTCGAAGCCTTTGGACTGGGTCAAACTCCTCTGGAACAGCATGTTATCGACACTGGCGAGGCGGTACCAATCAAGCAGAGGCATTACGCGGTCTCTCCTGCCATCCAAGCCCTCATGTATGAGGAGGTCGATCGCATGCTGAGTCTAGGGGTAATTGAAGAATCGAACAGTCCGTGGAACTCGCCCGTGGTCTTGGTGAGGAAGCCCGGGAAAGTCCGGCTTTGTTTGGACTCGCGAAAAGTTAACGCGGTAACGGTAAAAGACGCCTATCCACTGCCACACATAGACGGTCTCCTGGGACGGTTACAGGATACCAAGTTTATTTCGGCAATAGACTTGAAGGACGCCTTCTGGCAAATTCCTTTAGAGGAGAAGTCCAGGGAGAAAACGGCCTTCACCGTACCAGGAAGACCTCACTATCAATTTAGAGTGATGCCGTTCGGACTTTGTAACGCTCCGCAACGCATGTGCCGCCTGATGGACAAGGCGATACCGGGCTCTCTTCGAGAAAAAGTTTTCGTTTATTTAGACGACCTGCTGGTGGTGTCTCCTGACTTTGAGACCCACGTAAAAATCCTGGAACAGGTAGCGGACTGTCTTCGCCGCGCAGGTTTAACTGTAAACCTGAGCAAAACCCGGTTCTGTGTTCAGGAGGTGAAGTATCTGGGCTTCATTATCGGTGACGGGTCCTTGAAAACCGACCCCGACAAGGTGGCAGCCATCACGGATTTCCCAGTTCCGAAGTCGGCCAAGCAGGTAAGACGTTTTTTGGGCATGACGGGATGGTATAGGCGCTTCATAGGCAACTATGCGAGCATTGCCTCTCCCATCTCGGACTGCTTAAAGGGCAACAAATTTGCTTGGACGGAGGAGGCTCAAGCGGCCTTCGAGGAGCTAAAGAAATCTATGGTGTCTGCTCCCTTGCTGGTCACCCCAGACTTCACTCGTCCGTTCTTCATACAGTGCGATGCAAGCAAAACCGGAGTAGGAAGCGTCCTGTTCCAGAAAAATGGCGACGACGAACACCCAATCGCCTATTTCTCGAAGAAGCTCAATGGCGCACAGCGTAACTATTCCATCACGGAGTTGGAGTGCTATGCTGCGGTGCTGAGCGTTAAAAAGTTCAGAGCCTATGTGGAAGGTCACTCTTTTACCATCATAACCGACCATGCCAGCTTGAGGTGGCTCATGGGCCAGACAGACCTGAACGGCCGACTGGCAAGGTGGAGCCTCAAACTACAGGGATTCCAATTTGCAATAGAGCACCGCAAGGGTAGCCAGAATGTGGTGCCAGACGCCCTGTCGCGAGTCGACTGTGTTGACGACTTATATTTTTGTCGCGACGTGGATCTAACATCCCCGGCCTTTAAGTCAGAGGACTACCAGCGCCTAGCTGAAAATGTCAGTGAAAAGGCTGGCCAGTTACCTGACCTTCAGGTCTCTGATGGGTATGTGTTCCACCGTATGTCCCCACGAACTGGCGACCCTGAAGCGGATGACCTGACGTGGAAATTGTGGATCCCCGCAGAACTAACCACTCCCCTCATCGAGTCCGCCCATGCGCCCCCTCAAGCTTCCCATGGCGGAATCGGAAAGACTTTAGCCAAATTACGCGAGAAGTACTACTGGCCAGGTATGGCGAGCCAGGTCCGGGCTTACGTTGCCGCCTGTGATAAGTGCAAGGCAACGAAGGCCCCCAACACCATTTTGAGGCCACCCATGGGTGAGGCAATGGAGGTACAGAGACCCTTTCAGTTCCTTTACGTAGACTACATGGGCCCATACCCAAGAACCAAGAAAGGCCATACGGCAGTCTTTGTTGTCCTGGATGCCTTCACCAAATACCCATTCCTCCACCCCGTACCTGCTGAAACCTCCAGCGCAGCCATCAGTTTTCTGGTTCACCATATTTTCCACGCCTTTGGCGTCCCGGAAAAGATTTTTTCCGACAACGGGAAACATTTTACATCTAAGGAGTTCGAGAGGCTAATGACTGAATACGACATTCAACATCTACGCACGCCAGTCTATGCTCCTCACCCTAACGCGTCTGAAAGAGTGAGTCGGTCAGTTTTGACTGCTATTCGCGCTTATCTTGGCACCGATCATCGAGACTGGGATAGGCACCTGTCGGCTATAGAGTGTGCCCTCCGTAGTGCTCGCCACGAGTCCATAGGCACCTCCCCCTATCAGGCTCTCTTCGGATACCCCATGGTCCTTCATGGATCAGCATACCCGTTACTGAGAACCCTGGGAGCCCTGAGAGAGGGAGGCATCGGCGTGTTACCCGCAGCGGACCGTGGACAAGCACTGCGAGAGCGAGTAGAGCAACAGCTCGCCGCAGCACATGTCAGGCATGAGAAACGCTACAACCTACGCTGCAGGACGGTGAGTTTCTCGCCTGGCCAGACAGTGTACCGAAGGACCTTCCCGGTAAGTAATAAGGCCGAACGATTCTGCGCCAAGCTGGCCGATAAGTTTGCAAAGGCTCGAGTGAGGAGACAAATAGGCACCAGCAGGTATGAACTGGAGGACCTGGAAGGGCGCATCATCGGCATCTATCACGCCAAAGATATCAAACCCTGAAGAATCAGCTAGCTGGAAGTGGCCGTGCCGTCCATGTGATCAAGACGACGACAATGTGTTATTGCCGGCGGATTTACCCTTTGTTTCCCCGCCTGCCGCCCTTCACAACGACGTACCACCAAAAGGCTTCCATAGGGACAATCCCTGCTTCTACCTTGAGTGTTCCAAGTACTACGACATCAATAGCTCATTAGGCCCTAGACGACCCTGTAAGTCGTTTGCCTAGGATTTTGTAATCTATATAAGATATGAATAATTAAGTATTCTTAGCGAAGCGATGAGTCTCTGGTACAATGCAGCATTAGGGAACGCATGGTGTAATGGACTGCTAGATCCGAACTGTGGCCGCTGACGAGCACGATTGTCCTGAAGGAAGTACACGCTTTAATGAACCGCGTATGAAGCAAGGATTGTCTAGATAGTGAGTTGAGCACCTAAACGATATCCTACACCATAGTGAAAATGCCCGGCTAGCTCAGTCGATAGAGCATGAGACTCCTTAAATTCAGGGCGTGGGACGAGCCACACCGTGGGCTAGCGTAAACCAAGGCCTCCGTTGGTTTTTTTTCGCGCCCCCTCTCCCCTGACGGTTTCGAGGTGGCGCGTGGTGTAACGGACGCCCGATTTTCCTTAGACATCGAAGAACCGACGAATATCGCCATGTTCACCTAAGGAAGCTTATGTAGGAAAAATGGTTAAGGTTAATAATAATAAAGATGGCGACAGATGGATCTTAATATCATTGGGTAATTCACCGGGCCATAAAAATGTTGAACTGAAATTTGTCGATATAATGCGTCGACAATATGAATTCAATGTTTTTTCTTTCCAAATTGTATTAGATTCATTATTATTATTTTATGACTGTGCTGCATTACCAATATCTGAAAATTTTTATCCAACTGTTGTTGGTGAAGCTGGTTATGGTGACTTTCAAGAAGCATTATACCACTTACAAAAGAAATTGATCTCAACAAGATTACCTATCTTAAAATACAAATACATTTTCCTATCTGAACTAATAATTATAAAAAAAAAAAAAAGAAAAGAAAAAAAAACATTACTTTTATGAACTAAGAAAAGAAAAATTCTCAACTGTTCAAAAATTCTCCACTGGCTCAAACTGTTATTCATCAATAGAAATCAATAGAGAAGAAATTGAATTATAAATTTCATAATATTCTTTGTTTTTGTTTAACACACAAACATCATGTCAACAACAATAGATCTATAATATTAAAGTATACCGCAGCAGCAACTCTTCTCCGGCTGCCGCAAAATATCGAGCGTGATGGATCCAAACCCCAAGCGAGATTTACCGCTTATCAAGGCGCGCCGAAAGAAGAATAGTTTTGATAACCGCCAGGATGGTGGAAGAAACGGTTTTTTTGAGCCCGGACGGAGATCGGCCGGTTTTTCGGGGAGAGAAGTTTTTGAGTCGGGTTTCGAGACGGTCGAGGAATTAAAACGATCGAGAAAAAAAGAAGAAAAAACGAAAAAGGTGTGAATCGCGCGGTACTCGCGTTGGTTTTTTTGACTAAGGATTAGAGAAGTGCTATAAAAAAAAAAAACAAAAAAAACAAAAAAGAAAATCGTGATAAGGGCGTCGAAGGTGACGGAAAAACCCAAAAGCTCGCTGCGCGATCATATTCGCGATAACGCAATGTCCGCCGTCGATCGTGTGTTACCTTTTGTGATGTGTTGTTAGATAATCGGTGAAACATTCAAACTAACTTCATTAACGGAGAAAACCGATAAGTTCGAGATACCGGCCTTTACCGCCGTGGACAGGAATTATCTACAGCTAAGTAGCAAAAAATAAAAAAAAAAACAATAAAAGAAAGCATAACCTGGGGAACCAAATTGCAACGGGTTTAATTGTTCGCGTTACTAACAATGGTTAAGCACCTATCCACTAACACAATTTTTTTTACCATAGAAAACTTTTACTTTAAAACATAAAATAATATGCCTTTGATATCTCTAAGTGCGTTGATTTCGCTAGTAATTTAAAATTACCCGAGAATAGAATATACAGAGGGAAACTGTTAAATATACAGACAATTATACAATTAATACCAAGTGCGGAAAGACTTCGACTAAAGTAGAAAGGAAAGGATATGAATAGCAAGGACAAACTTAATATAATATTAGTGAAGCAAAAAAAAAAAATAGTTGAAAAAACGAGTATTGGGGGTTAAACTAAGGGACAAAGAAAAACAAATGATAATAGTCCATCTAAACAATGAATAATAATAATAACGGAATCTATGAAGAAATTAAAATTAACTGTCATATCCAAAAGCCGATATTAAATACTGTAACTATTTAGTAATAAAAAAAAAGGATACACACTAATTAATATTACAAGGAACTAAATAATAGTTGGAATAAACGCTGAATTATATAATAATTGCTGATTAAAATAATGAATAATAATACCGCAGTATTTCAAAACAAAAAAAAAAAAAAAAACAAAATAATTGAACTAAACCGTAGACAATAAAAGATCAAAAAAAAAAAAAATATACAAAAAATAATATAAAAAAAATAATATACAAAAAATAATATACAAAAAATAATATACAAAAAATAATATACAAAAAATAATATAAAAAAAATAATATACAAAAATTAATATACAAAAAAAATAATATGCAAAAATTAATATAAAAAAAAAAAAAAAAAATTTAATATAAAAACAAAAAAAAAACAAAGAAAAAAAAACCAGCCTAGGTTATAACAGTTAAAATCAACCTTAAATAATAGTAACAGAAAATAACTAATAACCGTCAAGTCAGATCATGAATAATATAAAAAGGAATTTTTTTTAATAAAAATATTCGAAATGAACATTAATAAGTAAATAAATAAATGTAATTAATATTACATAACGGATAATAGAAATAAGTAATCATAGGTGGAATTTTGCTTAAATAACAAAGGTTGGATTACGCAAATAATAATTGTAAATGGACTAGATACCCAACAGTAATAGTGGAAAATTTGAGAAATAATAGTTGACAATGAATAGGGACTAACCTTAATTGAATAAAATACTAAAAATGAAAATATTACGGAATATTAAAAATTCTTGGCAAATGTAAAAGTACAAACGATACAAAAATATATAACCAAAAAAAAGAAAAAAACGGGAAAAGGGGAAGTGTCCCACTATTATGAGCTATATAAAAAGTGTTGCACTTAGAGATAAATTACATTAATATCATTTACAAGAAATTAAGAAGCACAAAAATCAAATATGAAGGCGGCGACGACAATGGCGATTAACGCTTGAATCCCTAATAGGTTGGCCCGTAGGAACTCAGGATGACCTCAATAAGGTAAGTGCTTTCCGCCTACATTAATTGATTTTTGTGACCCCCTAAGAATGGCCGGATGACCGGTGACCATTTCTCTCTCTTTGCTATTGACCCCCTCTCGTTGGCATCAGACAGAGGACCCATATGTTTCATATGCTTTTAATAGGCACGATAATTTTGTCAGGTTATGTCTAACTGTCACTACCAGCCACCCCAGTACTACGAACCCCCCCAACGGCGAGCTAGCCTGAGCTGCGCAAGTCGTGCCGCCATTCAGTGCTGAGGGTGCCTATAGTCTTCTCAATGGTCCTCCGGTGATACTCCCTGTCTAGCCACTCGTTCATTTAATCCCCTCCTCCAGATATTTTTTTGTAATGATTGTCCTTTAAAGCCTTCAGCTACTATCCCTTCTTCGTGTCTCGGACACCAAATATCTTCGACAGTTACAATAGGAATTCATAAATATTGATATTTTGAAATTATACTTGTATCAAGTCCCTCGGTAGGCTCGTCACTATACGACCTGCATCTGGCCTTACTTTAAGATAAGCGTTACTATATATCCGACCGACCTTCCACTATATCTATTGCATATTGCTATCTGGTTAATATTTTAATAATTACGGCAGTTGTAAGGTACAAAAGTTTTATTTCTAAATTGTGGTCGTAAGCACACTCATATTTTTTTATACCCAGTAAGCGGCATATACCAAGAATTGCTGAAAATGGTAACAGCCCTTAAAAACATCATTATATATAAAATGTCCAAAATTTCTCCAAAGATCGGTGGGGAGCAAAAAGTATGCTGCCAGAGGTAGCCCTAATAAAGCATCCCGCCAGCTTAACAGGTTAATAATGGGTACCGAAGTTCCGCTTAGGTCTTCACCCGGTGGACGGTGCACCGGATTGCGGGATTCACTTGTTTCAAGAAGCATAAAACTCCAACGAGGCTGTCTTCCGCTAACCCCGACGGTTGTGGCTCAGCCGGCTGCTGAACTCATACAACATCCAAGGGTTCAACCGCGTCCTCCTCATGCATCCTCCAGACTATCCTTAACCTATCATATCCTTTGTATACCTTCGAGCTAAGCTAACTACTAGACAAAAGACAAGGTACCATGACGTGAACGGAATGACGACTGGTAGCAGGGTTACCAACTCGTAAAATTGTTTACGCCTAAAGACAGGTTGAAATACCCCTAAAATCCCCTAAAATCATCAGCAAATAAAAAAAGCCTTGGCGCACTTTTCGGCGGAAGTATGTAAAGAATTTATATGGATGCTAATATTTTAGAGGTTTCCAAATTTTCACAAAAAAATTTATATTGAATTTTAAATTATGTTTCTTAACTGGTGTGTTTTTACGGGCTCCGGTAGTTACCCCAACCCCTCTACCATGAGGACCGGATCCGTGAATTTTATCCCATCGGATAGGGTGGTCCAGCTATACCCCCGGGCACTAGGTATGCCGTCGTCGGTTGGTTATTCAGGAGGCACCAGCGAGGAGGTAACGGTACGGTTTTACCCCCCTTTATTTAGATATTTACATGGTACTTACAGAGTATTTACAAAACATTCACAAATCATCATCGCGTTGCTCATCATTCAGTTATTGTATGACTTAAGGCGATGGCCCAATGCCGACGGCGCGTTATACGCGGCAGGGGCTTCATGCGCGTTGACGTCCGTTGAAGGTTCATTCATAGCGTCAGGACGTCAAAAAGGTTACTTTGATTTAAATTCATGTATGGATTTTAGTCTTTATATAGTTTTAATTTCGACAGTTGGACAGTTTGGCAATTTTCAACGCCTTCCAACGCGCGAAAAGTTGAAAGTTGGTCGACTTTTGCCGTCGCTTGACGCCGCAAAGTCGTGAATGGGACAGCTCGATTTGAATTACACACAATCAAATATCGACGTCAAAGCGCGTCAACGCTTTGACGCCCGTAAACGCGAATAAAGTCGTGATTGGGCCACCGCCTTTATATTTTCACATTTGTTATGCGTTTTATGATTAATTTTGTACTGAATGTAACTATGGGCTTGTGGTAACTAAAAAATGATACAAAAGTTGTCGATTCAATTTTGTCAATGAATCTACTGAATACAGCGTCTACAGTTGGGGAGTAGGCGAACAAAACGGCTCATGTCCAGTTTTGAAAATTGTTCAGAAAACGTAAAAAACTGTTTACGGCTCTGCACATTAACTATTTATGATTACGACAGGTTGTGCTACTATTTGAACTCATTCAGACCCAAAAAACTATTTTAAAAATGTTAAGGTTAAACTTTAAGAGAAAAAATTAAAACAAAAATGGACATGTGACCTTTTGCAGGGACACAACATGGACATGTGCCTTTTTGTTAGAGCATTGAATGGGCATTTGCCTTTATCTTGGGTAAAATTAGACAATTTGTTGTAAAAATTAACTACTGTAAGCAACAATGTCACCAATTTAAATTAGGAAATTAGTTTCACCAAATTGTGTTCCATGTTCAGAATAAATCATAAGTGATCTTGAAATGAAGTCCATAATATCTTTCATACTGTTCCCAGGTGATATATAAACAGCTATCATAACTAAAGGTTGTCTATCTTGCAGTTGAATATCATCAGAACATATTTCTCCAATTTCTGACAAGCCGGGATTGATTTCGCCCCATTCATTTCTCCCGAATTGTAACGAAATATTGTTAATTTTAACGTTTGTTGATAATTTGATCTTTGGAATTGAGCCACACAATTGAAATTCGGGACATTGATTATTTCGTCATTCTTAATTTTGGTTTCAGATAATAGCAATATGTTACTGTTTTTGATAACAGAATCTGTGAGATCCAGGGCGTGTGCTTTGATACTTTGAACATTTAGGGTGAGTTGCACCAACTAACTTTAACGGTAACAAAAGCTGAATCGGCTGTCAAATCTCCGGTTAGACAAAAGAGAGTTGCACCGTTTAACCATTGTTAACATGACGAAACATTTTAACGTTATTGTTAACTTATGACAGTTGTCAAATTTATTTTGTGATGTAGAATTTGAAATTAATTTGCTTTTATGTGTAGTTTTATGTTATTTGGTTGCGGTTCTGGACTCGACCTGAACGGACGCGTTTTTTTGAGCTGAGCTGAAAAGTGAAAATAATTTTCGTTATAAAGTATTGAAAAGTTTTTTTATCGTGATTACTCTATTTTTTTTTGAAATAATAAGAGTTAATTAGATATTGTTGTTTGAAATATATTTAAAGTGGTGAACCATATAAAGTGGCGAAGCACCTAAAAAGGGCCCACGATTCTGTTCAAGGGGGAGGGGACGCTTGTCCCCAACCCAGTGATAGTAATAAAGGTAGCTCACCCATTATGGGGGACAGTTTAAAGAAGGCAAAAACTGGTAGTCTTTTGGACTTAGCCAATGAGGAAGGTTTTGTAGACGGTGTAAATAGAAAGGTCGAAATGTGGTCTGAATTGGATAGCAACATGGCGGCCAATGGCACCAGTGATGCGCGGGAAAAAGTGGCGTCAATTGACGCACACAGTGAAGACATGTTTGAAAAAAATGGTAGCCATTATGATGGTGAAATAGGAGAAAATGGAATCCATGACGCTGGTGGAACATTTAATGCTGATGCAGAAATCATCAACGAGGAAGATGGCTGAACTTATGTACCTATTAAAAAAACTAGATTTAGTCAACCAGGTAACCTAGAGAATAAGAATTTGGAAACAAATAAAAATAAAAATAAAAATAATATTGGCTTAAATGATAGCAATAATAGATTTCATTCACAAATAAAAATAAAAATAAAAATAATATTGGCTTAAATGATAGCAATAATAGATTTCATATTCTAATGATAAAGTTAACGTTAATAATTTTGATAAGGTTAATGCATCGGAGTCGTCTCGACCGGCCTCCGCTCCTAATGGCACCCCTGGTAGATCTTCTGTTAGTAATAAGTTTTGTGCCCCAATAATTGTTCCGGAAGGAAACGTGAGGAGCATTAATGAACATATGTTCTCTGATTACCCTGATAGCTCTCATAAAATTGTTACCACCCGCATGGGAACGGCCAAATTATTTATTAGGAACCCTGAGGTACATCAGGTTGTTTTCAATAAAATGTAAAAGGCAGGCTTTCCTTGTCATACTTACACGCCTAAACAACTTAGATACACTACGTTGCTCCTCAAGGGAATCTGCTCGGAATACTCCTGCGAAGAAGTCAGACCTGACCTTAATAGAAGTTATCCTCATCTAAAAGTTGTGGGGGTAAAAAGGTACCAAGAGAAATCAGAATTTTTATCTGGCTGGCACATTGTGCAGTTTCCCCCGGGAATTGATATGTTCGATATTGGTAAGGCCAAAAGAATTTTGGCACAGGTTGTTAGGTGGGAAAAGCTTAGGAAAAGGGGTGCCCCTCAATGTAGAAATTGTCAGAAATTCGGACATGCAGCAGTAAACTGCAACTATGAATTTAAATGTGCTAAATGCAATAATAAGCATGCGCCTAAGGAGTGTCCAAACCTGAAAGCGAGGATCCATATTGGGTTAATTTCAACACTATTGGACACCCAGCTTACTATCGGGCATGTCCGGCTTTTGTCAAATACAATCAAAATTCTAATAAAAAAGGAAATATATTGGTAATTCTAATAGGGAAAAGGAATATAACTATGTTAAAGAATCCTTTCCGGGATTGGGAAAGGGTAACCGAGACTCACCCTCGAGGACCTCTCAAAAACGCTCTTTTGCCGATGCGGTTAAAGATAGCTCAAAAACCAGTGATAATGACTTACTTGGTGAGTTTTTGGAACTTCCTAAAGTTCACTTCGGTCTTAGTATTGGTGAGCTTTTGAAAAAAGTTAGAAGTTTTATGCCTGTTTACAGGGCACCGAGGACCGCGACGAGAGAGGCAGCCTGGTCTTGTCCTTCTTCATTAATCTCTGCAGAGATTAATTTAGGAGGGATAGGACTAGCAACTCTCAACGTTGGATCCGCGTGGTCCCTGTTAAAGAGGCATGAACTCAAAAAACTTATAAAGTTAAAAATGTATGATATTTTTATGGTGCAAGAAACACATCTAAAAAACAATTCAATGTTAAATATTAATGAATATAATATATTCAGGAATGATGATTTTCAGGGAACGGCCATTGTTATTAAAAATAACTTTGTGTCAAAACAGGTAATAATAAATTTGGATATCTCTTGCACAACAGTCGAAGTGTACTTTAAAAATTCAAATAATCTTTCCTCGAAAGTTCTCTTTGTATCTCCTTACTTGCCCATAGACATAGGGAAAAGGAAGTTGTGCCGGGTTTTACAGGTACTTAACCGGATGACGGGATATGATGGTGTTGTCATCGGGGGAGACTTCAACGCCAAACATCCTGACTGGAGTAACCAAGTTACTAATAGAAATGGACAAATAATTAAATCATGGTGTGAGCGTGACGGGCTGTGATGAGCTCTCGTCCACGTCGTTGGTGAAGTATGATAAAAATGAAACACGAAAAGTCCGAAACGTCATAAAACATTTATTGATTTATTTAATGAAATCAACGGTAAATTGATTCTCGCGACATAACAATAAACTAGCGATAGGTTGATTAAAAATGCTGGCTACCGTAATTAAAAAAGTAGAATACACACCCGCACTCTCGTGTGGGTCCTGACGATATAATAATATAATAAAGAACTTGAGGTTAAATTGTCTCTATGGATGGTGATATCCTGCCTCGCATTCCCGGAAGAGTACGGATATGCATGATGTGTGGATGGTGCGTCGCTGACATCACCTGCTGTCAGAGAATTGTCACCTGACAATCTATAGACGAAAATTGTTGAGCCAATGCGGAGTTCTTTTAGTTCTTGTAGGTCTGATGTGGCCCCGTGAGTTGTCTTCTATCTCCGATATTGATGAATCGCCTTCCTCTTTATTTGGTGTTTCCTCATTCGAGTTCGTGGTTGGATTTTCTCGTGAATGTTCCTTGAGTTCGTTTTCTTGACAAGATGTGTCTGAATTGTCTTCGGAAGATTGTCCGAAATCGCTTTCTATGTTCAGATCTTTTGTGATATGGCTTGATCTGAGCTGTGTGAATTTTCTTGCGATATTCGACTCCCGTGTCATCCTCATCAGTTCTCCTGATGGCAACTATGTTATCGTCGATAAATTCACAAATTTCCCATGGTTTGCCATCATAGTACGGCTCCATTTTATTCTTCCGTATGGCTGCCTCAGGCAGAACTAAATCTCCTATTTTCAGTTGCACTTTTCTGCGGTGGACGTCTTCTGATGTTTTTTGTTTGTGAAGTTTGTCTTTTATGTGTTGTGAGGCCCTATCTCGAGTTTGTTGTAAATTAATTAATTGCTCATTCCTGGTTGATTGCTGGTCAATCTTTCCTAAAAGATTTTCGTTTTGCAGTCTTGCTTCAAAACCGTGAAGCAGGTAGAATGGTGTATGTCGAAGCGAACTTTGTCTGCTGGAGTTGATACTTTGTACTAATTTTGGTAGAAGGGAGGACCAGTTTTTTGATCCTTTATCGTGTATATATTTCTTTATTGCTTGCGTGGTTGTTCCTACTGCACGCTCTACTAATCCATTTAACTCCGGAAAGTACGGTGGTGATGTTGTGTGTTCGATGTTGTGTTTTGATAGAAAGTTTCTCATCGTTTCCGATTTGAAGCTTGTTGCGTTGTCGCTTATTATTAATTTGGGTGGTCCATAAACGAAAATGATGTTGTTCTCTAGTAGATCGATGACATGCCTGGAACTTACGTCCGGTACACTCTTTGCTATGATGTATCTTGTTGTGTGGTCCATGATCAAAATTATGTTTTTCTTTTTTGTTTGATCTAACGTAATGCTGAAATGATCCATTGATATCGCGTCAAATGGTCTATTTGGTATATCCCTTGGTTTAAAGAATCCTAGTCTTTTGGCTGTTCTATGATTATATTGCATGCAAGTTTTGCAGCTTGCAGTGTAGTCTTTACAATCCTTGTTTGCTGTTGGCCAGTAATATCTCGAGTTCAATTTTTCGAGTTTTCAATTTTTGTAAGTTTTTTCGAAATCCATGTGCGCACTGTCATCATGGCAGATTTCTAGTATTGCTTTCTTGAGTGAGTTGGGTATGACTATACGTTCACGATTGTCTTTTCCTACGTGCGTTAGTATATTGTTGTTTAATTTGTAGAATTTCTTTGATTTATCTGTGTTTTTCGCTTGTTGATTGTCGTTGATGGTTTGTATGATCTGTCGGCACTGTAAGTCTCTTCGGTGTGCGTCCGCTATGCGTGATGAATCGTTTGCGCGTAGTATTAGTGTTGCTATCACATTAGGTGGTAATCTTGACAATGAGTCTGCACATACGTTTTCTTTACTTTTTTTGTGTTGTACTTTGTAGTTATATGCTTGTAGATCTAGGGTCCATCGTGCAAATTTGCGGTTATGTTTCCCGTTTTGCAGTAAGCAGGCTGTTGTCCAGTTGTCTGTAATTATGTTGAATTCGTTGAGACCATATAGATAAATGTGAAATTTTTCTGTGATTGCCCAGTGTACCGCAAGGCTTTCTATTTCGTATATATGAAGGTTCTTCTCAGTTGATGATAGTGCTTTACTTGCGTACGCTATTACCACTTTCTTATTTTGTTGGTTTTGTGTTAGCACTGCGCCCAAACCTGTTAAACATGCATCGATTTCTACCTCTGTGGGACAGTTGGATGTGAAATGACCTAAAATGGGAGGTGATTTTAGTTTTTGTTTGATCAGTTCTACTGCTTTATTTGCTTCCTCATTCCATTGGAATGGTTTCGAGTTATATGCTACTCTGATTGGTGCTGCTAGTTTGGCAAAGTCTAGTATGTACCTTCTGTAATGGGATGCGAAGGCATAAAATGATTTAGCCTGTTTATTGTTTTTGAATTCTCTGTATCTCTACAGAGTTAATTCTATTTGGGTCAGGTCTTGTTCCTTGTTGTGAGATTACGTAGCCTAGAAATGATATTTCTTTTTGTAAAAGTTGGCATTTTGGTAATGAGATTTTCAGTCCCGATCTTGTCAGTCTTTTGAGTGCATCATCTAGGTTGTCTATTCCTGTATCGAAGTCTTCATATGACTGGCAGATGTCGTCCATATATGTGACTGTGTTCTTAGCGTCATTGAATGTCGTTTTCATGATGCGTTCCATAGTTTTGGGCGCATTCGAAAGTCCGAACGGCATTCTGTTAAATTCATAAAGATTGTCTTGGGTTATGAAGGCGGTTTTGTGTTGATCGTCAGCTTTTATCCTTATTGTCATGAATGCTGTTGTGATGTCCATTGTTGAAAATATTTTTGTGTTTGGTTTAACAATTTTTTGGATGATATCATCTATGTGTGGTGGTGGGAAACTATCCTTAATGAGTTTCTTGTTGAGGGCTGAATAATCTATGGTCAATCTTCTGGGTGTAGTGATATGGTGTGGTTGATTTACAATTACCACTGGGGCTGCGTATTCTGACTGAGATTCTGTGCAGATTCCTAATTTTCTCCATTCTTTTATTGTGTCGATTATGAATTGTTGATCTGATAGAGAGTATCTGTATGGACGTTTTCTAACTGGATTGTTGTCTGTCAAGTTTATGGAGTGTTCGTCTATGGTGCAATGTCCTAATGAGTTTTGAGTGGTGGAAAATGCTTGGTGATTCTTGAATATTGTTTGTTTGAGTCTTTCTTTCTGTGATTCAGACATTTCAGATGGCAGTTGTTCAAATTTTTCTCTTAATTGTTCATTTATTTGTTTTAATTCCTCTCTTATTGCACAGCCGTTGATCTTTGTACTCATATTTTTATTAGTTAGCTTCTTTAAGCATAGGTCGCCATTTGGGTATATCGATGTTATTACATTGGCACTCTTGCGCCAGTCTCCTCCTAGTATGAGTGGCACTGGAGAGTTGTTTACCACTGCTACTGGCCCGAACGTGGTTTTTGAATTTCCAATTTCTATTGTTAGGTCAATCTGACCTATTGGTATGCAAGTGTTGTCTACCGAGATTATTGATTGACCTTCATATTTACTAATTGTTTCACTTTCGATGAGACTTCTTTCAATTACTGATTGTTCTGCTCCGCTATCTATTAGTGTCAGTGCTTCTTTATGGTTCTGGATTTTTGTCTTGATTACTGGTAATCTACGTTCCCTATAAATAGTCTTAATTACGCAATTTACTTGCTTATTGTCACAATTTGTATGTGAATGTCCAGTCTTATTGCATGTTGGGCATGGTAATGGACATTGGCTTACTTGATGTGCTTCTTTTCTGCATCGTGGGCAGTTGAATTTGAATTGGGGCTGTGTTGTTGTCCTGGTTTGAATTTCCTTCTGATTGGGATTGATTTTGTTGATGTAGTTGTTTGGTCTACTGCTACCAGTTCTGCCTTTGTTGTCTTCATCTAATGTTCTGCAACGATCTATTACCCGACTAGAATTTTTTTGCTGAACATGATCAGGACCCGATCAGGCATGCCTGATCAGGACCCGATCAGGCATGTAATGCAGATGATGCATAAGGACCTGATCAGAAATGCCTGACCAGGACCTGATCAGGAATGCCTGATCAGGACCTGACCAGGTCCTGACCTGGACCTGACCAGGAACTGACCAGGATTACTTGTTTAGGAATCAATTATATGCGTGCATGTGCGATGTGTGCGCTATAGCGGGCGCACAAGTCATCGCAGAGCTTCGAAATTTTTTACGAAGGTCCGTGGGGTCTCCCATGATGCACCTCGAAGCCCGATTTTCGAAATTCAAAATGGCAGCCAAAAAATGACCGAAATTCAAAATGGCCACCCAAATTTGCCAATTGTGTTCCGATTTCCATGAAAATCGGTATCTGGAGGTTTTTAAGGTAGCAAATAACGAATTTATGATCAGAACTTATAAATTCAAAATGGCCGCGCCAATATGGCCGACGAATTTGCCAATTGTCTTCCGATTCCAATGAAAATCGGTATCTGGGGTTTTTTAAGGTAACAAATAACGAATTTATGATCAGAACTTATAAATTCAAAATGGCCGCGCCAATATGGCCGACGAATTTGCCAATTGTCTTCCGATTCCAATGAAATTCGGTATCTGAGGTTTTTTAAGATAGCAAATAACGAATTTATGATCAGAACTTATAAATTCAAAATGGCCGCGCCAATATGGCCGACGAATTTGCCAATTGTCTTCCGATTCCAATGAAATTCGGTATCTGGGGGATTTTAAGGTAACAAATAAAGAATTTATGATCAGAACTTATGAATTCAAAATGGCCGCGCCAATATGGCGGACAAATTTTTCCAATTGTATTCCGATTCAAATGAAAGTGGATATCTAGGGGTTTTTAAGGTTGCAAATAACGAACTAATGATCAGAACGTATAAATTCAAAATGGCCGCGCCAATATGGCCGACGAATTTGCCAATTATCTTCCGATTCCAATGAAAATCGGTATCTGGGGGATTTTAAGGTAACAATTAAAGAATTTATGATCAAAACTTATAAATTTCAAATTTCGGGGCCAATCTGGGGACGAATTTTGCCAAATAAGTGTCAGTTCGCGGTCAGCTGTATGTAGGTTGATAAAGAGTTGGGAAATCGAAAAATCTTCACATCCTAGCTCCAAGGAAGAACATTGAGCATAGTGTATGTCATTTCCACTATTGTCGTGAAGTTTGCCACATTATTAAATGTAGGAAATTTCTTAAATACCAGTATAGAAACTGTAAAATCGGCAGAAACGGTAGAAATACTTTTTCAAATTAATATGAAGAACATTCTATATATGTAATTCAATAAAAAATCGTTGTACAGGACAGTTATTCACAGTTCCACCGGCCAGACGCCTGCAAAGATGATTTTCAACCTCAGTCACAAGGACAACCACTGAAGTTATTGAATTGGATAAAGCCATGCTTCTCCCACGGACAGCTGTATGTGGGTTGTTCAAGAGTTGGTAAAACCGAAAATCTTCACATCTAATCTTCCAAATGCCAGAACATTAAATATAATTTATCTGAAGCTCTTTGAAAAAATACCGTAGCATTTGTTGCATGTCTGATTATATGCTGGACATTTCTTTTTCTGTCCCTTCTGTTTGTCTTAAGCCGAAATGAAAAAAACAGTGATGGAATGTGTGTGTAATGTATTTAATAGATTTTTGAGTTGCACCAAATTGTGCGTTTTTGAGCTGCTGTTATTGGTAGTTAAATCCTGACAGGAACAAATCAATTTTGGTGAAATGCAGAAATCATATACCTACCCTTCTGACAACTGTAGTTGTCTGTTAACTTTATATTTGTATTTATGTTTTTTACTGTAGTTAAACTTACACGTAACCTCCTATACTTTTTAATGAGTAAGAAGATTAGGGCGATCTAACGTGAAGTATTACTGTATACTCCATAATTTAATGGAGCACTTTGTAATATTTGGTTGCCGGTAGCGACCTCTAAATATTATCCAATTTTTATAAAATTTTCAGAGGTTTTTTTTTCATGGCAAGGAAGAAAATTACAGGTTGGGACGCTGAAAATTGAACAAAAAAAAGTTTTCATAAGGCGCACCCTAATATTAATATAACATTTGTTTATTTGTTTTTAAGGGATTACATTTGATTTCTACACTTAAAGATTAATAATTAATAACAGATAATAAAACTATATAATGAAATATCGTTACTTAATTCTATTACTTAGTCTATTACTGATTTAAAATTATTATCATTCTTGACTTTTGTGTGCACGTATCAATCGATGGCCATCCCAATCTTTGGCATTATTCAGCACCGATGAGAATGCCTTTTGAATGGATTTCTCGGCTAAAGGACTATTGGTGCTTTTACTTAACTTCCTTCGCAATGCCTCTGTAAAAATAAAAGTTAGTTTCAGTTAATATCATAAATCATCTATAAATACCTGCTATGCAAGCATAGAATTTTGTGTCCTTGAAGACTTTTTTGTCCGATTTTTTTGTGGATTTCACAGCCACATATTGTATTGCGACGTTTCGCGAAATGTAGGCTCGAAGAATTTTACCTATATTTCTGGTTAAGTCGGCTGCCTTATTAATTTGGTATAACAACCTGTAAATCTGTAAAAACAAAATTATTATTCACTTATTATTTAGGAATTGAAAAAAGTGCTTCAATGAAAGGATAAATTTCTATCATTACCAATTTATTTTTAAATTCCGTATTATTTTCAATTTTCTCGTTAAATTTAAGAAAACTCTCTTCATCGTCTAAGGGAAGTATCATCTCGATCTCATTCATTTCGTCTTCGTTGTCGCTTGTTGTTTCGCTGATAATATTTGCACCTTTTTTTATTTTTTCGATGCTATTTTCAATGCTTTGAATTCTGACTAAAATACTTGTTACTTGTCCACCCAAATTCGACAAGCGTTTAGTCAAACTTTCAAAACATGTTGAAACTAATGCATGCAGACTTTCTGTAATTGAAAAGATATACACGTTATAAATATACATTGAAATTTTGTTGTTTTGAAACATTAAGATAATGTATTTTTTGTACCTATTGTCATTTCCGGATTTGATGATCTTTCCTTACTTTTAGCCACTATGTGCTTGCTCTTTTTTGTGTTTTCTTCATGAATACTTTTAATGTCATCTTCATCACTGGAAAGCTCTGTTGAAGTTGAGTTCTTCTCATACCGATAATGCAAGGGCCAATGTTGGGTTTTTGATGAACTCGGTTGAGGATTCATTCTTGGCTTTTTTGTCGGTACATTGTCTTTCGATGTTTTGTTGCAGATGAACCTAATACATAATAAAAATTTTGTATATTTTTTCGTCTAAAATATCAACTAAAAATTTTTAGTGCTACTCACATTTATTTTTTTCAGGATCGTCAGACAATTTTATTGATGCTCTACACAATTCTTCACTAAGAAGCGCTTTATTTTTTATCAAGCTCTTCCGTTTTAGAGCTTTTTTATCCGATTCTGCTTTTTGTTTTGCAGATTCTTCATTGCCTGTTGTGTACACATATGGTCTGGTTTCTAATTCAATAATTTTTGATGTGAAACATCTTTGCGCGCGTTGAGAGTAATTCTTCAAGGTCGGGAACATTTTGTGGGAACGCTTTTTAGGGAACGCTTTATAGGGAACGCTTCGTTCCAATCCAATTTTCATTCCGGGAAACGGAAGATCTGTATTGAGGAAGACAGAATAAGACGGAGATTTTAAAAAAAAATAGTAGCACCAAAGAAAAGTGTTTATATGCCGCGAGCCAGACATGACGAGCCAGACATAGGCAGAATGGAACAAATGGTTGAGTGGTTGCCTTACGACGTTGATATTCCAAAAAGTCGCGGTTCAATTCTTGATCTCGGCATTTGAATTTTATTATTTATATTTAATGGTTTTATTTGTTTGTTTGTTTGTTCGGTTCAAATTTTGAGACAGCTTTTTCAACTACTTCTACTTAACCGATTCTTATGAAACTTTGCACACACATTGAGTTCCCGTGACAATGCAATCTGACATTTTTGTAAAAAATCAAGATGTCGGTTCCAAGATGGCGGACGAATTTTCCAATTGTGTTCCGATTCCATTGAAAATCAGTATCGTGGGGTTTTTAGGGCCACAAATGACGATTCTGTAGTCAAAAATTGAAAATTCAAAATGGCCGCGCCAATATGGCGGATGAATTTTGCGAATGTGTTCTGAATCCATTGAAAATCGGTGTCGGGTTGTTTTTAGGGCCACAAATGACGATTCTGTTGTCAAAATTTTGAAAATTCAAAATGGCCGCGCCAATATGGCGGATGAATTTTGCAAATATGTTCTGAATCCATTGAAAATCGGTATCCGGGGGTTTTTAGGGCCATAAATGACGATTCTGTGGTCAAAATTTGAAAATTCAAAATGGCAGATGAATTTTGCAAATGTGTTCTGAACATGTTGAAAATCCGTATCGGGGAGTTTTTAAGATCACAAATGACGAATGTGTTTTCAAAATTCGAAAATTCAAAATGGCGGCGGCAATATGGCGGATGAATTTTGCCGATGTGTTGAATCCATTGAAAATCGGTATTGGAGGGTTTTTAAGGTGACAGATGACGAATGTGTGGTCAAAATTTTAAAATTCAAAATGGCGGTACGATTTTGGTAATAACAATTCGATTTCACTGAAAATGTGTTTAAGGTCGGAAATAATGTATTTGTTGTCAAAATTAGAAAATTCAAAATGCCGCTGGCAATAGGGTATGTAGCATTGAGTCGCATAAGAACTTTGGAAGGGCTATGTATTGAGGAGCTTGATTGTGAGAAATTAACAGGTAAGAAATCGTGCAACAAAGATGCAATGAAAGAGTTGGAAAGGATGAGAAGTTTCCATGATGATACGAGCCAAAAGCCAAACTAAAAACTAGAAAATAAAAATAGGTAAAAAAACTTTTAAGTTAAATGGTTTTATTTGAAATCATAAGCTGTACCAAAAACTAGAAAATAATTAGATCACAAACATGGGCCTTCTTGAGATTCTGACGTCTGGTAAGAAATCGTGTAATAGTAGCCATGCTGTTTTCTCATGTCGTATGCCAAGGGGCACTTTAAGTCGCTGCGTCGCGTCAGCGGATTAAGTAATAGTCTGAGACTTGTAACAGACTAAAATAAAAACATGGAGAGCATAAAAATCTGTATAACGACTGTATTATTAAATAAAATCGACTTGTCTAGAAAAATGTGTTTCCAAGCCCACCAAAAATATATTTCAAATGCGGTCAGACATCATGGTCGAAGGTCATCAACAGCAATGGTACATTTTCAACACAAATCGGTGTGTAAAAAATTTACGGCTTTTTTACATCCCAAACGCAAAATTGCTGTGCGATAAAAGAGCTCCAGAGCTGCGTTTCCCCTTTGCGTTTGGGATGTAAAATGGCCTTTATTCTTACTAATTATTCAATTTAAAGAAAGATGAAGATCGCCAAAGATGTTTCACATCTTTCACGTGCACTGGTTACACGCGCTATATTTTTTTCAGCTTCTTGATAAGTATCTGAAAAGTATATCAACAATGAAATCGTGATATCGTTTTGAATATTTAAACGTTACGTTAATATAGGTAATAGATTAGACTTTATTTCGAAACAATGATCACTTACGAGCTCTTCCACGAATATCTACTGGAAATGTTGGCCATGTGGGGTCGGGCATTTTTAAATGTTTCACCATTTCATGGATTTTATTACACGTAGCAGTATTATATGGTCCGGCCCGGGCATGTATCTGCAATGTATTTTTCCAGAATTTGATTCGAAGTCCAGCCATGTTGTTGGTACGATGTCTATGGCTTTCCGTTGGGGATCATTTAGAAATAAAACAAGCCGGTATTTATAATCCATGTCTATAAAAAAGAAAAAATTAAAATATTTGAAGTTTTAAATTATTTTCAACTAATAGTCCGGTAGGCGGCGTTGCAAAGGACACGATTATTTCATAACCTTATGATTTTTATTGGAAATGTTTTTCTCGGGCATTTAAGGATCCAAGAGTAAGATACTCCAGTTGGGGTGTAGCTGAACTTGATAAAATCGGAACATGTCGAAGAAACAAAATATTAAAATGATTTTAATACTCTTGAAAATTTGTCAACCTTTAGTTTTCGGATTTAAAACAAGAATTTCAAAAAAATTTCATTACAAGTTCCATGCACTAATTTTCTAATTATGTATAATTTGCCATGTTTGTTTAGTATTGGTGTATCTGTAATTAACTGTAGAAAATAAAATTGAAAGGATTACTCATGACTGCTTCATCCGAAATTAAAAAAGCAAAAATATTTCTTTAGTACATAAGTTTATCTTGGATTTGAACGAAGGAATTAACAAAATATTCATTTTTGAATTTTTGGTGAAGATGCAATTAAAAAACTCTGATTTTTTCCAAAAATTGCCCTTTTTGTTTAATTAAAAAACAAGTTGTACTTGAAAAAAAAAATTCCTTCGTTCATATCCAAGATAAACTTATGTACTAAAGAAATATTTTTGGTTTTTTAATTTCGGATGAAGCAATCATGAGTAATCCTGACTAGCGCATGGAAACTTTTTTTTTGAGGTGCCTCGGTTCTCAACACTACCACAGGCTTAATTTTCAATATTGTTATATGAAAATTTGACAGAATATTCTTAGAATAATGCTTAATGATATACAAAAGTTATAACAATATTAATAAATAAGGTACCTACTCTGAAAAAAAAATCACAAAAATATGCTCTTTTTTTGGTATCTCAAACCCGTTTCCCCCCTTAACGCAACCTATTTGAATTTCAAACGAGGCCGGTGTTACGACGCTCATTTCGAAGCAAGAACCGCGGGCATTATATGTACACTGTTCGGCTCATAACTTAAATCTCGTTGATCAAGATGAGTTGGAAGACATAACTGCAATTCGAAATTTTATCGGAGTCGCAAAAGATATAAACTTTATCAAACACTCTCCTAAACGTTTCGTTCAATTTAAAAATGTACAATCACAAGATGGTGTAATTTTTAAAACCTTACACCGCTGGTATTTACTAAAAACCAGAAGCATGATTTATGTATTAATTTATCTCACGAAAGAGTTATTAATGTGAATCTTATTTTGAAAGAAATGCGACAAGAAAAATTTGAGAAGTTATAGAAAAGAATTACAACAGAATGTAAAGAACTCGATATTAATTAACCCAAAATCAGAACCCAAAGACGTAGAAGCAGAAAATATTTTTAACACTGGCTTGCCAGAAAGATTCAAGGGATGAAAACAGCGACAAAAATGCAACGCTGCCTCCTGGACTATAAATTTGATTACGTCACCAAAAATTTGATTAATAATTCTAATATAATATATTAGTTAATATTGAACAAATAAATACTTACTTTCAATTATACGAAACGAAAGAGACCCTCTTGCACTTATAAAATATATAATCAATCGACGATTTTTTTCCTATATTCAGTTATTGTCACTGTCACTTATTGTCTTTAAGCCACTGATTTCACTATTTATGTTCATAAACCACAATTCCCATAAAAATTCACAAAACACGTAAATAACTCTTTTTTATTAAAGATGTCAAAAATTATGCGGCACGTATAATTTTACTTCACATAGAAAGATAAGTCTGTTATCAGATAGTGTCACAGAAGAACTAAAACAAAAACTCATTCTTCTGATGGACTAGACATTCATCTTTTCTAATAAACTACAATTAGTAAAGGCGTTCCTGTTTATTTTGTCACAGGTACTTTCACTCATATCTGGCAGAAGGTAAGTCAGGATAATGGTTTCTTTTTAAAATGCTTAACAAAATCTCCAGACGGGAATGGGGAATCGGGGGTGACATCAAAGCCCATTGACGTATGTCTTCTATATCTTGAAGATCAGCATCTATTGATTCCTCTTCAGAATCATCAACAGGTTCTTCAGAATGCAAGTCTTCGCTTAAACTTTCTTCCCTACTCCCTTCAGCATTATGTTCACTATGGTCTAACACGATTCGACATTTTGAATATTAATGTGAGGGTCAAAACTTACCATAGCTTCTTCCACTTCCATTTCATGATTTTCATGATCATTAAAAGTCTCTAAATTTTCGCTGTTTTCTCCATTTCTTGTATTTAAAGCTGCACGATGTCGGCGCACTCTTTGTCGATTAAGTTCACGGATTGTAGACCTTCGATGATTACTTGACATTTTCCACTTATTAAAAAACACAAAATCCAATTATACGAAAAAAAGAGACCCTCTTGAACTTATAAAATATATAATCAATCAACGATTTTTTTCCTATATTCAGTTATTGTCACTGTCACTTATTGTGTTTAAGCCACTGATTTCACTATTTATGTTCATATACCACAATTCACATAAAAATTCACAAAACACGTAAATAACTTTTTTTATTAAAGATGTCAAAAATTATGCGGCACGTATAATTTTACTTCACATAGAAAGATAAGTCTGTTATCAGATAGTGTCACAGAAGAACTAAAACAAAAACTCATTCTTCTGATGGACTAGACATTCATCTTTTCTAATAAACTACAATTAGTAAAGGCGTTCCTGTTTATTTTGTCACAGGTACTTTCACTCATATCTGGCAGAGCCCGGGAAAACCCTTTATGGGCTCATAAAATTTTCGGCCTACTTCACAAAAGGCCCGACACAAATAAGTCCAAGTATAAGTAATAAAACGATAAAAATAACCAAAATAGAGTAATAAGAGATCTACTGTTGTTTCATTCTTAAAAATATCATCAAGAGACGGGGAAAACCCTAAATCTCTTGAAATGCAGGATCTACAATAGAACAGTAGGTACACAGAAGATGCAAAATAATAAAGTTTCATTACCGGTCATAAATTATCAAGAGTATACAAAACAGCATTGTAAGAAATTTGTCTGTTCAATTTCTTGAATTTTTTATGTTTCATATCTTGAATTGTGATGGAAAAAATTTCAACAAACTTAAAAAAGTGAAACTAAATTTTTTCACAAAACTTATGAAAAAACACAAAATTCAATGTTATCCACAAACTTAAAAAATTGAAACAAAATTTTTTCACAAAACTTATGAAAAAACACAAAATCGAATGTTTTCAACAAACTTAAAAAAGTGAAACAAAATTTTTTCACAAAAGTTATGAAAAAACACAAAATCTAATGTTTTCAACAAACTTAAAAAAGTGAAACAAAATTTGTCCACAAAACTTATGAAAAAACACAAAATCCATTGTTTTCCACAAACTTAAAAAAGTGAAAAAAAAATTTTTCACAAAACTTATGAAAAAACACAAAATCCAATGTTTTCAACAAACTTAAAAAAATGAAACAAAATTTTCTCACAAAACTTATGAAAAAACACAAAATCCAATGTTTTCAAAAAACTTAAAAAAGTGAAACAAAAATCGATTATGTAGTTTATCTTGTCTTCTTCAGTGGTCGTTATTTGTTTGGGGGCTCTGTGAATGATTTCCAGTTTGGCGCAGATGTATTGCAACATTGATTCGTGCGGCCTTTGATTACGTGATGTGACTTTGTCAACCCATTCTCTGAGGCTTATTGACCTTCCGCACACTTGTCCATAACATCAAAACCAAAACCGGTTTTATAGGCAAGGGGTCGCAGGGAAGACAACTTTTCTTCCATAATTTTCCATCATTTGTTCACCCAAACAATTTCTGGTTTCACCGTCCATTACACTAACACAAGCATATTTTCGTTCTCAGTAAAGCTGCTTCGCTGTGCTTGCACCCCACACTACTACACAGGCATTACAATCGTTACACGAAAATGATGGAGAGAAGTGAGTTCCGAGTGTATTTTTGAACTCATATTAAAACCGGTTTGAAATTATGGACAAGTGTGCGAAGGGCCATTGGCCCTTCGCATACTTGTACATAATTTCAAACCGGTTTTAATATGAGTTCAAAAATACACTCGGAACTCACTTTTCTCCATCATTTTCGTGTAACGATTGTAATGCCTGTGTGGTAGTGTGGGGTGCAAGCACAGCGAAGCAGCTTTACTGAGAACGAAAATATGCTTGTGTTAGTGTAATGGACGGTGAAACCAGAAAATGTTTGGGTGAACAAATGATGGAAAATTATGGAAGAAAAGTTGTCTTCCCTGCGACCCCTTGCCTATAAAACCGGTTTTGGTTTTGATGTTATGGACAAGTGTGCGGAAGGCCATTGTCTGTATAAATTGGGCTTTGAACAAAGCCTTCTACATTTACAAGCCATGCACTACGAAATCTCACACTCACATTCAAAGAAAATGGCTCTTCAATTTATCTGTCAGAATGGACTTCAGTCAGAATGGACTTCAATTTAGCTGTGAGAAAAGCATTTTTTTAACTTAGTTTTTGGAATAAAAAGTGGTAAAATAATGTATTTTATCACTTTTTAGTGCACACGGATTATCAGTGATAAGTTATTTAGTGATCTGACTCCATAAATTAAAAAAAAATTAGTGGTTAAGTGTATTTTAAGAGTGTTAATTGATTAGGTGACGTTTTTGTTTACATTCGCGGTGGTTTTTTCGTGTTAATTTAGGGAAAAAATGTTGAATTTGTGTAGTAATGGAATTAAAAGTGAATTTAAAGTAGTTAAAAATTATTATAGAAGAGTTATTAAAAACATTAGTGCAAGTACTACAACACAACATGAATAACAATAGCTTTTTCATTTTTCCTTCACATTTTTCTGCACTTATGTTTTTAAAAACTATTCTATAACAGTCTTTAATCACTTTCAAAGCACTTTTTATTATATTACTACACAAATTCAACATTTTTTCCCTAAATTAACACGAAAAAACCACCGCGAATGTAAACAAAAATGGTCACCTAATCAATTAACACTCTTAAAATACACTTAATCACTCACTTCTTTTTAATTTTTTTTATTAAATCACTAAAGCACTAATCACTGATAATCCATGTGCACCAAAAAGTGATAATATGCATTATTTTACCACTTTTAAGTGCAAAAACAAAGTTAAAAAATTGTTTCGTACGGCTTCGGCAATGTTAATTCAAAAAATTTTGGCTCTTCATACACATACATGCACATACCTGGGGCATGGCTTGTAAATGTAGAAGGCTTTGGCTTTGAATGATCTTTACCAGTCTATCCAGTTCGTGTGGTTGTGTCCTTCATATTTGTGCCAATTTCTTGCAATCCCCGTTAATTTGTTGGTTGTGAATACTAAGGTGATTTCGTCAGTCCAGTTGTTTATTTTGGCAGCTTTCTCTACTGTGTTAAGAAATTCTTCATTTCTGTAGCTTTCTTCGCCATTACAAGTAGGTATATTAATGGTCAGATCCGGGTTAACAATTATCTGTTGTATGGCTGTTTTGATGTCTGTGTTCGAGGTTGATTCGAATTTTTGTAGTGCTTTGTTATTGTCTATCAAGCAGTTAATAATGTCGATGTTTGTGCTGTTAGCATTTATTTCTAAACCTCTTCTTTTGGTTTCCTCATTTAACGCCTCTTTGGTGAATTGTTGTAGGGTTTCTGCGTCCGTGCAGTTTTCTAATAATTTCCTGATTAATGTCATTTCGTTGTTTAGTTTGACTTAGTTTCTGCACTAGACTTGTGCAAATTTTACCGCGTGAAGTGAGATTGACCTTTGATGTACTGCTCTTTGTTGTTAATGGCTGGCGCTCCTCGTGTTAGATTCGCTGATAATTTGACGTTAAGGACGGATGTATATTGTTCCGTAATTGGATTTTATTGCGCTCTGTAAAGACCCTGCCCCCAGCTATTGATTGATGATTTTGCTGATGGAAGTTTTTGATGACTCGGTTGCTATTATTGTGCTGCAATTGCTCATTTTTTGGTATTAGTTAAATTCTAATATTATTAATAATTCTTCTCTGATTTCTGCTGATGATTCGTCGGATTTTAGCTGATGATTGCAGTTTTTTGTGGAGTACCGACTGCGCCATGTGAGCGTGACGGGCTGTGATGAGCTCTCGTCCACGTCGTTGGTGAAGTATGATAAAAATGAAACACGAAAAGTCCGAAAAGTCATAAAACATTTATTGATTTATTTAATGAAATCAACGGTAAATTGATTCTCGCGACATAACAATAAACTAGCGATAGGTTGATTAAAAATGCTGGCTACCGTAATTAAAAAAGTAGAATACACACCCGCACTCTCGTGTGGGTCCTGACGATATAATAATATAATAAAGAACTTGAGGTTAAATTGTCTCTATGGATGGTGATATCCTGCCTCGCATTCCCGGAAGAGTACGGATATGCATGATATGTGGATGGTGCGTCGCTGACACTTGGCTTAATAATAATACTCTCACCAATAACCTCAGGTTGGTCTACCTTAACGGGCCTACATATCCAAGGTCCTCCAGCTGCATTGACTTCTTCTTTGTCTCATTTGACATGTTGGGACTTTTGGCTCCTCTTCATTGCTCCACGGACTCGTCTTACTCAGACCACTATGTGGTGGAGCTGAGGTTGGAATTTTTGGTCTTAAGCCCAGAACTTAAGATCACCCCGAAATTTCGCAAACTAAGCGAGATAGATTGGGATGAGTTTGAGGAGGACCTGGAGCATGAACTGGATAATCAGTTGGGTGTCATCCCGACGGACTTGAGCCCGGAGGGCATTGAGGATTCAATAAATAGATTCACAATGTGTATTGGGAGGACCTTGGATGTGCGTGCACCGTTGGTGGATTACTTTAGACCAATAGAAAGGCTTCCACCCGATGTGGTTCATCTTCATAAAACCAGGAGCAGATGGAAGCGGACACTTAAGAGAATGCTTGAGCGCAACTGTTATAACAGGAATAGGGGCTCTAAAGAACTTGAGGATAGGATTAAACACCTAACTAATATTGTTGATGCAAGGATTAAGCAAGCCCTCAACAAAAACTTCCAGGATAAGGTCAGGAAACTTAAGTCAGGACCATCGTTATATAGGGAGATGTACGGCTTATTTGGTAGGAAGAATAGGGAATACCTCAAAAAGTTAACAATTAATGACAGAGTGGTGCAGGGTGAGGAATTGGCTGAAGCGTTCGCGGAGGACTTTAGAAATATTTTTCAGGAAAGAACCCCTACCCGTAATAGGCCTATTGGTGATATAATTGAACGGGAGCTGGTGGCGCTCGTGAATGCTCTGGATACCTTGCCTCCCTTGGAGATTGGGGACTCTGGGGATTGGTCGGGGGAGCTGCCGCCACCCTTTATTTCTATTGACACGATCTCTGACTACATAACAGGTTTGAACGGGAAAAGATGACGATTTCAGACCCATATCTTCGCTCTCAAATTTGGGCAAGCTGTTTGAAAGAGTTATTGCTAATGAGTTGGATAACCATACATCTAGAAATGACATAATACCTAAAGAGCAGTTTGGGTTCAAGGCGGGCCACTCTTCGGAATGCGCCCTGCTTGTGTTCCAGAACGATGCATTAAAGGGTCTTAGGGCTAGGAGGGCCACCCTGGTATGCTCACTGGATATGAAAAAGGCATTCGATTCTGTGTGGCACAAAGGATTATTGGTCAAGCTTAAGAGATGTAATCTGGACTTATTCGCTTTGAAACTGATAAGCAGCTTCCTGAAGGATAGGACACTAAGGGTCTCAATCGGCGATGACCTCTCGTGAAGTCAAGGTTAGGTCAAGGGGACCACAGGGATCGATACTGGGGCCAAAGCTTTTTAACATTTACCTCTTTGATTTTCCACACCACATAGCTGGATATAGTTCAAAGGCAATGCTTTACGCAGATGACACCATTTTATACGCTTCTGAGCCTGACCCCCTCAATAGTATGATTAGTATAACTAAACACCTTGATCTGATAAATAAATATTATGCCACATGGGGACTTAAGATTAACGAAAGTAAATCCAGGTTATTTGCAATTAGGAATTCTAGCGGCAAATGTAGTCAGAAGATAGTGAAATTCTGTAAGAAACTTGTTGTCACGATAAATGGGGTGAATATTCCGCAAGTCACGCACCTTAAACACTTAGGAATCCACTTTGATCATCTTTTAAAATTTAATTTCCATGTTAAAAAAACAATCGAAAAGACCCGCAAGGCGGTTGGGGCGGTATTACCCACGATAAGGTTTAATAGTAAACTTAACAAGTCTTCAAAACTACTCCTTTATGAACAATTAATAAGACCAATAATTGCTTATGGTTTCCCGTGTTGGTACAGTACTTCCACTACCTGGGCGAATAACTTAGAAAAACTTGAGAGGAAGATTCTTCGACATTGCTGTTCAAAAAGATTTAAAACTAGAAACAGGTACTTCTCTAATAGGGAGTTCTATGAGAACTCGGGGGTGACTCCGTTATTGACTTATCTTCTTCAACTCTGGGAACATAGAATGAATAAAATCTCAGTGCACCCAAATAATTTAGTCAGCACCTGCTTTACTGAAAATAGCCTAGATAAAATTAACGATAATTACTACACTAGCCCATTTAATATTAGGGGGGCGCAGTACAACAATAATCTTGCGAGTAATCTCAGAATTGCTTGCTGGTATGACGGTAGGGATGGTAACCACCACAGAGGGTGAGCGCTCTTGGTTGTGGTTTTCGGTCGGCGACTTTGAGGCATAGAAATAAGTATTTAACACAAAATTAAAATAAAAGTGTGAACTGTATGGTTCTATGAAATCTATCTAATAATATTGTTACTTGTAAGTTACTTAAATTAAATCGGTGCACCCCTTGGTTGTGATTGTAATTAATATTGGGGACTGCAAGCTGATTAATGTTAATTTTGTTTTTTTATTAAATATTTAAATAAGCTAAAGTAAGCAAGTTTTACCTTTGTTGGTGTTTTCGACATAATACGAAGTGATTATATGTTATTTTCCTTTGCTTTCATTGTGAAAAAAAAAGAAAAAGAAAAATTTTTTTTTAATTTTATTCCTCTTTAAAACATTATCAAATAATTAGATTTAGTATTTTAGGTTAAGTATGAAAGGAGAGACTTAGTTGATATATGTAGCTAAAAAAGTAGAAATGTCTCTCTAGTCCAAATATATTTTATAATGTAAAATTTGAGACTGATTATCTAAGAAACTAGTTGGATATAGCTAGATAAATGAAGAAATGACTTACAAGTCCAGATATATTTTTGTAATAACGATAAATCCTTGCATAAATATGATTATATGTAAAATTTGAGACTGAGTTCAAAGTAAATTAAAATAAAAATAATTTAAACTCAAGTCCGGAATATTCCTGAATTAAAATAACGACAAGCCAGGGTTTATTCTACTTTCGTAAACCATTATAACAAAGAAAAATAAATAAAAATAAGAAAAATCTTAAAGGAAAAAAAGAAAAAGAAGAAATAAAAGAGTCGATCTCTCTTATGAAAATATTGTCAATGGCATTTGGTTGCGTTGCCGGCGGCAAATACACTCACACTTGAGTTCACATACAACTCACCAGCGTGGTGTATCCGTCGCTGGTAAAATAACCAAGCCACAAAATCCCACAGCAGCCATTTTGGTGTGGCTCTCAGTATGTGCGTGAGCTTCTCCGTCTTGGATGACTGTCATAACTGTAGATAATTATGGATATTAATATCAGTACCGAAAGTTATTCGCTCGATACTGCATAAAATTTGAAAATTAAAAATATTTACTTTTTTTATCGAATTGTTACCTAAAAAAATTGGGAATCTAGAAATTTGTTAATTACAGTTGGCCTATGCTTAGTACATAAAAATTTTTTATAATATTCTTGTAAAAACCTATGTGATGAAACGAATAAACATATTGAATTGAATTGAATTATGTTATTTACTAGCTCGGACCCGGTGCGCCTATGCTGCTCCCATAAGCCAATAGTAGTAATAAGGTGATATGAATTTTAATATACAGTAGGAGAGTTTGAAAAGGGCAATTTTTTGGTATTTTTGATTCCAAATAACAAAATGTGAAACTATTAGGGATCTGACATTCTGATCGAGACAATAAAAACCATCCATTGACATGGCATATTTCGAGATATGAATTTTCATACACAGATGAAGTGTCTCAATGTACCGCTTATTTTCTGTATTTTGGTCGGACCCGGCAGTGCCGGTTTTAGCACTACCAGCGCCCCTGGGCGAGATTTCCAATTCGCCCCGCCCCCTTTGATATATAAACCGATGTGAAAAAAAGAAGGAAATAAAACAACTGAAAGAATGAAATAATAACCATTTATTTACAAAAAACTAATCGAGTTTTACTTTTCTTTCTGTTCTACCGGCAAACTCTCTTATTATAGACTAAGAGCCAGGGCCTCCCAGACCTACGTCAAAGTATAAAGGCTAAATTTTTTTCTGTGTATTGTCAGTACTGTAGGTAAAAACGTTCGTGCGTTACAAATCTTGACTAGTGGTGCCTTCGGCCGGTATCACGCGTTAAAGGTGCGCAAAAACAGAGCTCATTTACGTTAAAGTATAAAAGCTTAAATTTATATATAGTGTTTAAGCAATTATTTTATGAGAGTATTTAAAAAGCCAGACCAATCCGATGGGTCGAACACCCCCCAGACGTGGTATAAGGTCAAATGCAGGCAGGCGATCAAGAAAGAAATACGTTTATATTGGAATGTCAAAGAAATACCAGTAGATTTGAAAAAAATATTAAAAAAGTTGAATTTAAAAATTTCAGTAGAGGTTGACAAAAAAGTTCAAATAGGAGGTAAAATGTAATGAATCCCATCATTACCTCTACATTATTTCTTAATCCTCATTACACATCTCGTGTCATCCCCCAATCTCGTCTCAATTCCTTTTTAACTCCACACAGCCAAGCCCCAATAAATTCTCAAGTTACTATAACTTACATCTTCTAATATGTAACTCTATCCAGGGCTAATTAGATCACCGCTTCGAAATAAGTTTACACTTATTTCCATCTTTCCCCAACAGCTGAAAAGCATAAATCAACATTTCATCTCGCGAAAGGTCCAGGCACCCAAAACCCTGAACCTTCCAAAAGATCTTAAATCCCTAAAAAAAAAACAAAAGATTCTCAGTGCACACATGCAACAACATATAAATGCCCTGAAGTGCACTTTCACCCTTACTTGACATAAAACGCAAGTCAATTTCAAAATAGGTATACTTTCCGGCCACCCAAGCGAGCACCGCAGGTAACTAACCGGCAGAAGGCCATGTGTGGAAGAAATTACGAAAACAAATGCGGAAAACATACATATGACCCACATCTTGATCGCGTACGATCACCCCCGACGAGAGCAATTAACCTGTGCAGAAGTTCCCGCTGCACTTGTTCACCCAAGAGAGAGAGACTTTGCAGAAATTTCCCTCTGCACTTGTTCGTTTCGCGAGAGTGTGAAACGTCCCGTTAGAACCTCCCCCAATGCATTTAAATGCATTTACGTAAATAACCAAAGCGACCAATAAGGGACGGAGAAGAAATTTTAAGTGATGGAAGTAATTTCGGTATCGGAGGAAAAATCGATTTGTGAAAGTGATTCGAAGTGTAAAATCAGTGCGGTGCGAACACTCGATCAGCAAACACTAAAAATACAGAATAAGAAGATATAAAGTGTTGAAAGTAAATTGAAGGCGAAGAATAGAATCAATCTCGGAAGGCACCCGATTTACCTGCGTGAGCCGGCGCAGGGGGATTGCATTCTCATTCTATAAGCCCAGTGTAAGGTTTAATGTAATAAAGTGTAGTAAATTGTAAATTAAATGAAAAGAAATTAATAAGTGAGTATTTTACTTAACAAGACGAAAAAGGTAAGAGGGCCCATGTTCATCTCTTAATGAATGCACGACATGGTGGTCCTGTAACGTGAAAACAAAATCGTTACAAAAATACAAGAAATAATGATCTGGCGAGATTAATTTGGATGTATGCTTGGAATTTCAATTCGATATATCTAAAATTCTTTCATTCCCAATCACATCAGTCCCTATGTCGATGTGCCATCTAGATCAAGGGTGGGCAACCTACCATGTGCCAGAATAAATGGTAAGTTTTTTCCGCGGGCCGTGGTAATCACTTGGAACCTACTTGTGACCTATAATTTTTTTAGAGTTGTGCCGGACTTACACGAGTTGTGCCGGACTTACTTGTGCCGGACTTACATTTGTCCCTTACACGATGGTAAATTTTACTGAGGCCTCAATTTTTTTAAATGTCCCGGTTCAGAAATAATGTCCTACTGGTATATCAGTGTGTATCGAGATAAATGAGGTGTGATTGTAAATACGTAGTGATCACTACGGGGTTCAATTCCCATTTCTTCAGCCAACTCTTTCGCTGTTAAAATGGCGCTTTTAAAGTCCGTCTTTCTATGCTCTTTAAAAGAAGCGCAGCATTTTTTCAACATTTGTGTGCATTTACCGAGATCCATGTCTATTGATTGATATTGATACTAACGACATTAACCTGAAAAAGTATCTTACACCAAACAACCAATGAAGCTATGAAGCTGAAATCTTTTAACTGTTCGGCTAGAGTAGTGGCCTCATGAGAGGCTTGAGCATCAGTTTTCTCAGTTGCAATAGCCAAAGTAATTAAAGCGTCATGAGTGTCACTAATTTGATAACGGACTGCTTTAACACTACTTATTCTTGCTTCCCAACGTGTTGCAGTATATCGTCGGTTTAAAAGCAGAAATCATTAAGTCAAAAAACATAGTTCTTAGTAAATCGATAATTAAGAAGTGTGTGGCTCTGAAAATTTGGGAATTGTATTTGATATTAATCGGCTCAGTATACCTACATTGTTTTCTAGACTTCTTAGTTTAGTTTACAAAAGAATTGAAATAATTATTTAATTCCAATAGTGGATTTTTAGATTAAAAAGTCAAACTTTTTTTAGATTAAAAGTCAACTTAGGGATTTCTGATTGAATATTATAATAGCACGATTGACTTAGTGCAGTAAATGTGCGCCTAAAAACGTTACTAATATCAGTTTCCGACTTATAAGGTTTTGCCAACATAAAGTTGGCATTATAAGACTTAGGCTAATGCCACATGGGTCTGAATTCAGACTCTGAATTTTTCAGACTCGGATTTTTTCAGCTCAGATTTTGGTGTCACATGAGTCTGAATATTTCATATGCCGTAGGTAGCTAGCAGACCAGTGTTGTGCGAAATTTTGTACAAAGTGTTTTTTTTATGTGAAAGTTTAAGTTCAGGTGTACACCAGTCCGTAATATCGTTCAAGTCATGGTCAGATGACTGGAATAAGAAAGGTTAAGGGAAGTCTGGAGAGTGTATGAGGTGATAGCGATGAACCTAAGATAGGGACGAATGTAGGATTTGTAGATTATGATTGCTCCAACGCAGATATTGTACATTTAATTTTTTTAAATTTCCGATGAGTTCCAGTTTTAAATAATCGGGATTATCTATTTTCCACAGATTTTCTTTGCTTTTAATGCACGAAATAAATTTTTCGCCGTCATTTTTTAGTATAACCTTACAGACGCACGCCTTTTGTTTAACTGAAAAATTCAGGCTCATCTGACATGGCGCGATAAGGAAACATGTAAGAGAGTGAATTTTAATTCCAATTCTGAAAAATATAGACTACATTTTCAGACTGAGTAGTCTGAATTTTTTCAGACCGTTTGGAATTTCTGATTCATGTGACATGGCACAATTCATTTCTGTGCATTTTTATGAGACTCTGAAAAATTCAGAGTCGGAATTGAGACTCATGTGACATTAGCCTTACTTTAGTATAAAAACCAAAAACTGGGAAAATTGTACTTAGTAAATTTTGCTTGTAAACCAACGATATAATCTTAAGTGATCGGTTAGAATTTTCGATCGATGAACAGAATTTGAAAACAATGTGAACAACCTCTGAAATACCCCAAACAAAGTGACGGATTTTACGGACGACTTAGCGGCATCGCATAGTACGAGATTGTAACTGTGGCAGCCAGAAGGTACATAAATAACTCAGCGGTTTAGGTCTAGAAGACTTCTTTGGGCCCCAACATTTTTTTCATTTCATGTTTGCCCCGTTATCATAATCCTGGCCCCTACAATTGGCCAATTCCAGTCCGTGTTTATTTAAAACATTAGTGGCCACAAAAGGAGCCCGCATTCATTAAGATACGTTTAATCTGAAGTTTTATACCTTTTTCAGCTCTATTTGAGTGGACTAGTAAGGGTGACCTGGCCGCTGCCGAGAATGCAACAAATCGCATCTGGATGAGCCCTCGGCGCCCCTCCACGACTGGCGCCCTGGGCGGTCGCCCAACCGCGCCCTACCCTAACGCCGCTACTGGGACCCGGTGCGCCTCGCTGCACACAACATTTAAACATTTAAAATCAATCCAAACCTTCAAAATACAACTCCTCTTAACCATTAACGAAAAACCAACTATTCCCATAAAAGTTGGAGTCATTAGATTCAAAATACATTTATTTGAACTATGACTGTTAGAAATAATTTGTTATTTGTATGTTAAAACACTTTGTGCACTTTGTACACTTGTGAGTTTTGTGATATTTTGTAAAAAAGTAGCAACTAAGGGTTTTTCATTTGACAAAGGGTTTATTGTTTTTTTAATTGCTTTTTGCTGGGAGAACAATAAGGTTGTATTTGTGGTTCATGAAATAAATATGTTTTTTCTAGTGAGAAACAGAGAATTTTTTCGAAGAAAATTTAATCCAGTCCTTGAAGATAATCTATCCGTGGATCTTAGACAAATTTCCACAGCAATGACCAAGATTGCCTGTGTATTCTGTTAAAACCATGAACGTTAAAAGATTTAAAATTAATGCAAATAGCAGCATCCGGCACTCGAAATTCGAGGATCATTTTCTATAGCTTTTTTTAATTTAAATCTAGAAGTCTGCAAGAACAAAATTTTTCGAGAACAATAAAACTAAATTGAAAAATGAAACAAATTTTTTATAGTTGGAAAAAGCAATGCCAAAAAACCAACGTTTATTATCTCACATATTGCAAAATTTCGTTCATATATTCGAATTAAATGTAACAGATGCCATACGTTTCATATGGGAATTAATTGTACAATTATTTCCTAATGTGTTATTTTCTAATTGTATAATTATTTTCTTTTGTGCCGTGTATAAAAAAAATTGCGATTCTGCACTTCTTTGAGCTCAGGGCTACACGGTGAAAGTTTTCAATATTGTTGCAGAGTTTAAACTCTCTAAAATGGTGCCACAAAATAAGTGCTTGCCGTTTAATTATATGATCTTCAAATTTAAATTCTTCATAATCAATAACGAAAAACCAAGTATTCCTATAAACGTTCGAGACATTAGATTCAAAATCCATTTATTTGAGGTGTGACCAAAATTACCTATATGTGTTTTGTTAAAACCACGAACGTTAAAACATTTAAAATAAATCTGCAATTGCTTGGCCCCTGGGTTCTTATCTGCAATGTCGCTGACCCAGGTTTTATTTGTTTACCCAGATGCCACCTTCTTCCGCTTCCCGTATTGCAGAATCCTAGACTTATACCTAAACATTCAGAGGTGATGGGTTTCTTTCCTTCTTATGCATTATACATAAATCATCCCACATTTCTGTTTCTCCTTACCATCTTTCCAAAAAAAATCCTTGTAGATCAATTCTGAAGCGATTGCTTAGAGAGCTTCAGGATACATTATATTCAATGTTTTTCTGTTTGTAGCTAGAATGTCTAGATTTTCCGATATTCCAACTCTTGAACACCCTACATACAACTAACCGGGAAATGACACTTATTTGGAAAAATTCTTCCGCCATATTGGCCCCACAATTTTAAATAAGTTTTGATCATAAATTCGTTATTTTCTACCTTAAAAACTCACATATACCGATTTTAATTGGAATCGGAATACAATTCGCAAACTCGTCGGTCATATTGGTGCGGCCATTTTGAATTTAAATTTTGATCATAAAGTCGTTATTTGCTACCTTAAAAACCTGAGATTCAGATTTTCATTGGAATCGGAACTTAATTTGCAAATTCGTCGGCCATTTTGAATTTATAAGTTTTGACCACAAATTCGTTATTTGCGACATTAAAAACCCCTAGATACCCACTTTCATTGGAATCGAAATAAAATTGGCAAATTCAACCATATTTCTGCGGGAATTTTGAATTTTAGTCATATTTTGGCGGCCGTTTTGTATCTTGAAAATCAGGCTTCGAGGTGCATCATGGGAGACCTCCACGGACCTTCATGCAAAAATTCAAAGCTCTGCGATGATTTTCAATGAAGCTCTCCATGACAGCGCCATCTAGGAGTGGCTTTAGAAAGTAATAAAATAGCCTATGTTCTAAGTTTTAATGTAAATAGCACCTGGTTAAAATTTCATAAGGATCGATTACACGGTGTAGGAGCCTATAGCGAACATACATACATACATAGTTACACACATTCATTTTTATATATATAGATAGATTAGAAGAAATCACTTCGTCAATAGAAAAAAATTTTGCAAAACCTTTTCTTAGAGGATCTCTACTTAACAAAAGAAACATGCACGCCAAATTTTAAGTCTGTAGGTCTAATAGTTCTGGAGATATGGCGATGACCAAGTGAGTGAGTGTTTTTCTCCTATATACATATAATATAGAATATAGATATAGATATATAGATAGATTATGTAAAGAAACGATTTGATTTTTTATTTTTCAGAACATGAAAATTTTTGACATCAACATTTTTGACATGGCTGTGAAAACTGCTGAAACATTATGTAGAAAACCATAGCAGCGACATCGAAATTATTTTTTTATGTTCTGAAAAATTAAATATATCCCATGTTACTCGCTGCTAATAGAGCTTTCGATTGGCGAAAGAATTTTTAAAATCGGTTCGGTGGTTTTTGAGTTTATCCGGAACAAACAAACAATCAAATCTTTTCCCTTTATATAATAGTATAGATAAATAAATTTTGTGTTTTTAAAATTTTTGAGGTGAAGTAAGTGCTATAAATTTGTGTGTGATTTTTGTGTGTGATTTATGACTACTCAATGCCATTGCTGGAATCAAGGGAAAATGGGTTCTTTTTGCATCTATGCTTTTGTTTCTATGTATTTAGCGGTATGCTAGTATTTCTATTATTAATTAGACCTGCACTTCTGCTAAGATTTAATGCTCTAGCCTCTGCAGCAGCCTTTCTTCTTATCTTTTTTCCAACTTTATCCGCAATAAATTCTAGCCAAAACCCTTTTAATTTCATTATCATTAGTATCATCGTACTCAATATGAACCAATTAACCAATAGAACGAAGTTTGCTTTGTGCACAGTGAGAAAGTATAATTTTCGAACATAATTTAGTAAATTTCAATAACATCTGTTAAATATATTAATACGAGGTGTGGCTATTAAATAACGAGACTGTTGTAAAATATTTTATTTTAAATTAATACATATTTTATTGATTACCCCTTCAATATATACCCGTCCTCTATTCTTACACTTCTTTATACGGATTTTCCATCGTTCTAAACAGTGGCTTTAAGTCGTTTTCTGTAAGGTCCTTCATGATTCTTGCCGCTTTTTGTTTTACTGCTTCAACACTATCAAAACGTGTTCCTTTCAACGCAAATTTTACCTTAGGAAACAGATAAAAGTCACATGGAGCCAGGTTAGATGAATAAGGCGGATGGTCTAATACTGGGATGCCATGCTTGGCGAGAAACGTCGTTCGATTGAGAGATTTTTTGGCACCATCTTTGCACACACCTTTTTAATGTTAAGATCATCATATAAAATTTATTTAACGGATTCCTTGTCAATTCCAATAGCTTCAGAAATCGTACGAATCCTTAATCGACGATAATTTCGGACCATATTATTACTTTTTTCAATTTTGTCGTCTGTTTTTGATGTGACAGGCAGACCCGGGCGAGCGTCATCCTCAACGTCTTCACGGCCTTCTTTAAAACGTTTAAACCACTCAAAAATACGTGCACGTGATACACTCTTTACCATATACTTCGGTGGTCAAGTTTCACATGAAATTTCACAACAACTTTTGCTCGACTAAAATATTTAACATTTTTCCGGCAAAAAAAACTCAAGTTACGAAAACAAATCCTACGATACAAAGAAAATTTCGAATAGAATAGGGCTTGCGGCAATCGAGAGAGAAGGCCTCAAGCTAAACAGTTGCGGGACTTACGACTTTAGCGCATGCGCAGTTCGACCGCAATCGCCTTAGTCTTGTTATTTAACAGCCACACCAGCTTTGAGTGCACTTAACTCAACTTAACTCCACTCAACTCAACTCATAATGCATCTTTACATAATCCTTAATACGTAGTAAAGAGCTCATAGTAAATAGTACATAGTACATAGTTCATAATACATAGTATATAGTACACAGTATAGGTATAGTACACAGTACACTGTACACACTGCACACTCAGTACACTAATTCATTAGTTGTCACTCGTAAAAATCGGAATGCTTTGTTAAAGTTAACGGTGATGATTTGTAAAAGTTAACGGTGACGATTTTTCCAGGTTTACTCCCCATAAAAAATCCCCATAAAACGTCCGGAAAAAAGCTTCGCTTCAAAATGTATATGTAGCTAGGGTAGTCTAAAGGCCTGAACATGTAACTGTATCGAAATGAAGGGAATAAATTGTATGAAAATGTATGAACTTAATTATGTAACGAACGAAACCGAAACGGAGCGGACGATATAAATCACTGACATATAGAAATGGACTGCTGATTGACAATTTTCATAATTTTCAATTTTCTCCAGAAGTAGAAAACCTTTTTTATGTAAACAAAAAAAATTTTCTTCGAGTTTAGGAGAAAATAACTAATAAGATGTCTGTTATAATTGAACAAAATCGAGCAATTTTTTCCGCGAGGGCACCTAGTAGGTTATTTATTTAGGACAGCATCGGAATCATACACTCGGTGGCAGCTGCTGCGAACTGGAGCAGCCGTATGTTTCAAGAGCTGAATGTGCATTCCATCCTTCCGTTGTTTGCTTGATTGAATGAATTTTTTAATCCCTTGCTGTTGTACAACTGATGAAGATTCTTCATCCATGATGTTATTGTCGCACGGAATGCATTTCTCAACCTCACTCCCCAATCTGATTTTCACTTTTGCGGTACGTTAAAAGCCTGTATGGAAGAAACGTAATATATGTGCATGCATTCATAAGTCTATGTGCAGTGTATATACTTGAAACGAGGTCAATATACTTAAATAGAGCGCTCGCGGAAAAATCGCTCGATTTTGTTTGCGTTTTCACGGCTCTGTCATGTATCTGGGAGATTTATAATTATGCAGAGGCTGTAGGGCAACTCTTAACGAAAAAAATGTATTTTTTTAAATTGTCGTGGGATGCTTTCTAACCGATCGCGCACGGTTTTTCCGAAGCACCTATTTTTACATTTTCGCAAATTGTGCGTCATGCATCTGGGAGATTTATAATTATGCAGAGGTTGTAGGGCAACTCTTAACGAAAAAAATGTATTTTTTTAAATTGTCGTAGGATGCTTTCTAACCGATCGCGCACGGTTTTTCCGAAGCACCTATTTTTACATTTTAGCAAATTGTGCGGAAACTTAATATTATTTTGCGACAAAATTTTTTTTACAAGGAAACAGTATTAGAAGCTACAATTTAAGCCCCAAATGGATTTCCTACGAGTCACACAAGCTGAGAAAATGAAGGGCGAAAAATCGCGATTTTTTCGAGATAAAAGCGTGTTCTCTCGTAAAGTTTCTAACGGATTTGACTTCAACAACTATCATTTTTTTCGTTTTTTCTCACACTACAACCTCCTATTTTTTGTTTTTCCATTAAAAAATTTTTTCCCTGTTTTTTTCCCATATATCGGTTTTCCCACCTTTCCGAATTTTTTTCGATAACTTCCTACAAACCGATTTTTTCCAAAGTATTTTTTTTGAAGTTATACTTCTTTAGGCGCGTTTTGAAAATATTATGAGAGTGAATTTTTAGGAATCGAGACGCAACGCGAGACGCCACGGAGAATATAGGCGAAGGGGTATGGAGGGCAAGAATTTCAACTCCCATTCTTTAGCTGATGTCTGTTCACGATGTTGATGGGTGAAGGGGTTTTTATCCTGAGGCTATGGAGGGAAATAAATTTTTTGTACGATTCATCAGCTAAGCGAAGGTTTGGGTTTTTTGTAGGCATGAAGATTCGTAGACGATTTTACTGTGCACGACGTTGCTGGGTGAGGGGTTCTGTCACGAGGCTATGGAGGGAAATCCGATCCGTGTTATATTCATCACCTAAGCGCGAGTTTCTAAGGGCCAGTTTTACACCAGCCGACTTTTTCAGAAGATTTTTCTTGGTTGTTTGTCGGCCCGTGTGAAACTGGCCAAGATAATAATAAAGCTATATGGCAACTGTGCAATAAGCGATAATTATTTACTGTTTTACTAATGATTTTGAACGGTTAAAACTTAATATAATTACTCAATCAGAAATTAGTTTGAATATATAATACAATTGTAGGTAACAATGTCCTCTACATTTTTTGTTTAAAAAACTTTTCTCTAAAATGCGTAGATTCAGAGAAAAACGCTTTTCAAAAACTTTTTGAGTTTTCCAAAAAACGTCTACTAGAAATTTCACTCAAATTTAGAGTTACGCTTCTTTTATGCTCCATTAACGATTTATGAAAAATCATCCTTCCAAGAATTTTGGCGCATCAATATTACATCTGTACTGTAATTATGGGGAGTAATCCTAGAAAAAGCTTCAACGTTATTTTAAAAAATCGTCACCGTTAACTTTAAAAAAGCAGTCCGATTTTTGCGAGTGACAACTTATGAATTAGTGTACTGAGTGTACAGTGTACTGTAGTGTTGAGCCGGACTTACACGAGGCAGTACATTTGTCCCTTATACGATGTAAATTGTACTAAGGCCTCAGTTTTTTTAAATGTCCCGGTTCAAAAATAATGTCCTACTGGTATATGAGCGTGTAACGAGATAAATGAAGCGAGGTGTAATTGTAAATTACTTAGTGGAGAAACATTTCTTCCTTCTTTTGCGGCAGTAAAATATCCAAGTTAAACTGCGGCGAGGTGGGATTTTAAACACGAACTGGAAAGACATTTTCTTACTTCTTTTACGACAGCACAATTTCCAATTGGAACTGCGGCGAGGTGAGATTGTAAACACGAACTGGAGACACATTTCTCACTTCTTTTGCGGCAGAAAAATATTCACATTAAACTGAGCCGTGGTGAGATTGTAAATACGAACTGGATGGAGAGACATTTCTTACATTTTTCGAGGGAGTGAGGTTTTGTGCTGAAGCAAGACCCTCGTAAGTACAGGCCTGGAAGCAGACTTTTTGGTTGTGTCTGTGCGAGGCCAAAATAGTCTGACAGTTGTGGAATTAACATGGCCGAAGCCGTACGAAGCAATTTTTTAACTTTGGTTTTGGAATAAGAAGTGGTAAAATATTGTATTTTATCACTTTTTAGTGCACACGGATTATCAGTGATAAGTTATTTAGTGATCTGAGTCCATAAATTAAAAAAAATTAGTGGTTAAGTGTATTTTAAGAGTGTTAATTGATTAGGTGACCATTTTTGTTTACAATCGCGGTGGTTTTTTCGTGTTAATTTAGGGAAAAAGTGTTGAATTTGTGTAGTAATGGAATTAAAAGTGAATTTAAAGTAGTTAAAAATTATTATAGAAGAGTTATTAAAAACATAAGTGCAAGTACTACCACACAACATGAATAACAATAACTTTTTCACTTTTCCTTCACATTTTTCTGCACTTATGTTTTTAATAACTATTCTATAATAATCTTTAATCACTTAAAAAGCACTTTTTATTATATTACTACACAAATTCAACATTTTTTCCCTAAATTAACACGAAAAAACCACCGCGAATGTAAACAAAAATGTACCTTGTTTATGCGTAAGTCGAATTTCGGCTTAAGACAGAATCCGGCTCCGTATAAACAGTCTTAAGTCGAAATTCATCTCAAGCTTAATTTATTTCAGCTTGAAACAAATTATTGTGTGTATGTGTGAGGAGCTCTCAAAATGGCTGATTTTGGTCTTACATTAAAAGAATAATCTCACTCTATTCCCGTTAGTGATTATAGTTATGTGAATGCATACTATAGGACGTAAATTTTCAATTGTCTGAGAGAGAATCCGAATCTGTTTATGCAGGCAATTCGTCTTAAGCCGATTTTAAGCTTAAAACCGTCTTGTGCATAAACAAGGTAATGGTCACCTAATCAATTAACACTCTTAAAATACACTTAACCACTCACTTCATTTTAATTTTTTTTATTAAATCACTAAAGCACTAATCACTGATAATCCATGTGCACCAAAAAGTGATAATATACAATATTTTACCACTTTTTAGTGCAAAAACAAACTTAAAAAATTGCTTCGTATGGCTTCGGCCATGTTAATTCCACAACTGTCAGAATATTTTTGGCCTGTTTTCAGCTATGTTAGTATTAGTTGGCCTGGCTGCTTCCAGGCCTGTACTTACGAGGGTCTTGGCTGAAGAGACAATTCTTACATTTTTCGAGGGAGTGAGGTTTTGTCCTGAAGAGACATTTCTTACATTTTTCGAGGGAGTGAGGTTTTGTCCTGAAGAGTCAAGTCTTACATTTTTCGACGGAGTGAAGTTTTGTACTGAAGAGACAATTCTTACATTTTTCGAGGGAGTGAAATTTTGTACTGGAAAGAGAATTCTTACATTTTTTGAGGGTGTGAAATTTTGTGCTGGAGAGACATTTCTTACTTCTTTTACGGTAGCAGAATTTGCAACTTGAAATTAGGCGAGGTGGGATTGCAAAATCTATAATAATATTCTAGTTGTGCCACTTCCAACATTTTTCCAAGAAATCGAACGAGTTTTTTTTCAAAAGAAATTTTTTTTATTTTCTGTTTTTTTGTTTGATCGGGAGAGAATTTCGTTTTGTGTTTGATTTTTTTGCTATTTTACGGTTTGTGTTTAAAGAGGGGTCCCCACTAGTAAATATATGGCCACGGACAACTAATTAGAAACAGTTTCATAAAAATTGCATTTATACAGTTTTTATGTAGGAATCAAATTAAATAATTCCCACCACCTCCTCTTAATTTTTTTTAAATAGATAATAATTGAACGAAATCAATAACAATATCATAATGAATTCTTAACAGGATTGCTACATAAAAAATAAAAAATGTATAAATGCAATTTCTATGAAACTGTTTCTAATTAGTTGTCCGTGGCTGTAGATTGTGGAGGCATAGATTTCTTACTTACTCTAAGGCAGTTTAATGAATATTAGAATTAAACTTTTAAAAATGCACTTCATTGGTATTTATTTTCGTTCTTTTTTTTAATCTGCTCGTTTTTGTCATTTTGGTATTACAATAGCACCTCGCCTCATTTGAAGTATGACATTGTACTGGCTCAAAAGAAAAAAGAGGCACCTCTTACAAACTCATTTTATAATCTTGTCCTACCCAACACTAGTGTACTGTGTACTATATACTGTGTTTTACATATGTACTATGAACTGTGTACTTTTACTATGAGCTTTTTACTACATATTAAGTATTATCACAGACTTAACTATTTGTAATACAGATGTTCCGCTTCATATAAAATTTTGGCACCCGCAAATTGCTGGGTAGGATTTACTACATATCCTAAAGCTTCGCCTTAGGATACACATTCCACAAAGCTCTCAGCGCATTTCCCCAAGTTCTCTGTTGATAGACAAAAGAAGAGAGGCAGGGCATGGTGGCTACGGAGCTTCGTTCCACATGGACGAAATGTAGTTTTTCGCCTGCTCCACCTCTCACTCACTTGGCCATATCAGCCAGGCAGCAGACGAGACAATTTTTTTGTTCTCACGCGCAGGATGGATTTTTTTTCATAGCCATTATGGCAGGTCATGATTTTGTTTTTTTCTTGTTTTCAGGCATATATGAATATTTCTCCAATGAAATGGAATATTCTTTTTAGATAACTTTTCATGTTCAAGGCCATTTCGTTTCATTTCGCATTTCCCGGTCTTTGATAGTTGTTCCTGGCCTAAGATTTCAGGTGCGTGGGACATAATCTATTTGATTAACCAAGGCCTCAGGCGCAGGGCACCGCCGCACAGTGGGGCCAAATCCAAAAAAGCTGGCCAAAAGTCGAAAAAAAATGTTTTAGCTTGGCTTTTTTCTATATTGGGTTGGCAACAGTAATACCCTAAGTGTCAGAAAATACATACAGAAGAATCGTAAGCCTATTATATGCTCTGAAATTTCAGTTGCAATATACCTCTGCTTAAGGAGCATTTCTTTGTTCGGTTAGTTGAAAAAAAGGTATATTGCAAAAAAAGGCGTGGAAGTCTGAAAACATCACCGATTGAGATCAGACAAAATGGAATCAACTCCTGGAGGTGAGTGCAATACAACCATGGTTATCAAAGATTAATTTCATGAATGAATTATTGTTAAAAAATCATGGATTGTTCCCGTTTTTTAAAAATTAAATAACAAAAAAAAAGAGGGTTTATAATAAAAAAGTTATGGTGTTCTGTCGTGTTCGATGATTTAACGCATATCAGGTGTTAGGTAAACATGTAAGCTATAAAATGAATAAAAAAATAGCTGCCCATAGCTGCCCCTAGCCTTTTTTTACTAATTTTTTTAAATAAAATTGGTTTGATCGTTATAAGAGACCAGAACCCAAGGAAATAAAAACAAGGTATTTTGTCAACTCGTTTGCTTATATTGAACTGTGAAGGCACGTATACTTTAGCTAGCTCTATATACGCATACATTGAAGATCAATATATGTATGGATATGTGTGTATGTGCTGACATATTTTATATTGAAAAAATTTATATTTCTAGAAAGTCGAATCCTAACGACTGACTTAAACTTTTTTTGTGAGAATTAAAGTTGTTCGTATTTTATGTACATACATTATTTCGATGATTTTTATGCCGGATCCACACGTTTTTCAAGGCTTGGCAAGCATTCGCAAATTCAAACGTGTGGAGAAAACGTCTGGCTTGGCTTGTGTAAGCTTGGCGACGCTTGTGGCCGATCCGGTCGAGTGTGGATGCTCCCCAAACCAAAGCAAACGTTTTCAATTTGCGAATGCTTGCAAAGGAAGTTTGTGGCAAGCGTTTGTGATGCGTCCACACGTTTGTTTTAAGCAAGCGTTTTTAATTTGCGAACGCTTGCCAAGCCTTGACAAACGTGTGGATCCGGCATTAGAGGTTTAACGTATCTTATACTTTCTTCAACTGGTTCATTTAAATTTGTATTATTCCCATGATAGTTTTTTTGTATCTGTGGCCATTTTCTTCATTTAGAAAGAAATGTAGATATTATCATTAAATCTTTACATTACTTTTTTAATTTAGGTTTCAAATAATATTAATAACATTTTAGATACAAAACAACGACAACATTATAAGGAAAACATATTTTAGTCCTTTTTGAAGCCTTCCAAACTTCTCATGTAGCCATATTAACTCCGCCATTTTGAAAATGTCAATTCTGATAACGGATTCGTAATCAGCGACCCCGAAAACCCCCGAGTAAACAATTTGAGCTCATTTAGAACACTTTTCGACTTTTGGCCAGCTTTTTTGGATTTGGCCCCACTGTGCGCCGGCCGGAAGGATTTTTTAATTTCCAATTTTTTAATATGGTTATTTGAAATGGTGAATTGTCACAGGTCATGATTTTGCTTTGCATGCGGGCATATTATTTTTCCGATGAAATGGAATATTCTTTTTAGATTACTTTTCGTATTTAAGGCATTATGCTACATTTTGTTTCCGGCCGTAGATTTCAGGTATAATTTATACTTCGGAATCGAATAAAAAAATGTTTTACAAACTAAATTTATACCTTTATTTCATGAGTTTATAAAATTGACCAACTCTAACTTAATTCTATATTAGTTATGCACCTAGCAGGTGGGTAATTATGCTGATTTCTAGATTCCTATAGATTGTGAAAATCTTTATGAGTCAACCGTCTAGACTACCGAGCTGAGCTTCCTAATTGGGTCGGTCGTAGGACATGGGATCATCGTGAGAATATACTAATGTACGTTGGGCTAATAGGCGGTATCGGTAATTCAAGCGACATAATCGATTTTATTGGTTCAACTTAATTTGGGTTCCGGTCGGTGGGAGTAGATCGCTGGGTTTTCAGATCATACATATTCGGATATTGTTCTGAAAACAAGGATAAGGATTGAAGTTCAATATATTGTTTAGATGTGACAAAGTCTACAACTTTTGTTTTCATAATTAAACACATAGGTCACTCACTAATTCTTATTAATAAGGGGGCATCCATAAATTACGTGAGGTGATTTTGGCGGATTTTCGACCCCCCTCCCCCCTTGGTGAGATGTCGTGAGATTTGGCTCGACCCCCTCCCCCCCTCAATCACACGTGAGATTTTTAAAATTTTAAAAAATTTGTAGGATTTACACTATTATGCGTATTTTTAGTGTAAATACCTTAATCTGTGCTTGATTGCATTTAGAAATCATAATTTGTGTTGAAGAACAGTACCACAAAATCATAACAGCACCAACTCGGTATGCACCCAATATAAACTACAATACCTGTGGATTAACATTTAGCAGGTGATTCTGCCTACCCTTTGGAAACCAACCTAATGGTGCCTTACAGGGATAATGATTTCTTAGCAAGAGAACAGAAAACTCGTGTATTTGTAGAGCAAGCATATGGAATATAAAAAAAATTTAGAATTTTACAATATATTGACATACGAACGTTGGCTTTGGCATCCACTGATTCGTTTTTAGAGAGTAACGACTTGACTGTTTGAATAGTAATGGTAGAACCATTTATGACTCTGGAGATATACAAACTTCGGAGCATTCTTTTATAGATGTCATCGTTAGGTAAAAAACCTGTGACTGAAAGACCCAGGGGGGTTATCCTGGAATCCGATTCGAAAGTCATGATATTGGGAAATAAGAAAATGGTATCCTCCACCAATGCGAATTCGAATTAAATTTGTCCGCCTATTGTCGGATTTCAGTCCGCGAGTAAAGCCATTGCCGCATGCGCTGCATTTATTTGTTTGTTTTAAAATATTCTAAAAACTCTTTAAATATTCTTGAAACAATTTATTGTTCTCATCAAAATGTCAAATTAAGTTAATAAATGAAGTTGGTTGGCTGAAAATAATTTCTTTTCGAAGATTTATCAGGCATCGCTACTAGCTTCCGTTTGCTTCCTACTTTCGTATCGCCTTAGAAAAGCGGACTCTGAAGTCACAGCCAGCTTCTCAAATTGACGTTTGAGCCGCCTGTACATTTGTATGATTCAAGAAGTGCGGATCTGTTAGACTTCCATTCTTCACAACTCTCGATAATGATAACAAGAGGTTTTCAAAATCTATCTTGGCCTCTAGTAGGTATGTCAGAGCAGATGGTCGTCGATTCAAAATTCGAGTCCTGTAAGATGCTTAGATAACTAATTCCCAGTAGGAATTCTAGGTAGCACTTACCGATGGAGCACTGATATAAGTAGTCATCTGGTAAGGGGTACTCCTATTTTCTTAGGTGTTAGAAGAGCCCTTATATAACGCATTACAATAGAAGGCAGATGGTAAGGGGTAATCCAGAATTAGACCCAAAGAAGTTTGAAATTTGCCCGATGACTCAAATACCATTACAAAAATACGAAAACAAATGAGTCATCGGGTAAATTTCTAACTTCGTTGGGCCGAATTCTGGATTACCCCTTACCATCTGCCTTCTCTTGTAATGCCTTATATAAGGGCTCATCAATGTAGTAAAAAGTAAGGCCTTACCTCCTATGACATCGTGTGTAAAAATAAGTTCTTCTGTAAGGGGTATGGTAAGGCCTACCCCTTACTAGTGAGGGCTCATTTCAGTACTTCTGTAAGCTTACAAGTCCTACTGGGTTATGTCGCCTGGTGTAAATGTCTGCTTTTTGTAGTGACAATGCACCGAATATGACCATAACAATTTTTTTTAACTAGCCATTTCCCCGCAACCACCCCCATACACCCCCTTCTGGTAGTTGAAATGTCAATTCTCATACAAAGTCGAGTAGGGTGTGTATTCCTATGTTTTCTGGGCCTCTAAGAACGAGGAAGACTACCAAAAATGAATTAGACCCCCTCTTTAGCCCCTAGAGTCACTTTACCACCGCCATACACCCCTTTGTGGGGGTTGAAATGTCAATTCTCATACAAAGTCCAGTAGGGTATGTATTCCTATGTTTTTTGGGCCTCTGTGAACGAAGAAGACTACTAAAAATGAATTAGACCAACTCGTTAGCCCCTAATGTCACTTTACCATACACCCCTTTTATAGGGGTTGAAATTTCAATTCTTATACAAAGTCGAGTAGGGTATGTATTCCTATGTTTTTTGGGCCTCTGTGAACGAAGAAGACTACCAAAAATGAATTAGACCCTCTCGTTTGCCCCTAGCGTCACTTAGTGACATTAGGGGCTAACGAGTTGGTCTAATTAATTTGTAGTAGTCTTCTTCGTTCTTAGAGGCCCAAAAAACATAGGAATGCACACCCTACTCGATTTTGTATGAGAAAGGGGGGTAGCTGGTAACGAGGGGGTCTAATTCATTTTTGGTAGTCTTCTTCGTTCACAGAGGCCCAAAAAACATAGGAATACATACCCTACTCGACTTTGTATGAGAATTGACATTTCAACCCCCACAAAGGGGTGTATGGCGGTGGTAAAGTGACTCTAGGGGCTAAAGAGGGGGTCTAATTCATTTTTGGTAGTCTTCCTCGCTCTTAGAGGCCCAGAAAACATAGGAATACACACCCTACTCGACTTTGTATGAGAATTGACATTTCGACTACCAGAAGGGGGTGTATGGGGGTGGTTGCGGGGAAATGGCTAGTTAAAAAATTTTTTTTAAGGTTATATTCGGTTTCAGCGACCCCAAGAAAGGGGGGGTAGGGGGATGTACCCTCTGGGTCTTGACATTTTTTTTATTTTGTGTGCCTGTGTAATTGGTAGAACTAGTGCAATTTTTAAATTTTTAATTTGAGGTTTAGCTATCAAATTAAAAGTGCGCTGCACAGCGGAAAAGACTAGTATCTGATACCGACTGCAGCATGTTGCTCTGGTGCTGCTGCTGCACGCTCCATATTTTTAGGTTCTGATACGGCCTTTTGGCGTACATCACATCACAGCGGTTGCATGAAAATCCCCGTAGAGCGACGCAGCAAGCAGCAAGAAATCAACGAAATCAAGGAAAAATCGCAAAGTAAGTCGACGACCGACATATGGGTGGAGTGATTCCGAACAAAACAATAAATCGAGGCATCTCACAATAATTAAAAGGGGATATTTCGGATACTTCAAATAATTAGATTAATGGATTTATTACTTAATTATATTGAATTAGATAGAATTTAATATTAAACAGGAAATTATTATTTGAGAATAAAGTATCAGTGAATTTGTGAAAGGAACATCTTTTATTTGAACACACCTTCAGGCACCTTCTTTTTTTTAAGATCAGAGATTAAACTGCTAATTCTGATCAGAGTTGTTAAAATTTCTTGGCCCAACTGAGAAGTACGCCGTTTGAGTTAGAAGGGTTTATTCTATTATAACAAAATAAAACAATCGATCGTATGTAGCCCGCGAAATTTGAAAATTCACCTTACTTTTTGAACAGAGTTATTTCTACTAGCATTATTCATATTATAATTATTGGCATTATTGTAGTCGATTTCTTGTCTGTATGAGCGCATATTGTAATTGTTATGTGGTCTATCAAATGAATTTCTAATTTGCCGGTTATTAAAATCCCGACTAATATTTTTCGGATTGTATCTAAGCTTCCTATGAGCAATACTTACAGCTCTTTCATCATCAAGAGTTTTCAAATCTGCAAATTTATTATAATCTTCGATTAAAGTAGAATTCTTTTCAATATTTCCGCGAACTAAACTATCAACTTTCTCCATAACAATTCCAACAAGATATTTATCATTATTTTTGGGTGAGTAAATTGTTGGGCTATCAAGAATTTCTTCAAAGTTATACAACTCATTTAATTTAAAATTTGCACTTCTAACTATCTCAAAAAGATCTCTTAAATTTCTTACCTTTATGTTCCTACATTCATTAATAAGTCTCAGGATAATCTTTGCGGGGTCGGAAGTGTATTTTCAGCTCTGATATTGCTGTCTCCCAAGTAAAATTGTCTCCTAATCGTTGGATGGATCTTTTCGCATCGCCCAAAATTTTTTTATGTAGAACGATCCGCATGGCATATTGTCAAAGGTCAGCATTGCTGAAAATTTCCAGTGCATCTTCTACCGATTTTATGAATTCAATTAAACTGTAGTGGTCTTTTCCATTGAACGGCCTAGGCGTCGAAAATACGTCAGAATTTGGTCCGCTGATAGCTGGAACGGACTGATGATGTTAACCTGTTGCTGTTGTCTGGCTAGTTGCTCATTAAGTTGATCTCTAAGCATGTTAATTTATCCTTGTTGTTGTTGTATCGACTGCATTAAAATCGCCATTTCCTGGGGGTTTGCCATAGTTCAGTGTAGAAGGAACTTTATCACTTAATTTTTCTTTTATCACTTGATTTGAATTTTTTTTTCACTGAATTTTTCTGTTATCGCTTAATTTTTATTTTATCACTTAATTTTCCTTTTATCATTTAATTTTCGATTTAAGCTTTCAACTTCACAGTTTTATACTAATTTTCTCATTTTTAGTTGTTTAAGTTTTAGATCGGTTTAAACTTTATTTTAAAATACTCTTAAGAGCGACCGAGTCGTAATTAAAAAGATACAAGACTAAAGCTTAAAAATTAGCAGATTAACCCTTATGTTCCCGGCAGACTTTACCCCGGTCCCATCCCGGCAGGGGTACCTGGGTGCCCCATTTATTAATTAGCATTTTTTTTGTAAATAATGCTGTTAAAATAAAAAATATTGTTGTATTAAGGTATTATAACGTCAATCTACTATATAAAACTGAATGTTTGTCTGTCTGTCTGTCTGTACGCAATAGGCTCCTACACCGTGTAACCGATCTTAATGAAATTTTAACCATATGCTATTTACATTAAAGGGAAGAACATAGGCTATTTTATTACTTTCTAAAGCCACTCCTAGATGGCGCTGTTCGTTGAAAATCATCGCAGAGCTTTGAATTTTTGCATGAAGGTCCGTGGAGGTCTCCCATAATGCACCTCGAAGCCCGATTTTCGAGATTCAAAATGGCCGCCGAAATATGACCGAAATTCAAAATTGCCGCAGAAATATGGTTGAATTTGCCAATTTTATTCCGATTCCAATGAAAGTGGGTATCTAGGGGTTTTTAAGGTCGCAAATAACAAATTTGTGGTCAAAACTTATAAATTCAAAATGGCCGACGAATTTGCAAATTGTGTTCCGATTCCAATGAAAATCTGTATCTGAGGTTTTTTAAGGTAGCAAATAACGACTTTATGATCAAAATTTAAATTCAAAATGGCCGCACCAATATGGCCGGCGAGTTTGCGAATTGTATTTCGATTCCAATTAAAATCGGTATATGGGAATTTTTAAGGTAGTAAATAACGAATTTATGATCAAAACTTATTCAAAATTGTGGGGCCAATATGGCGGAAGAATTTTGCCAAATAAGTGTCATTTCCCGGTTAGCTGTATGTAGGTTGTTCAAGAGTTGGAAAATCGGAAAATTTTGACATTCTAGCTACAAATGGAAAAACATTGAATGTAGTGTATCCTGAAGCTCTCTAAGCAATAGGTTCAGAATTGATCAACAAGGTTTTTTTGGAAAGGTGGTAAGGAGAAACGGAAATATGGGATGATTTATGTATAATGGATAAGAAGGAAAGAAACCCATCACCTCTGAATTTTTAGGTATAAGTCTAGGATTCTGCATTACGGGAAGAGGCTGGCATCTGGGTAAACAAATAAAACCTGAGTCAGTGACATTGCAGATGAGAACCCAGGGGCCAAGCAATTGCAAGTCATGTAATTTGTAGCGTATAATGTCCATCACCGTCAAAAGTCCATTTCTAAATATGAAATTAGTAGATATAATCCTTTAATTTTTTTTTCTTTCAGGATGTAATAATATTTGTCGATTATTGAGTGTTTAATTTAACTAACAGTCCATACGAAAAAAGATTATAGCATGGATAACACTGTGGATATGACATATTTTCTTGAAATTATACTATGTGTCTAATAGTTGCTGGAAAAAGCCTTATTTTAAAATAGTCTTTCACTAATATTTATTTTTGGTGGGTAGTTATATTTTTAAGGATATTCGTGTGTGTTTATTTTACCAGAAAGAACCATAACTTTATTACGGGCCACGCCGACAAAAAATATTGTCTGCCCCAGAGCTTTACAATAATAGGTAATTTTGGTCACACTGCAAATAAATGCATTTTGAATCCAATGTCTCGAACTTTTATAGGAATAGTTGGTTTTTCGTTACTGGTTAAGAAGAGTTGAATTTTGAAGGTTTGGATTGATTTTAAATGTTTAAACGTTGGGTGCAGCAAGGCGCACCGGGTCCCAGCTATCCAAAATACAGAAAATAAGTGGTTCATGGAGACACTTCATCTGTGTATGAAAATTCATATCTCGAAAAATGCCATGTCAATGGATGGTTTTTATTGTCTTGATCAAAATGTCAGATCCCTAATAGTTTCACATTTTGTTATTTGAAATCAAAAATACCAAAAAATTGCATTTTTCAAACTCTCCTACTGTATATTAAAATTCATATCACCTGATTACTACTATTGGTTTATGGGTGCAGCATAGGCGCACCGGGTCCCAGCTAGTTAAATATAATATCAAGCCAGTTTCTTCGATATTGTAAGGAAAAGAGATAAATAAGTAAGTTTAAAAAGAGATGCAAAATAGTAGCGCGCATTTTCGGGTATAAACACACAACCGCTGCTTAAATTTATTGTACGTGAATGCTATACATACACCATGCTTTCTCTTTCTTCTCTTCAAAAAATTTTGTATGTGTGTATTATGTGTATATTATTTTCCTTTTTATATACTATTACAGCAACCGAAAGCGTCAAAACCTGTATTATTCTTATGGGGCACCCGGGTACCCCTGCCGGGACAGGAGAGGTCGTATAGAAAAAAAAATTTTTTATTATTTAAAATTATTTTTTTGATGAACTAAGCGCATGATTTTATTGTTAATTAGCTGCTTGAAGCTAGCCCGGGAGCTGGAAAAAAATTTGAGGGGTAGTATGAAATTTTCTCAATTTTCGGCCAAAAAGGTACCCGGGTACCCTGCCGGGAACATAAGGGTTAAGATGTACAATCTAGACATGAAATTATTTTAGGTTTTATGTTTCTCCTGTATCTCTGTTTCTGCGGTGGATGTTTTTCGAGCTAAATTGTCGATTGACCAGTTCCCAGCATTCTTTAGTAGATTTATATTTTCTGTGAACTGTAGGAACTCTAGCCTAATATTTTCTTGGGGTGTCGGTTGACTTCCGGCTGGAAAGTCTGGGAATGTAAAGTGGGTGGGCTAAGCAATTTGAAGTGATAGTTTTTTTTTGGCTTGCGTCTGCTACGTCTAGAGTTTGTGTTCCGGGAATTCCTGTCCCGGGAAATCCCGCGACTTCAGCTTGTCTCGATATCGGGAAATATAGCTCGAGACATCGAGACGGGTAGTTACATTTCTCTATGATGTATGTCGCACGCGATTCGTATGTAGAGGTCCTCAGGCGCATACGCGGGGGGGGGGGGTTACTGCGGGTTAAACCCCCCCCATGACTTCAATAATAATAGGAAAAGTTATAATTAATAAATATATCAACTTATTAAACAATTAAAAAAATATTCCGAATACCGCTGTATAATATATGTATGGTGGATTCTTTTCAAACGGGATAGCAAAAAAATAAATATCTCTCAATATTTGGGAATATGTTCGTGAACTGGATGTGATATACCAAAAAATTTTTTAGCGCAATGTGTACGCCGTTTCGGAGTTACAACTGTTATTGAAAAAACGCGATTTTTCAAAAATCACGTATTTCTCATTTATTTATAGCTCTCGACAAGCTCTGACTTTCGGGATGGCCATATAGATTTTTGTAGGAAATTTTCCGTCTTTTCAGATGAAATTACGCAAAAAACAATTGGACGCATTTTTGGCCAATTTTTTGGCCTTTTTGGCCAAAATTTGAAAAAAAGGAATTTTTAAATTTTTTTAATGTCACCAATCGCGCCACCAAGTTTTCAGAGTAGTTCCCTTCTTTTCGGTAAAAAAATTGTAAAAATGCCCTAAATCAAAGTCTAAAGTCTTGCGCACACCACGGGACCATGATTTTTGGAGAAAAACAAGACATTTTGTGATATTCGAAAAATGGTCAAAAATTATTATTTATGTTACTTCACAATTTTCAATAAAAAAATTGCGATAAAAATATACCTATAGGTAATTATTTTTATAGTGAAATAACCCAATATGTGTACAAAATATGTTTTGTGAAACCCCCCCCCCCCATGGTTTCATCCTGCGTACGCTACTGGAGGTCCTTCAATACAGTAGAACCCGATGTAGTCAACCCCGCTCAACATTTCATGTAGTTAACTAAACGATTTCACAGTTGTCAACTTCCCTGTCCCCATCAAACAAAATATATCACGCGAGTAGTAGCCCTATTTCAGACTCTGCGTATGTCGTTTGTTTTCGATACCTGTATGGAAGTATTTTAAAAGAAAAGTATCGTGGTTTGAGACTTGATTCGAAATGGATGGAGTAAGTTCAAAGCTCTGGAAATATTACAAAAAAATAAAGATTCCTCTGATGCGCAACGCAAAGGATCAAATACATATAAAACTGGAATTTTGAGACATTTACAGCGCATTCATAAGATACATTTTGATGAACCAGTAGCAGTACTATCACCAACTGAAACGGAAACATCTGAGGCGCCAAAGAAAATCAAAGTTGACACTCAACAAAAATTAAATTTTTAAATCCAGCCGTGAAAATGTTTTGGGTAAAATTGTTGCCACGCTTGCAGCCAAGGATGGACTAACTATAAGAGCCATTACCAACAGTGATTTCGTAGGGAATCTTTAGCCGCAAAAGGGTACAAGAAATCTAGAGATCAAAACACAGTCATGAATTTAATTTTGGAATTTTTCAACCAAAAAAAAGGAAATGATACGAGAGCTGAAACCCTACTTTATGATGTTAAAACCAGAGGGAACTCTATGTTGACCACGATCGAGCGTTTTTTGAAGCTTAAAAATTCTATCAAAAAAGCACTCATTGATTTGGAATTATGTAGCAAGTGGAAAGAGGAAAAGATTGCAGCAACATTTTTGAAATCCACAAAGATCGCGGTGGAATCATTGAGCAGACAGGATGCCAATTTTTTAACAGGAGAGGCGATAGTCAACATACTGCTAAAAAATTTGCCGAGTATGAACGACACTTTGTGTCAGACACTATTTAACACTCTTGAACTCAAGATCGCAGACCGTCGAAACAGACATCTTATATCACTTATTAATTATTTCAACAGTTCCGAACATAACAAAAGTGACTACTTTATTTTATTTTTCAATTTCGTTTAGGAACCTTACCTAGTTATAAACTTGAATTGTTTTGCTTCAGAAAAGGAAAAATAATTTTGTTTAATTACAAAATTTATGCTCCAAATTATGATTTTCTTTATATTCCCTTTGAAAATCTAAAATGTTTCGAATGTGTCGAAATTCCCGAGATATTTAGCTCGAGACGTCTCGGAACCCGAGACTTTAAAAACCTCGAGACTTCACAAACTCTAGCTACGTCCCATCGTGTAGCAGGATCCGCTTTCAACGTATCACGAAATAGATGATACTTATGTAAGAAAGGGGTCAAATGGTAGTAACGGCCTCAGGGACCTTTGATGGTGCCGGTGCACCAAAGAGATAAGTCCTGAGTAACGCCATCTACGATCTAAGATCTTCCGCTATGCTGCCGAATCCTCCCCCTACCTCCACGAAGATGTTGTCTTTAAATCGGGTGACCTTGGATGCTCTTGTCTTTACAAGAGTAACCGACGGAGGAGGGTGAAATGCGAGTGTTTCGCGCCTCAAAACGAAACAAATACCGGACTGGTCCTCCCGATTGGGGGTTGGGCGGCAGGCTGACAACCTTCCACCAGGGGCGGTTTCAGGGGGGGGGGGGTAATTGGGTAATTACCCCCCTAAGAATTTTCGTTCGCTTATTTATTTTTATTCTTAAAAATTACCAATATTTCAAACAAATAAGTTAAATTATGGTGAATCTAGTCGGCGATCTATGAATTTTTCCAAAACTGCTGGAAGGGACCGACCCGAGCCGATTTTTGATCGAACACTTTGACAGCTCTTGCATTGTTGTTTTTTTCTGCAATTACCTTTTGCACGCAAAGAGAATGTCTTAAACAACAACAAAGACAGTATGATTTGTTGCCTGCAAGTTGTTCCTTCATGTAGAAGCTCATACGATTTTTCACAGTAGACAAAAGAGAATTGACGATTGCAGACGACTCTGTCTGTCGTGTGTACGCTCGTGTGGAAACAGCCTATGTAAACAAAATGAAGTTAACTGCTCCAGCGCCGTAAGAGAAGTTATGACTTTCTTCCTTTTAGTAGGGGAGCTGGCACTCGAAAAAATCGTGTCGTCCCAACCACGGTATACAGAAACAAGGTAATGTAAAAGACTGTATATCGTAAGACGGCAAGGTCACTCGGCGACCTCTTCCCATATAAAATCGAAGTTATTGTTGTTGTTTCTGCATTAGTGCTGACGTCACTCGGCGACCTTTTTCTACGATATTCGAAGCTGTCAGTCTCTTTTACATTACCTTGTTTCTGTATACCGTGGTCCCAACCTTCTGCCGTTTGGTATATAAGCTTTTCAAGTAATTTCAAGCATTTTTTATAATATGACATTTTTACGGGAAGTGGACCCGCCCCAAGTTAGAAGGTTCGTCGGGGGGGGGGTGTTTAAAAATGGGGTTCAAATTGAAAATAATTTCTGCTGCTGCTTATGTAGGTTCTATTAGGGCTAAGTAACCGTTAAATACTAGTGGCAGACATTTTTGACCATTGGCGGGGGGGGGGGGGTGTGAAATGACAACTTCAGCTCACGGTGGCTTGGGAAGGGTGCAAATGGTATTTATGGAACAAAAAAATATTTAAGTGTTTCTTTTTTTAAAATTACCCCCCTAAGCCAGTTGGCTGGAAACGCCCCTGCCTTCCACCGTAAAAACCCACCCGTCACGAATCCTCAAGGCAGGCCACGGACAGGACGGACTCAACGGCAACGACCCAGGCAACGGAATATGGAATTCGATTTTGGAACTTGGAACGTCAGAACGCTCAACAGGACAGGCGCTCTGCGTTCGCTTTTATAGTTACTAAAAAAATACGACATAGCAATCACGGCATTACGGATCACAGAACCCACACGATACTCTCCAGTGGTTCATCAAATGTAAGAAGAGAGTTCGGAGTTGCCTTCGTCGTGGAAAGGAAAATGAAATCACTGATTCTGGACTTCTGGATATTAAAATGGTGCTTGGAGACATGAACGCTAAAGTAGGAAAAGAAGAAGAGTTCCTAGGAGTCATAGGAAAGCATAGCCTACACAACATTAACAATGACAATGTTAGTAGAATGATAGATCTCGCTAGCTCGAACTCAATGGTAGTAAGTTCGACAATGTTCCCGCACAAAAATATTCATAAGATGACGTGGCAGTCACCAGACGGGGTAACAAATAATCAAATTGATCACCTCCTAATTGAGAGAAGAGGGGCCACCAGTATACTGGATGTAAGAACAATGAGAGGGGCGTGCTGTGGCTCAGACCGCTATTTAGTGAAAGTGTTATGCACTATGGGTTTGATTAGTTTTTTATTTCTGCGTGCATAACGGGATTAGACCGTGCTTTGGAAAGAAGATATCTAACCCCTTTTTTTTCAGTCAATAAAAACACTGTTTCACTTTATTTTTATGTATTTGTTATGCTAGCTTTTCAATAGTTCACATCGGTTACATTTTAATTTTTATCCTGCATTGCAACAAATACAGGCAGAAAAACACGAGGAATAATGAACTCCGTCTTCACCTTCAATTTAACTTTTTACCAACTTTTGTTATGAAAACTTTCAAATTAACTTCTTTAAATTTTACTTTCGTTATAAAAACTTTCAAAATTAACTTCTTTAAATTTTTCTTTCGTTATAAAAACTTTCAAAATTTACTTCTTTAAATTTTTCTGTTTCTTTTTCAAAAATCTAGGTTTTTACTAGCCCCTTCAAAAATCTGAATTTTACTGGCCCAGATTCTTACGCGCATCCTGTTTTTATTATTCGCGCCGTCGCCATCGCGAGTCATCCCTACCACGATTCCGGTCTTTTTTGCATAATATTTTTGGTACCGCTTCTGCGAGTACTCACGCACGTAGCCATCTGTTTTTCTTTGGCTGAAGTTCCCATGCTTTGTTTGAAGTGTTCATGTACACAAGCAACAACATTTAATTTCGCCTAAAACTATGCCACCTTTTAGACGAAATGCATAGTATTAAGACTGGTATAAGAATCTCCGTGAGATTCTTATAGAAATTCTCAGCCTTTTCTCTCTTTTAGAGCAGATAGATTGCAGATATGGAAAATATACGTGCCTCTGCTGGGAACGTATATGGGGGAGAATTGCTTGATCGCGAAAAGTGCATTCTATTGATCAAGGTCGATGAGGAATTTGCGAATTGCAATTTGATCCTCGGGTTATGGGTTGATAGACACCTGGCTTCTTGGGGAAGGAAAATCGTATCACTTTTGATTGACGTTTTCCTTCCGGAATTGGCCACTTGTGGCATATGGAGGAAATCGAGAGTCATGTTAAGTAACATTGACCAGAACTCATGCGCGCTTGCGCTGGTGGATGATTGGAAATATCGTATGATAGATATTTTCCAGAATGTTTGCTATTTTATGTGTGCCCTTAGAATTTGGTTTTCACATTTATTACGTGATGAAATTGTCGTGGCCTGGTGGCCGAAAATGTTCGGGCCTATGGGATGTTTGCATGAGGTTATAGGTGTCTTTGCAATCTGGTTTTTCACATTTGATGAGAGAGTGGACGCCGGAAGACGGCCACTGGCTCATAACAAAAGTGAAATTTAGATCCCGTATAGCGACAAAAACACACAGAGGGCAAACACAACCAAAATACCACATAGATAAGCTAAAACTTGAAGAAAGAAGAGATGCCTATCTGAATGCTGTCGTAGAAAATCTGAGAGAACTAGAAGAAGAACAGCCCAACATCAACGACAAAGGGGGCAGCAGTAGAGGCACTAGGCTGGGCCACCCGACAGATTGGAAGTGACTTGTTTGATCAAGATTGTAGAGCCGCAATAGAAGAACGAAACCAGAGCCACCGGGAGTACATTGCAAGGCCCACAACAGCAAGGATGAAAGTCTTCCAGCAAAAAAGAAGAACCGCAGATAAGCTCTGCAGAAATAAGAAGAGAGAATACCTAAATAGGAGGATTCTACAGATACAGGAAGACTTCAATGAAGGGAGAATCAGACAAGCGTACAAAGCCAGATCAGCAATAAGTTTCTGTCAAGAACGGACATCCGCAAAGACATAGAAGGGAACCTGTTAGCAGATCCGGATCTTATAAAAGAAAGGTGGAAATAATATTTTCAAAACTTATTGAATCCGACTAGGGATTGCAATCCGGTCCGGCGGATCCGGCAATCCGACGGATCCGGTAGCGTTTGACTAGCTGCAATATCTTTCGGATCCGACGGACGGATCCGATAAAACAGAAAAATCGCGGCGCGAGTAGGTGTTTCCGTGGAAAATAGCGGGAAACCATCTACATCCACATAAGTTCAAGTAAACCATCTACATCCACATAAAAGCGACACGAGAATGATTAAGAAACAATTGAAATTATTTGCGAGGAAGAAATAACAAAAAAGAAAAATAAGCCTATTGACAGTTTTTTTCAAAAAGGAAGGAATATGGAAGCTATGGTTTCCAGAATAGTTTGCAAAGATGGTACACTTTCAATTCATTTTGTACATCTTCAGATAAGAGATATTTGTTTTCAAAGAGCGGATATCTACTGCTAAATTCACATAACACTATAAGCAGTCATGGATTTACTCTTAGGGCCGCGAGGCCGGCAAAATTTTAGAGGCGAATAAAATTTAAAAATCAAATTAACTTAGTTTTGCTGTGTACTTTGAAGCACTCTGAAAAATGGAGAGATCCAAAGTCGTGTCTGTCGTACCTTGTATCTATAAATGTTTTTCAAATTTTTCATAACGATCGCCAAGGTCGCACTGGTGGTGGTGTTGCTATATTCCTTAGGGACTATCTAAAATGTAGGATTATCGGTCACTCTATGAACCTTGGTATTGAGGTTATTTGTGTTGAAGTCTTAAATGGTTCTGAAAAACTTTTACTTGTCAGTGTTTACTCTCCCCCCGGTCTATTTAAACCTGATAATTCCCCTGAACTGGAGCAAACCCTAGAGCTTCTTTCTCACATGTATGCACATATAGTTGTTGCCGGGGATTTTAATGTAAACTTATTAAAATCTTCCAGTCAAGAAAAATTCTTCAATCATACAATGCAGAACTTAGGTCTTGTTCAAATTAATACCTTAGGGGGCGTCCATAAATTACGTGAGGTGTTTAGGGGAGGGGAGGGGGTCGAGCCGAATCTCACCAAATCTCACGTGGGGGAGGGGGAGGGTCTCCGCAAATCTCACGTAATTTTTTTCCGCAAGAAACAGTGTAAAATCGCGAGAAAACTGGGTTAAATTAATAGTACAGATAAATTAAGCCGAAAAAAGCGATATAGCGGAAATAATTAGGTACAGGCTGAAAATTGACAGAGCGCTTCTTTTTATGCTTTTTAATAAGGGGTTATAAAGTCTACCGATTTTCTACTCCGAGAAGCCCATTTTTTAGGGGGTTTTAGCCCTCAAAATGGTTTTTTTTCGATTTTTCTGTAATTTTTTTGCAATATTATCATTTTGTTTTTTTCAATTTTAAGTACAATATCTGTAAATGAGAAAATCTTTAAAATCGTCTTTTCGGACCGGCACTTAGATTTCATTCACGAAAATCTTGGTGCAGTATCAGATGAACACGGTGAAAGGTTTTATCAAAACATATTGCAAATAGAGAAGGAATAATGAATCAAAAGTATACGTGATACTATTACTATATTTCGACTCAATAGCAATTGGGTATAAAAATTTTGCACTGCCGTTTACACTGTATTTGTTCACTGTTTCAAATACCACCCAACTGGAACATCCAAAAAAAAGTAAAGAAAATAATTTAAATATCTGAGAATGAAGACGTGATGAAAAATTCTTATCTTTTTATACAATGGTCTGGGAAAAACTGCGAAAGTAATGTATGCATTGACTTATACCACCATTTTTGGACAGATTGCGACCCTACGATGAACTAGCTTAAACAAAACAAAAAGGCCTAGAAGCCTAATTGAAAAACCTGGAACCTAATGCGCTCCTAAGAATCTCAAGTGCATAATGTACCCAATCCTACTGCAATCATAGAGATTATATTAAGAATCGGCTCTTTTCACATCAGTCAGAACACATGCTATCTGCGGTGCATTGCCACTACAAAAAGCAGACATTTGCAGCAGGAGATATAATCAGTTATCTAAGCATCTTACAGGACTCGAATTTTGAATCGACGACCATCTGCTCTGACATACCTACTAGAGGCCAAGATAGATTTTGACAACCTTTTGTTATCATTATCGAGAGTTGTGAAGAATGGAAGTCTAACAGATCCGCACTTCTTGAATCATACAAATGTACAGGCGGCTCAAACGTCAATTTGAGAAGCTGGCTGTGACTTCAGACTCCGCTTTTCTAAGGCGATACGAAAGTAGGAAGCAAACGGAAGCTAGTAGCGATGCCTGATAAATCTTCGAAAAGAAATTATTTTCAGCCAACCAACTTCATTTATTAATTTAATTTGACATTTTGATGCGAACAATAAATTGTTTCAAGAATATTTAAAGAGTTTTTAGAATATTTTAAAACAAACAAATAAAAGCCCGCATGCGCTGCATGGCTTTATTCACGGACTGAAATCCGATAACAGGCGGATAAATTTATTTCGAATTCGCGTTGGTGGAAGATACCATTTTCTTATTTCCGAATTTCATGACTTTCGAATCGGATTCCGGGATAACCCCCCTGGGTCTTTCAGTCACAGGTTTTTTACCTAACGATGACATATATAGAAGAATGCTCCGAAGTTTGTATATCTCCAGAGTCATAAATGGCTCTACCATTACTATTCAAACAGTCCCAAAGGGTAGGCAGAATCACCTGCTAAATGGTAATCCACAGGTATTGTAGTTTATATTGGGTGCATGCCGAGTTGGTGCTGTTATGATTTTGTGGTACTGTTCTTCCACACAAATTATGATTTCTAAATGCAATCAAGCACAGATTAAGGTATTTACACTAAAAATACGCATAATAGTGTAAATCCTACAATTTTTTTAAAATTTTAAAAATCTCACGTGAGATTGTTGGGGGGGGAGGGGGTCGAGCCAAATCTCACGACATCTCACCAAGGGGGGAGGGGGGGTCGAAAAATCGCCAAAATCACCTCACGTAATTTATGGATGTCCCCTTACCAATTACTTTAATGCGACGATCCCATCTCTACTTGATGTCTTCCTTTGCTGTGAACCTAGTATGATTCTCTTTCAAAATCAAATCTCTCCTCCAAGTTATTTGGACCACCACAAGTCTGAGGCCACTGGAACTGATAATATCTCACCTACATTTTTAAAAATGCTTCTTCCGTTATTAATACCTGTTACTGTTCATATTTTCAAGGCTTGTCTCACTGTGTCGAAATTCCCTACCGCTTGGAAACATACTCTATTGCCAAGTGTTCCAATCCTAGAACCCGCTCGGATTTTCGTCCAATCAACGTCCGGCGTCCTACCAATTCTGGCTAAAGGTCTTGAGAAATTAATTGCAATGCAAATGATTGCTTACTGTGAGCACCGTATGCTTGTAAATCCATGACAATCTGGCTTTCGGAAACATCATAGCTGTGACACTGCTCTCCTAAAAATTACGACAGGCATACGAAATTCTTTCGACTAGTGCCGCCTGCTGTCGATATTCGACCAAACTTATTCTAAGAAAGAATAAAACAAAACCGGAGTCATTTTTATACGCTTTATATTAGCTTCACCTGTATCTATGTGTATGTATGGATGTATGTATGTATGTTCTATGTAAACAAATCTTGCAACTTGATTTTGACCCACTTCTATATAACCAATCAACTTCAAATTTTGCACATATGCCTAGTTCGCGTGACAATGCAATCTGACCATTTTGTAAGAAAATCAAGATGGCGGTTCCAAGATGGCGGTCGATTTTTGCTATTGTGTTCCCCGACCCCCCGACATGGGTATCAAATGAAACGGCATGACAGGTAGAATACAATTAGCTGTATGGCGTCATTCCAAATTCAAAATGGCGGCAAACAAAATGGCGGACTACCTTTTTCTTTACAACCCACTCGATATGGGTATCAAATGAAAGGGTGTGACAATTAGAATACTATTATCTGTGTGGCGTCATTCCAAATTCAAAATGGCGGCCAACACAAAATGGCGGATTATCATTTTCTTTACAACCCACTCGGTATGAGTATCAAATAAAAGGATGTGATAATAGAATACTTTTCGCTGTGGGGCGTCTTTCCAAATTCAAAATGGCGGCCACCACAAAATGGCGGTTTACCTTTTTCTTTACAACCCACTCGGTATGGGTATCAAATGAAAGTGTATGACGAGTATAGTATAGTAAGCTTTGTGATGTCGTTTTAAATCTAATATGGCGGTCACTACAAAATGGCCAAACACATACATATAATAGACTAAAAAATAGAAAATAAAAAATATAGTTTAAAAAAACTAAAAAATACGCTTTTATTTTAAAATGAACTAAAAAGTAAAAAATAATTTTGAATGTAAAGTTTTTATTGCTCCAGCCAGTATAAGAAAACAACCTACCTTTCGAAATCTAAAAAAAGTTCCGGTGTTAATAAAATAAGAATATAGAGAGCCCCACGCTTTTTTACATTTCGAAAGGTAGGTTGTTTTCTTATACTGGCTGGAGCAACTATATTTTTACTGAAAAAAATCTGTATCAAACTGAAGTGCACCAATCCACCGATTTTTTGATGTTAGCTCGCCTAAAGAAAAAAACATTTATTGCGTTCCATCACTCTATTGTCAACGATATTGAACATCCTGTCCGGGCAGAAAATTAAATAAGATTTTATTTTGCATTTGAGTGGGAAAATGTGAGTGCAGAGAGAATATGTATATGAACAGTGAGTGCAAAGAGGAAATCGAAACAAAATGTATGTATTCTCTTCAAATATGTATTCTTTTCCCGTTTAATTTGATGGATTAGGCGTGCACAGTGTATCAGTGCATATGTGAATAAAAAAATGTTCAGTAAAGGCCGTGTTCTTTTTCTGCTATTTTTTACTCGTATTTACTTGGAACTACTCCTGCTCTCACAGAGGTTTTATAGGTTTTACTCACATCGACAAATTTTGCGTTCCTTTAATTTTTTACTCCGGAGTACAAAAGGAACACAGCTATAGTTAAAACTCTACCTGGCTTTCACATCTTTCCTTATGGATGTACCTGAATAAAATATATATTCTGACCATCTATGAAAAAATATCTTTCGTTTAATATATATTTCATTAAGATATGTGCACCAGAAATAGGTTAAAAAGGGATCACAAAGGTTGGCGTTGCCTATTAATATATAGAAGATGCTAACAAGGTATGTTGTATACTCTTGCTAGACTTCTCCAAAGATTTTGATAACGTCAATCACTCCGTCATTTTACGCAAACTCTGTACACAATTTTGTTTTCCTTCTTCTGCTCTTACGCTCATGTAGCTTTTTAGCAGCTCGCTCACAACAGGTGAAGATTTCCCATTTAATTTCCTCTCCTGCCATGCTTTTTGCTGGCGTTCCCCAAGGATCTATCTTAGGCCCTCTACTGTTTAGTATACATACAGGGTGTATCCGTTAAGTTTACAAAGCGACCGGCTGTGGATAGGTTTTGGATAGACGAACAAAAAATCGTATGGGGGGAAACCGTAACGGTCTAGCCGCTAGGGCGTTTTGAAGTTTCTTTTACAGTTTTGCATGTCACCCTGTATTTTCGTAACCCTATGACCTATTTTCATGAATAAAGTATCAGTGTACGCAGAATACTCCCACTCCCACCTATCTAAAACTGTTAAACTGAAGGTGAAAAGTATCACCTCCAAGCAAAAAAGGCGCTATATCGGACGGGGCTTAGGGCGCCGTCGAGCTTAAATCCGCCACTGACTATAAGATCTATAGTTTCACACTTTGTCGTTACGGTAAAAGCTGATATGATAACTGAGCATCTCAAGAAACAAGGTCAAAAGTTTTCTTTTTTGAGCACGTTTTCAGTTTGGTAAAAGACCTCTTGACGAGCTTTGGTATTGACTTTGATACTGAATTGGTATAACAACTGACGGCGCAAGTGTGATGGTTAAAGTTGGTAAACTTGCGTCGAACTGCCAACAACTGTGCTTCGTATACGTATACAATTGAGGGAGTCAGAGGAAAGTACTTGTCTCTTATGTACGACTACTTGATGACGGATAAACCAACCAGTGCCGAAGTTGGTAGCCTACCTATAATTAAATTAAAAGTTAATTTTCTTATACTTAAAATAAACGTTTTATCCGTCAATTTGGAATAATATAATTTTTAACTACTTTCGCTAAGGCCATAATGAGAAAATAGATGTTGATTAGATGAATGTATTAGCAATGTAATAATCCGGCCGGATTAGTCCGGATTGGCGTTAATACTGCCGGATACGCCCGGATTGCAAATCGTGCCGGATTGCAATCCCTAAATCCGACCCGCAGAGTCAACGAGGCATTTGTAATTCCTCATGATTATATCCCCATAGAAACACCAACACTGGATGACGTACGTGAAGCTGGTTTTTGCAGTCGGGGTACCGTTTTAATTAGTTATTCTGTAACATTTGTACCCCGACTGCAAAAATGCAGATTATACATATACGATAATTGTGTGATACTTAACAAAATGACTATTTAAAGTTAATATTTTCTACAGTCGTTAGACAATATGTTATATATTTATGTGGGATTTAGATTCCTAAACGCTTACAAACGGCACTTTACGGCAAAACGCCTAACGGCGAAAAGCACGCCACCCGCTAGATACGCCTAGGAGGAGAGGCAGTCACGCAGAAGTTGTCGTAAAGTGGAGTTGTTAAGTGGTGCAAGGCAAATCATAATAAAACTAGTGAGAATTAGTGCTAAATATTATTAGTGGACAGAAAAGAAAATTGTATTATTAGAAAACTAAGGAAATCTGAATATACAATTTGAATTGGATGTAACAAATAAAATTTGGACTCAACGTTACCTGTTTTAACAAAACAAAACAAAACCCTTGATTTACCCAAATTCCCACATAAAATGGTGTCAGAAGTGGGATCAAGGTATTAATAGGTAAAAGAACAAATTGGAGCATACAACAAAGGAAAATAGGAGCGTTTAAAAGGTCAGATTTTTCCGTATTATTAAGAAAATTAACAAGAGCAGAACATTTTACCGTTATAATATTAATTAAATGCTAACCCTTTGAAATTGTTTGCATGGTTTTAATGAAATTGCTGAGATAACGGAATTTATATAATTTGAACATTATAAAGTAGTGAAAAAAAAAATTCCTGAAAGAGACAAAGTGCATTAAGGTTTAGAAGAACTTTAACGGAATTTGAAATTTTTATACGCCGATAGCGAAATTGCTTCGTATTTTGGCATGCCTTTTATGAAATTGCTGAGATAGCGGAAATTTACATAATATGAACATCTTAACATAGTGAGAAAAAAAATTTTTTTTGAAAGAGACAAAGTGCATTAGGTTTTAGAAAAGCTTTAACGGAAATTTAAAAATTTACATGGTTAGCGAAATTGTTTCGTAAAATAGCGGATTCTATTTAACATGTGAAGAAACTTTTTATCGAACTGCAAAAACATTCGCAAAAGGTGAAATACGTTTTATAGAGACTTTAACGGCGCGGCGCATTCGTGTCTTATGGAATATTTAGAAAAGTGTACTGATCCGAATTACAGGACTTGTTAAGGGAACGTGGTCTTCCTGTCGGTTACAAGAAAAAGAACGAGCTCGTTAACCGTTTAAAATTACTTGAGAGAGGTAGAACCGAAAACGAAATTCTCGATCCAGTTAGTGAACACGGGTCCGAAAAGAGTAACGAAGGCGAAGGTGACTTTGAGAACTTTGAATTGTTTAGCGAGGTTAGGGAGGCAAGTGAAGTAGAGTTCGCGGGAGATCTTAAGAATCAACAAGAGTTATCTGAAAGCTCCGCCGAAAACTTAACGATGGCAAATAATTTTGTATTTAAAGATATTGAAGACTCTCTCGAGAAATTCAACGGTGAATCGGGAAAGGATGTTGTCTCGTGGTTGAAAGACTTCGGTGATATAGAAACAGTGTGCTCATGGACTGAAATACAAAAGTATTTGTACGCGCGACGATTATTGACTGGCGCCGCTAGATTAGCTGTTGAAGCCTCTACTGAAATTAGTAGCTGGGAAGCCCTTAAAACTTTTTTGCAAACAGAGTTCAGCAGCGTTGCAACTGGTATAAGTGTTCATAGGGGTCTCGAAAGCAAAAAGAAAAAGGCCGACGAAACATTTCTGGAGTATCTGTATGTTATGAAACAGATTGCTAGGTGTAGTAATATAGATGAGGAATAAATTGTGTCATATATAGTAGCGGGAATTTCTGATTCAGTTCAAGGCCAAACAGTATTGTATGAAGCTCGGACTCTAAGCCAGTTGAAAGATAAGTTCAAGGGGTATGAAAATATGAAAGCGAATTTTAGGGAGACGAAGCCAAGTGAGAAGCCGACAAAATTTGAATCGTCCTATGGGAAAGGGGGTCAGAAGCAGACGAGATGTTACAATTGTGGGGCGAAATCACATTTGAGCAACAACTGTCCAAACGGACTCAAGGGGTCGCGATGTTTTAACTGCGGATCTTTTGGGCATATGGCCACAAACTGTCCTCAGGAAAATTCCGCAAGAACGGCTGATAGTCGTGAAGTATCAGGAAGTTATGTCAATGTCATCGAGGTTCCAGACTTAGGTGTTACTGTAAGACTCCGGCATCGAGAGTACAAGGCCCTTGTTGACACCGGCAGTGGGGTGAGCCTTATTAGAAGGTATTTAATTAGGAATTTTAGGCGCGAGTCATCAGAATTGGGCCCAAGTATGCTTTTTGTCAGGATTCGGACGTCATCTGAAACGAACCCTTGGATCAGTGTTACGCGTTTTGGTTATAAATAACGACGAATATAATGTACGTCTTCATATTGTGCCTGACCAATGGATAAGCCAAGATATATTGCTAGGAACAAACATACTGAAGGATGCGACGCTCTTAGTCGACCACGGAAAGCTGACGATTACTAAAGCGAAAAGGGAATGTGACGTTGTGGAAGAGGAGAATTTCCTAAAAAAAATTGACACCGTTCAGGTAATCCGTGAACCAAATTACGAGAGTCTGGAAGAGATAGTAGATATCGATCTCCGAAAAAGTGTACGAGAAGTTGTGGTGGGGTACACACCCAAACAGCCACAAGAGTCGTGTATAAAAATGAAGATTCATCTAGATAATGAAGCCCCTATATATTTCAAACCACGGCGGTTGTCCCCTAAAGAGAAGGAGGTAGTTACATCCCAGGTAAATGAATGGGTAAGCGAGGGCATAGTTAGACCAAGCTGCTCGGATTTCTCAAGTCCCGTCGTACTAGCTAAGAAAAAGGATGGCAGTTATCGCTTGTGTATATAGGAAAATTAATCGACACATAGGAAAATTAATCGAACATTATTAAGGACCGATACTCGTTGCCGCTGATGGAAGAAATTTTGAAGATTTGCATCATGCATCGGTATTCACGACATTAGATCTTCGAAATGGGTTTTTCCACGTCGATGTCGATGAATCAAGTAAGAAGTTTACAGCCTTCTCAACGGCAGACGGCCATTTTGAATTTAATAAGATGCCGTTCGGTTTATGCAATTCTCCAGCCGTATTCCAGAGGTTCGTAAACTCAGTATTCCAACCCTTGATAAGAGATAAGATGCTGTTGATTTATATGGATGATATCATCATTCCTTCATCTACCGAAACTCAGAACCTAGAAAAGCTAGAGAAGACCTTGCGGTTAGCCGAAAGCTACGGACTGGAAATTAAGTGGTCGAAAAGAAATTCTTGAGAAGAAGTGTCGAATTTTTAGGGCACATAGTCGAACGCGGTTCCATCAAACCATCTGTCGGAAAAGTTGAGGCCGTACAAAGATTTCCTATTCCGCGTAATGTCAAGCAGGTGCAAAGCTTTCTCGGACTTACTGGTTTTTTCCGCAAATTCATCTTTAACTATTCTGTCGTTGCGAAGCCACTGTCGGACCTAATTAAGAAGGACACTCCATTCGTGTCAAAAGGAGCAGGATGCATTTGACACGCTTAAGGCACATTGGTGCTCTCATCCCGTTCTGAAGTTATTTGATCCGCAAGCCCAAACCGAACTACATACTGATGCCAGCAAAGTGGGGTATGGAGCCGTCCTGTTACAAAAATCTTTGGACGACGATAAACTCCATCCGGTGTTTTATATAAGTTTCAAGACGACAGACGTGGAGCAGCGGTACTCCCGTTACGAATTAGAAGTCCTGGCAATTATCAAGGCACTTAAAAAGCTGCGACCCTATTTACTGGGTATACAATTTGTAATATACACGGATTGCAAAGCTTTTGAGCTTACGATGCGAAAGAAGGAAATTAGTAGTAGAGTCGCAAGGTGGGCGCTGTTTCTAGAAGAGTTCGACTATGTAGTGCACCATAAATCTGGATCAGCCATGCGTCACGTTGATGCTTTAAGCCGCTACCCTGCAGTGATGTTAGTGGAGGATAATGTTTTATATCGTATTAAAAAGGCTCAGGAAGAAGACGATTACTGCCAAGCTATAAAAAAATGTCTGGAGAACGGGAAGTACCAACATTTTCTATTACGGGGCCAAGTTCCCTTTAAATTCGTGGATGGGGACTACTTGTTAGTCGTCCCGAAGACGTTACAGAGGTGCATCATAAGAAATTCTCACGAAAATGGTCATATAAATTCAAAGAAGCTCGAGGTTATGTTACTGCAGGAGTATTATGTCCCAAATTTAGCAAAGAACGTTGAAGATGTCCTGAAAATTGCGTACCGTGCATTTTGGTGTCAAGGAAGGCCGGAATACCTGAGGGCCTTTTAAGTCCAATAGAGAAGCTCGACCAGCCACTTCACACGTACCACTTAGACCATTTAGGACCGCTAAACTCTACTGCCAAGAATTACAAACACCTCTTCGTCGTGGTCGACGCCTTCACTAAGTTTTCCTGGATCTATCCTGTTAAGTCGACTACAACGGACGAAGTCATGCGTAAACTAGAGTTCCAAGCTGACCTCTTCGGTAATCCACACAGGATCGTAACGGACAAAGTTACAGCGTTCACGTCAACGTCCTTTCGAGAGTATTGCGAGCAGAGGAATATTACGCAGGTGTTCATCACGACGGGGGTCCCGAGGGGAAACGGCCAAGTCGAGCGACTAAATCAGATCATCATCAGTGTCCTATCAAAGATGTCGGTATCTGATCCTACGAAATGGTATAAGCATGTCCCTCAACTGCAACGAGTGTTAAATTCGACGCCCAGCGAAAACACCTTTTCAGCTTATGTTTGGAGTGAAGATGTCTAACTCAAGTCATCAGGAACTCAGGGATGTCATCGAAGATGAAATCGTATTATCATTTGAGAATGACCGCAACGCTTGCCGGCTGGAGGCCAAAGGACAGATCGCTAAGGTGCAAGAGGAGAACAGGAGGTATTCGAGGAGAAAGAGGAAACCCGCTAAGAAGTACAAACTTGGGGATTTGGTAGCCATCAAGCGTACACAGTATGCCCCTGGAGTAAAGCTGTATCCAAAATTTCTTGGCCCATATGAGATAACCAACGTTAGGTGCAACGACCGGTATGAAGTCAAGAAGTTTGGCAATCATGAGGGCGCAAACTCAGCAGCCGATTACATGAAGCCATGGTCTCAGGTTGATGAAGAAGATGGTCTATCCGGGACGGATGAAATTCAGGATGGCCGGATGTGGGATTTAGATTCCTAAACGCTTACAAACGGCACTTTACGACAAAACACCTAACGGTGAAACGCACGCCACCCGCTAGATACGCCTAGGAGGAGAGAGGCAGTCACGGAGAAGTTGTCGTAAAGTGGAGTTGTTAAGTGGTGCAAGGCAAATCATAATAAAACTAGTGAGAATTAGTGCTAAATATTATTAGTGGACAGAAAAGAAAATTGTATTATTAGAAAACTAAGGAAATCTGAATATACAATTTGAATTGGATGTAACAAATAAAATTTGGACTGAACGTTACCTGCTTTAACAAAACAAAACAAAACCCTTGATTTACCCAAATTCCCACATTTATTATACACACATTGACTATAATAAGAGAACAATGTCTTCTATATCTTGTTTCTGTCTTACATTAGTACTTAAAACTTGTTTTTGACTTTTTAGTTCATTTTTTTGTCACAGGGGCATCGTGTTTTTAAATTCCCAGTAGGAAGTTATTGTAATCGGATTCGAAATTTTCAATGTATTTACATGTTTCAAGTTCGCAATAGCATTTTATGCAAAAATTTGAGAAGAAATATGTGTGTATGTGTGTGTGGATGTGTACGTATGTGGTCATTTTTTCCTGCACGATTTCGCGAGAACCAAAAAAGATATCGACTTCGTTGAGGTGCCGTTCGAAGCGTGTTTAAGCAAATATTATCTGAAAAGATTTTCATAAAAATCGGTCGAACCGTTTTTTTGTTTGAACGACTTAAGTGATTTTTGTACCAGCACGATTTCGCGCGAACCAAAAAAGCTACCGACTTCGTTGAGGAGCCGTTCAAAGTGTGTTAAAGGACATATGATCTGAAAAGATTTGCATAAAAATCGGTCGAACCGTTTTTTTGTTTGAAGGACGTAAGTGATTTTTGTACCAGACCGATTTCGCGTGAACCAAAAAAGATACCGACTTCGTTGAGGTGCCGTTCAAAGCGTGTTAAAGGAAATATGATCTGAAAAGATTTTCATAAAAATCGGTCGACTCGTTTTTTTGTTTGAACGAAGTTCGTGATTTTTGTACCTGACCAATATCGCGCGAACCAAATATGATACCGACTTCGTTGAGGTGCCGATCGAAGTGTATTAACGAAGATATGATCTGAAAATTTATCGCTTTACCATGAAAATCGGCGTTTTGTGTGTTTAAATAAAGAGACTTCGGCAAGTGTGCCAAGTAACTTAAATTAATTAGTTTTGCTACTGTCTAATATACTCGTTGGAATGAAACCCGTTCCAAATGCGGTTAACTTTTATGGATTCGGCCGAGCAATAGCTTCCCACGAAATTTTCAATCATTTGTCCATTTCTGCCATACATCTGCCTACACACACTTCACGAATAGGTGATTTATCGTGACTAAGTGTTGGCGTATTTTGTAATCTAACGTCCGCATGAGTTGTTAAAGAATTAGCAGAGTGGTCCTTATTTTGGTATATCGTAACTCTAATAGCTGCAACTTCAGGTCCCTTAAATTTAACAATATACTTGTTAAATAAGTTTTGGAATAACAACATATTCTTAATTTTTCATTCAAGTGTCAGTGTTAAAAGTAATACACTAAATTTGTTTACAACTTCGTCATCCTAATCTTGTAAATACGCACATATCATTTGACAACCTAGCGAAAGTATTGATAAACAAATGTGACAAATGTTAGGTATTATATATTATATATTGATTATTGTTTATTTATTATTAAAATATCTATTAATAATATTCCAAATTCATAATACTGGGAAGTTGATCTTGTGGACCGAAAGAGTCAAAACCACATCCCAACTAGTTAAATTTTTTAATTATTTTGTTTTTTATTTTATGATATTTTTAACCGACTTCAAAAAAGAGGAGGTTATCAATTCGACGCGTAGGTATGTTTTTTTGGTCCTGTTCACGCATAATTTTGTAACGCAATAACTTTTTTGCTTTTTTCTTTTTTTGATTGAAAGGGTAGTTTCCCACGGTGGTCCCATGCAATTTTTTTTAAATTCTGATAAAGGAATTCGAAGGTAGGCTTAAAAAACTGGTAAAATTAATACACCTTGAACAGATAGAAGTATTTTCAAAGGTATCACAAAATTCTTTATTGTCACCAAATACTTAAGAGGGACTTGGCGTAGCGCCTACGTAAAAGTCTACCGAACTAATTATTGCGGGTTCAAACCCCGGGTCGGACAGTGCGATTTTTTTTCTTTTTTTCTCTTCTTCTAAATTCATTCTGATTGCATTAATGTTGTAAAGAATTATTACAAACTCTTCGGTGAGAAATTTCATGCATACTCATGTAGACTGTAAGACTGAATTGGAAAACTATTTAACTGAATTTTTGAAAGGACTACTTTACATATTTAGCCAACGCATAGTAACACTCTCTCGTAGCGCAGCGTGTTAAGTAACTACCTCTCGTCCGGGGGTTCCGAGTTCGATTCTTCGGACTGTTGCATTGTTTTTTCAAACGACTTTATATTCTCACCATAAATATTGTTATCTAATTTCCTTCGGGGAATTTTGTTTCATATTAAATAAGTTTTTTTTTAAATTACTCCGAAAATACGCAAATACATTACTGCAAAAACTTTTTAGCTACTGCCTCGATTCTTATCGACGGCAGCTTGTCATACTTATCGTAATAAATAATTTTTTTTTAAATTGCCCCCGAAAAAAATGTACGGACTAAAAAGTACGAAATAAAATAAATTTTTAAAAACCAACTTCAAAAAAAAACCAATACCGTGATGCACAAAAAAGGATGAAATAATTGTTGGTAGTTCTTTACAATACTAATCCAATCAGAATGGATTTAGAAAGAATAATCACTTTTGAAAAAATATTTTAGTAATTCTTTACAACATTAATCCAATCAGAATGAATCTAGAAAGAAGAAACGCTTTTGAAGACGGTGCTAACATCTGTTTTCGGGGCAATGGATTAAGTGCATAAGGCTAACAAAGAAATGAAACCAATTTTCGAAGCAAGAAAGAGTGCAATGAAACTCAACCTGGCACCGTCTTCAAAAGTGATTCTTCTTTCTAGATCCATTCTGATAGGATTAATGTTGTAAGGAATTACTAAAATATTTTTTCAAAAGTGATTCTTCTTTTTAAATCCATTCTAATTGGATTAGTATTGTAAAGAACTACCAACAATTATTTCATCCTTTTTTGTGCATCACGGTATTGGTTTTTTTTTGAAGTTGGTTTTTAAAAATTTATTTTATAGTGATTATAATTCGTTAACCAATGTAGTTTTTATTAAGCGATTTTATTTTACTTCTCATTATTATAGGACTTACAACTACTGATATACAGTTTTAATGCAAAAGTAAAGTTATCGAAGTTTGGTTTATTCCAGCTAAATTTAGACACGCCGACAGATTAGGCAAAAGTGTTGCTTGGATCAATTAGTATATACAGATGTGAGCGAAAATTCCATTGGCTCTCATTGGTCGAGCTTTCTGAGTCGATCTAACTCTTTGAGTGATTTTTTATCATGAGGCTCGTGAATAACTTTACAAGGATCCAAATAGCTAATAGCGAGACCTTCTAACTTCCTTACGCGACTGAGCGCGACATAAGTATGCCCCCCTTGGTAAAAATTGTAGAGCCTAGATTACAGCTCTCTCTCTAGCCCAATCAGAAAAAAAATCGAGTGTGACTTAAATTGCGTCTGACGGCCGCCATATTATTATTTTAAAACTCGGACTCATTAAACGATTCTAGCGGTACCCCAACCAACTAAATCCGTTCAGGCGTTTAGGAGTTATGGTGGAACAAAAAACATACAAACATACATACATGAACCCTGAAAACATTGCACTCCTTTTTGAGGCAGTGGTGTTACATAGAGCTTCTATAGGGAATTTTCATTTTGCTTCAACAGCATTCTAGGCTTAACTATTAAATGTTCGTTCATGGTGATCGAGAAATATAAAACGTTTCGAGTAATTTAATTTTATTTAAGCATATATTTGGCATTTATTGAACACATATCTATAAAGTGTTATATATATTTGAAATCGTCTCAATTTCACCTTTCGTTTGATATCCATATTGACCCAATCAGAAAAAAAAAATTTGAGTGTGACGTAAATTGCGTCTGACTTCTTTTTTTAAAAATTAACTTAGCCTATGTTACTCAGACTCATTAAACGATTCTAACGGTACCTCTGCTATCTAAATCCGCTCAAGCGTTTAGAAGTTATGGTGGTACAAAACAACGTACGTACACAAAACAAAACTAAACACATTACACTCCTTTTTTTGGGGCAGTCGTGTAAAAATTAACCGACTAAGACTAGCCGGTCACGTAGTCAGGATGGAGGACAATCGCATCCCAAAACGGCTCATGATATCCGAAATTTCAGGAAATAGACCAGTAGGCAGACCCAGGAGGAGATGGATAGACTCGGTGACGGCTGACGCAGAGGCAATGCTCAACATCCGGAACTGGAGACATGCTGCAAGGGACCGTCAAACGTGGAGAAATGCCCTAGAGGAGGCCAATGCTCGATTTGGGCTGTAGCGCCTTTGGATGGATGAATGTAAGAATAAAATGTCCTACACATTTGCATGACCAATACATCGTCAGGAAGTTGTACTATTTAATACAAATGAAAGACGTTGGTTATCCAGGTTCGGTACATGGACCAGAGAGTTTGGGGAATAGCCCATTATTTAAGAAAGCTATTTTTCCACCAACCGATTTGTGGGAATATACTTGGGTTCGACGATGAAACAATGTCTACAATTTCAATACATTTATTTTATCATTAATTCATTTACTTATAACTAGGGTTAAACTTTATACGTCCGTCGTTACCGCTGCGCACTTGGTCCCATGTCCGACTGACTTCTTGGACGTGCGTTCCTGTTATCGGTGCGTTTGTGTTTTGTGTGCGTCGGTGTGTATATGTATGTGTGTCTCCACACTACTCCCCTTCTGCCAATCGGACGTACCTTTGTGGAGGACGAATAAGTCGTCCTGATTTTGTGACGTACTTCTTTGGTTGTTGTTCGTGAAATTCGTTTTTGTTGGTCGACTTGGGTGCTTTTCTCGCAGGTTCCTTTGATGGCTTGACTTCCTTGTTATTATCATTTGAGATATATGCTGTTTTCAGGCGGTCTATTGAAATATTTTGGAGTTTTCCGTTCTTCTCTATCCTAAAATATTTAGGGAGTTTTTCCTTGACCATGTATGGTCCATCATAGGAAGGTACTAGAGCTGTTTTGACAAAGTCGTTTCTGACGAACACGTGTGAGCATACTGCTAAGACCTTTTGAATGAATGACTTTGATTTCGAGTGGTCGCTTGTAGGTGATGGACGGATCTTTGACATTATGCTATGAAGGAATTCTCCTGGAATTCGAATTGTTGTACCATAAGTAAGTTTTGCTGTAGTTGCTCCTATATCCTCCTTTACTGCGGTACGTATACCTAAAAGAATTATTGGTAGAGTCTGAGTCCAACTCGTGTTTTGGTGAGACATGATGGCTGCTTTAAGTTGGCGATGCATCCTTTCCACCAATCCATTGCTCTGCGGATGGTAGGGTGTAGTTCTGAGGTGTTTGATTCCTAGGAGTGTTGAAAGGTCTCTGAATAATTCAGATTGGAACTGGCGGCCTTGATCCGTTGTGATATATAATGGTACACCATATCGTGCTATCCATGGTTCTATTATCGTCTTCGCAATTGTATTTGCACTTATGTTGGGTATAGGTATCACCTCAGGCCACCTGGTAAATCTGTCTACCATCGTCAGGCAATAGGCGTTACCTTCTGACGGTGGTAATGGGCCTATTATGTCCACGTGGATGTGTTCAAAACGTTGATCAGGTGTTTTAAAAAACGAGTACGGCGTCCTGTTATGTTTGGTCGTTTTGCATTTTTGGCAAACGAGGCATTGCTTAACGTATTGTGCACAATCTTTTCGATAGGATGGCCAAATAAATGTTTCTGCTATTAACTTGGTCGTTGCTCTGATGCCAGTGTGTGCTATGTTATGCAACTTCGCAATGACTTGGTTTCGAAATGCTTCCGGAATGAAAGGTCGTACCTTGTTTCCTGATACATCACAATATATCGGTGGAGCGAACGGTGACTTGATTAATTTTATTTGCATATGTGTATCCTTTTTCGGGTCTTTGGCGTATGCCTGAATTTCGGGGTCTTCATTTTGTTGCTTGGCAATTTGTTCGTAATCAATTATGATATCCTTCGGTGATTGTGAAATTGATTGCATTCTACTTAACATGTCTGCGACGTTGTTGTCTTTCCCTTGTATGTGCCGAATATCCGTTGTATACTGGCTGATGAAATCTAATTGTCGCAATTGACGTTGGTTTGCTCTGTCCGGTCTCTGTTGGAATACCGCCACCAGAGGCTTATGGTCAGTGTATATTATAGTTTCGCGAGCTTCGATCAGGTGTCGGAAATACTTAATCGCTTCATATATTGCTAGAAGTTCACGGTCATATGTCGCGTAGTTCTGTTGCGCTGAGTTCAATTTTTTTGAAAAAAATGCGAGCGGTTGCGCTCCTTCGCTGGTAATTTGATGCAATGCTGCGCCCACTGCGGTGCTGGATGCGTCAACTTCTATTGATAGAAGCGCTTGTTTTGCTGGATGAACTAGCAAGGCGGCGTTTGCTAAGTCGCGCTTGCATGCTTCGAATGATTGAGTATTTTCGTCTGTCCATTCTAGAGGGGTTCTGTCGTTCTTGATATTGTTGCTGATCATTGATTGTAGCTTCATTTGGTTCTGTACAGCATTCGGGATGAAACGACGGTAAAAATTAATTGTGGCTAGCAGTCGCTTTAGGTCTTTCGCTACTTCGGTTTGGGGAAATTGAGAATTGCTTGGACTTTTTCCGGTAGTGGTTTGATGCCATTTTTTGTTATGAGATGACCTAGGAATTTAACTTCTGATTTTCCAATTTTGCATTTTGAGGCGTTTATCGATAGCCCGTTTTCGCGTAAACGACAGAAAACTTCCTTAAGATGCTGTTTGTGTTGTTCTTCGTCTACATATGGGAAAACGTAATCTAAGTCTCGGAAGATAGCATGAAGATGTCTCTGAAGAGTTTGTCCAGCGTTCCTCAGTCCAAACGTCATATATTTAAACTCAAAGAGGCCGAACGGCGTAGTTATCGCCGTTTTTGGAATATCCTCCGCGGCAACTGGAATCTGATGGTAAGCACGCTGCAGGTCTATTGATGAGAATACCTGGTTTCCATGTAAAATTTGTGAAAAATCCTGAATGTGAGGTATGGGATATCTGTCAGGAACTGTAATGGCGTTCAAGGCGCGGTAATTTCCGCACGGTCTCCACTTGCCGTCCGATTTTCTTACCATATGCAGTGGACTGGCCCAGCAGCTTTTAGATGACTGGCATCTGCCTTGTTGCATCAAGAATTGAGATTCTGGCTTGGCTTCGTGCAATTTATCTGGTGGCAATCGGCGTGGACGGCAAAAAACTGGTGTGCTTGCGGTTACAATCTGGTGAACTACGTTCGCTTTGTCGGTCGGTGATTCATGTCTAGGATCGCTATGTCATGGAATTCTTCAAGGATCGGTGCGAATTGCACCGGCACAATGGAGCTCCTTGCTGGGGACAGCAAGGCTACTACCATCATGCTTGGGTAGACATAAAAATTATGATAACAAACCATCCTCCTTAATTCCGAAATAGTTGTTGGGGGGTGATCAGCCGGTCACACGGTATACGCTAGCTCGACGGTGGGGGTCGTGGGGGGTGTGACCGGGCCGCTACATATATGGTTCACCACTTACCTAAGCTCTTCATGTCCTCCTCGTTCGTGTATCCATCCCCACAGAGATCCAGGGTCACTACCAATGAATCATGGGAACTGTAACCCCGGTGAATCACCGACGGGCGACCCTAGGGAAAAATCTCCCTCCCCAACCATCCTGAAAAAACCTAGTCGCTTAGTCCATTAAGCCCAATAACACTCTTGCCAAAATACCATTGAAAAAAAACTATATATTACCAAGTCTATCACCAACAATACCGATATATTTACAAGATTATCAGTAATAATACATATAAGAATAAATTACGTCACTTGGACCAACAACATATACCATTTACCAACAAAGCAAGATTAGAAATTGGAGGAAAAACTCGTTCTGGCGCCAGCCCGTTTTTTTTCTTTTACATCAGTATTACATTCTAATGAGTTACCGCGGTCAAACATACACAAAATGTCTAACCAGTCGATTACAACCAACAAGTGGAATAAGGTAAAATTATATGTAGTGATAGCAATATAATTTCAGAAAGACGTGTATAATATATATCTTCAATATAGTTAATATTTTATCAATATAATCAAAATAATTTTAAATATAAGTAAGTGTTAGCAATAGAATCATAATAATTGTAAATATAGGCAAGGTGTATTAAAATTGAAAGTTGAATATATAATTAATATAGTTAATCAATGAATGTAGTAAAAGTTACAACCAAACAAAAACCAATTGTGTAAAAAATTTTTAGTAGTTAAACAATCCAGTCCTTTTTTTTCTCTTTAAAATAATTACTTGATCTTCTTATTAAAGCAATTAGGAAATTGACACTGTCCAAGAGACCACAATTTTTCTTTCAGCCTTGTAATTGTGTTATCTTTTATTCGATAGCCGCTTTCCAGAAAAGTTATATTTTACAAGCTGACCATAACTGAACACTTCACTGAATGGAAGCAAACTACACTCTATCTCCAGCACCTTCCAGTATCTCAACCAATTGCATAGCAGGTGAGAAACCACTATTAGAAACACAGTAATGCAAGTGAATTTCACAGGTGGATAATTAGGTATTATCCCTTTCTGTACGCGATGCAGGATAAGTTAGGGTTATCACTCGCTGTCAGTTCGTGTTGGCCCTGTGCTCAGTCCGAGCAGATACAACAAGTAATGCTCTCGGGAACAACCAGAATACGTATGTGTATATATAGCAGCACAATAATTATTAAAAATCTACGATTATACCTAATTGTTCTGGCGCTACCTACGGCGGTCTTTAAGCACCACGCACAAAGGCTGGAGTACTAGCCTAGTACTAACACATAGGTTGGTACATACCAAGCCCCACACAGTAGTACTAAACACAATATACCTCGGATCCGGTAGTTAAGGGTCCTTACCGCTGGGTAAGAGTCAGTTGGCTCTGGGTCTGATTAATAATGTTCTTGCACTCATGCAACAATTCTATTTCCTCCTTCACAGGCGTCCTTCCTCACATCCACGCCGGAAATCGGGGCTTTTATTAATGTTTTAGGCCACGGTCTTGAACCCGTGGGATGTCGCACCGACTAGGTGATATACCGGACTTAGTACCGTAATACTTTAACATTAATTTAAAAAGACGGACTACAATCTGAGGATTTTTTTTTCCTCCCGCAATGTTTTTTTCCGTCACCTTCTCCACACAGAAATCTTTTCAGAATCCTTTTTTTTTCGTTTTTTCCAAAATTTTATTTTTATTCGCCTCCGTGACTAAAAATTTTTTTTTCCTTGTGAATTCAAAAGTACCTTAAGTAAGTGGACTAATAATTGCTGACATTTCCGAGAGAGGAGGGTAATAATTATTAAGAATAATTTTTCAATAATTAACCGACCGTTACATACCCTCGGGTCCACAAGGCCGACTTGCGAGGCAGTGAGGAGCCGAAAAAAAACGGAAGGTTTTTCTGTCGTAAGGTACTGTGTATGGCGCCAATGTGGGTCTCGATCCATACCCTGAGAATAGAGTCTCATGCACTACTGACTGAGCTAGCCAGGCCGCCAAAAGTTATCTTGGTTCACGATTAACCAAAGAAACTCGGTATGAATTTATTCGTATGGTCAAAATTTTGAGAAATGGACAGTCTGACGAGTCTCCTAGAGGGGATGTCTGGAGTTGCAAAGATCTGGCGGAAGGCAATACCACATTGTCCCACTCCGGATCTCTACAATCATCCAGACAGCTCCGCCGAAAATGTCTCCTTTCGTTCCATCGGGTCAGTCTCCAGCAATACCACATTGCCTTTGACATGCCCCGGTGGATCGCCAGGCCAACCATTCGCCGAGAGTTGTTCCCAGACTGACCGAAAAGCAAAGAGGTGTACCATCCGCTAGGGAAGCTTGCTTCGATGTCCAATCAGGGGGTGTTGGAAAGGCTTCACCAAAATTTGAAAACTGAGCCGAGTAGATACGCAAGGTGAGAAAAAAATATGACCGGTTAATATCATTAACAAAAATATGGAGAGCTCAACATAGTAGGTCTAAAGAAAACGTAATAATACCGACTAAGGGGGCATTTCACGTGAAGCGGACAACGAAAAAAATGTGAGATTCTGAAATTCGTTCACTTTCGGCCTAACTGTACTTCTAGAAGGTGTGAATGTAAACACAAAATTTTTTTTGTGTGAGGCTTAGTTGTCCCGTTATGGGCTTCGGGCTTCTAAAGAATTGACGTAATGGAAGTATGGATTTTTCGGAAGCAGTTTTTCGAATTAAACAAATTTTAGAAAAATATTAAACTGGAGTGGTTTTTATAGGAAATTCACTGTTCTTTTTAATTATGAAATCAGATTTGAAATTTGATTATTTTTTCTTGTAGAAAACCGGAAGTAAACATTTCAAATCAGTATTTTACTAACTTCGACCATTTTTTTTTAAACAATTTTAATTTCAAAAAAAAGCTTAAAGTATATAGATAATACACTAAAAATTTCAAAATGAGATCTACTGTAGTTTAGGAGATAGATGAATTAAAGTACATGCATGTCGCACTGAGCGCGGTTCCTGGCGCTTACTTACGTCGGCTGGTTTGCGCGAAAATGCATTAAATCGGTACGATATTAATATGTACTAACCGGTTTAAGCGTATTGAGGCCCTAACAAGAATCTATGATAAGTAATATTCAAATTTTTTAAACAAAATGTATAATTTTGAACAAAAATATTAGTACAAAGCAGTAGAAGTTATATTTTCCCATGTTGTGATTTATATATTAAAAAACAAAAGGTGCCTTGGAGACTCATGTTGCGATAACGAAACGCGACTAGCTGCTAGAAGAATTACTTACAAATTAAATAGGACGGTTTTACACGAGCGGACACCGAACAGACAAAACGAACGAACAAACTGGAGTTTATGGGGAAGAGGGTGAGAGAGGACAATGGAAAACCGTCCCCTCTCTCACCCTCTTTCCCATAAACCCCAATTTGTTCGTTCGTTTTGTCTGTTCGGTGTCCGGTCGTGTAAAAGAACCCATAGAATCAAAATTAAATACTAGAAAGAGATAGAAGTACGACGCCAAGCCATTTTATATTTCCGTTATTTTTGTAGTTGTTGCTCTGAGTTGTGAACATTCGTTGATGAAATTATTTATTTATAATGGCTCCGTACGGTGATCGATGTTTTAATCCGTTTCACTTGTCTCGTCTTCGAAAAATTAAAAATTTACGGAAAATTTCTAAAAATTTAGCTGAAAAGTGGGGATGTTCGTCAGGTGTTTACGTATGTGCATCTTGCAGCAAACGACTGTCAAATGAAACACCTCCAGTATCTAATGAAGACCTCGTGCAGTTGCAGTGCAGTCAAAAATCAAGTGAATATTTACAAAACACCCAAGATGAACCATTCATTCCTGAAGATAAATTTAAACATAATTCAACACAAACTGACACAACAGAAAACCAAGACATTTTAAAGCAGCTAAAGGAGAAATTTTCTGATCCGTCTACTTCTACTTCTATGAAGACTATGATACTGACTGTTGCCCCTAATTCATGGAGTGAGAATAGACTTGCAGAAGAATTTGGAACATCCAGAAGACAATCGAGAAAAGCAAAGCAACTTGTAGATCAATTCGGTATCTTGTCATCTCCGAATCCTCGTGGTGGCCGTAAACTACCAGTCGAAACAGAAAGCTTGGTGAAATGTTTTTATCTTAGAGAAGACATTAGTCGAATAATGCCTGGTAAAAAAGATTGTATATCCGTTAAATTAGATGATGGAAAAAGAACGCACATACAAAAACAGCTTCTGATGTGCAATATTGACGAACTCTATCAGAAGTTCAAAAGTGAATATCCGAACGTCCTGGTAGGTTTAACAAAGTTTTTTACCCTAAGACCCAAACAATGTATTCTTGCTGGCGACTCTGGAACACATATGGTTTGTGTGTGTACTTATCATCAAAATGTAAAGCTGATGTTTAATGGAGGAGACATTGCCAAACTCACAGCTGGAACTAGTATGCATCTTTCATCTTATAAGGATTGCCTTCGCAAGATGATGTGTCCCAATCCAACACCGACGTGCCATTTAATGTCTGCAAAGACATCTCAAAATGAATATTGCAAATCTTGTCCTGGCTTAGGTGCAATTCGTAATCATTTAAAAGATATATTTGATAATAATCAAGTGACAGAGGTGCAGTTCGAAAAATGGGTTGGTACAGACCGCTTCACGATATCTACTCAAGTACTGCCTTCTGATGATTTTGTAGATAGCTTATGTAACGCTTTGTATATTTTGAAACCCCATGCCTATATTGCAGAGGAGCAGGCGCTTTATTTTAAAACTCTCAAGGAGACCATCGATGAGGGTGAAATCCTCGTGCAATGTGATTTTGCAGAGAATTATAGTTTTGTTGTCCAAGATGCTCCTCAATCTTTTCATTGGAATAACGAACAAGCAACACTTCTGACGTCGGTTTTTTACTACAGAGATGGGAGCGAAATAAAACACGGAAGCATTGTTATGATTTCTGATGATTTAAAACATGATACAGCCACCTTCTACGCATTCCAAAAAATACTACACAAGCACCTTTTAGAAAAGGAAATAGTTGGGTCCAAAATTATATATATTACAGACGGGGCTTCACAACATTTTAAAAATAGATTTAACTTTGTGAAGCTATTTTATTACAAAACAGATTTTAATACAGATGCGGAAATTCATTTTCACGCAACGTCTCACGGAAAGGGGCCATGTGATGGACTTGGAGGGAATCTCAAAGCTTTAGCAACACGTGCAAGCTTGCAGTTACCTGCAAATAGAGCAATTATTACACCCATGCGATTATTCGAATGGGCGAAATCATCTTTAACACAAACAACCATTTACTATTCCTCCAAAGACGATATTCAACGTCAGAGGATTTTTCTGCAACCGCGGTTTGATTCTGCAATCACCATTCCAGGAACTAAAAAGTTGCACAGTTTTATTCCATTAACCGAAGGCCTTCTTGTAAGAAGAACTAGTTCTAGCGTTAATTCTCATTGTAAAATTGTAAAAATTATAAAATGAAATCGTTCTTTCTATGTTACAATATTTTTTCTTTTATGTAGTTAAATATTATTTATGCCTACAGAGGCAATGCAGTAGCAGCTTTACCAAAGTAAGTTCTCTTTTCGCGCAAACCAGCCGACGTAAGTAAGCGCCAGGAACCGCGCTCAGTGCGACATGCATGTACTTTAATTCATCTATCTCCTAAACTACAGTAGATCTCATTTTGAAATTTTTAGTGTATTATCTATATACTTTAAGCTTTTTTTTGAAATTAAAATTGTTTAAAAAAAAATGGTCGAAGTTAGTAAAATACTGATTTGAAATGTTTACTTCCGGTTTTCTACAAGAAAAAATAATCAAATTTCAAATCTGATTTCATAATTAAAAAGAACAGTGAATTTCCTATAAAAACCACTCCAGTTTAATATTTTTCTAAAATTTGTTTAATTCGAAAAACTGCTTCCGAAAAATCCATACTTCCATTACGTCAATTCTTTAGAAGCCCATAACGGGACAACTAAGCCTCACACAAAAAAAAATTTTGTGTTTACATTCACACCTTCTAGAAGTACAGTTAGGCCGAAAGTGAACGAATTTCAGAATCTCACATTTTTTTCGTTGTCCGCTTCACGTGAAATGCCCCTAAGGCGATACGAAATAAAAAGTAATACGTAACAATGGTATAACACTAACACGCCACTAACCATACGGCTTGGACTAAAGGGATTTAACATAACCCACGAAACTAGGGTTATCCATTAAAACACAAATTACCAAGAACGTAGAACGATATAAATACCATGAATGCATCATGAAGTCCTGAATGCCATAACACAGGGAAGTGAACCAATCGCCAACTGGATATGTTGGTCGACAACAACCTAACAAGTAACTGTAACGAGAACGGGTGCACAGAAATTAGAAATATAAAGTGGCAACGAAACAAAGGAACCTTCCTTACGATAAAAGTAATACAGTAATCAAAACCTCCCGATTACAAACCCGGGTGACATCTACCCTACCATACCCAAACAAGGTGTTTTGGTCGGTCTTAAAGCCCTTAATCCCATTCTCAGTTTGAAGACCTCGTATGGAGAATGTAGGGCCAAAGCCACCCCTGTCCTTTTCCAGGCGTGACTAATGCATCCAACATTTCCAGCACTCGGGTCTTGGAGTAAATGGTTCATAGTCCCAGCGATGCTCTGAGCCATGTCCCTCCTGAGCTATCCGTTCGTTGGTATCTGCGAGTACAATTCCACCAAGAATACGAGGATACCTCTCTCCTCATGGAAGTCCGTTGTCCGGCTATGCTTAAGGTTAACCGGCCCATAGGCTAGCATTAACCTCAGCAATCTCTTAAAAACACTACTATTAAGTGGATTCAACGAATCCAACAGTCTGTACAGTTTAGCTGCCGGGATACCGAAATTATGGTCGTCCAAAGCTTGGGTGACAACCATCTCCATAATCCGACTCATTACGACGTGATTATTCGTGAAATATCCAAAGATTTGTAACGCTCTCGATGCAATTGAATTGAAGGCGGCTCGATTATCAGTTAAACATTTAACGGTATTCACACCGTATTGCAATGCGAAACTCTCCTCAGCTGTTAGTTCGGGTAAAGTAGGGGCAAACTCCTTGGCTAAAGGAGATAAAACGTATAAACGATGTGGCCTTCGTAATAATTTATGGGTTATCGAACGTCCATAAAAACTTTTAAACCTGCCACCTCCATTTTCGTTATGACGTTAATACCCATATACTTTTGAGAAAAAGTAACAGTAATTAATAATAATATATTTGGGTATTCAAAGGTGTATACCATTCGATAGCACAAAAGAAAAGTTGCAACCCCGATCGCTACTCACAGGTGTGGTTCTTCAACACAATTACCACTAATTCAAGCAACCCGGAAACAAGTTAATTGATCTCGACGTACGTGATCACGAAAACGACGTACGTAAGTAGCACAATTCAATAACGTATTTCTATATCTACTTCAATATTGTCTCACACAAAAAAATTGGTCTATACCCTGGATTCCCTGACAATATTCACTCAATTCGCATGCAGCCACTATCGCCAAAAGTATGCGTGAAAAAGTAATAATATTATATGGGTGTAAGTAAAAATTTAGTGATTGGTTATAATATTGTATAATATTCCTCAAATTTCCAGGATGGTTGGAAAAAAAATCTCTCTAGGATTCTCGTTGGCCGATGTCATCGGTGACAGTCGGTGGTAGCTATGAGACACAGCCAACACCGAGTGTCATCGACAACGCCGGAGGCAAGGTCCACAATTACACGAACAACATGAAGAGTATACCTCAACATAAAAGGAAATCTTCTTCACAAATAATAAAAATTTAGATTTAATCAGCTGTCCAATCACAACTGAGCTACACTACGGAAAATCAATCAGCAGTGGTGGCAGACTGGATACGAGAGAAATAAATAAAAGCACAAGGAAGGAGCCGGATGTCCCGCACGAAGGTCCACAGGGCGCAGGGGATTAGCCAGGCGGTTAAGCCTGTGAGGCATCCTAGAGGTTCACCTGGAGTGACCCCATCCCTTACCATATTTCGACCACATGTCTAACGTGAAAGAAAAGAAAAAGAACTTGAGGGGACTGAATGGATTAAAGATGTCCACAGGGCGCAGGGGCAGGCGATAGCACGCCTGGTACCACAGACGGTTAAGCCTGAGTAACAACTCAAACGTCCATCAGTAAAAATTAAATGAAGATCCTGTTTCTTGAACGCAGCATTGGCAGGCGTTATGACGCCTGATACTAGAGACTACGAGCAAAAAAACCAGGACAAAAGAACTCCAGACTCAGCCTTCACCCATGGCCAAGCGGTCATACGCTTGTTAGCCAGCGGTTCCGGTAAGCCTAGTTCAAAGATGCCTAAAGCGAAGAAGATAACATGGTACGGGACAATCTAAAAGTGAAAGCAACTCAAAATTCACACTGAATTTAGACAACAGAGATAAATCTGTAAAAATAAGGCAGTGGTGGTGAACCATAGACAAAGATAATCTTAATAAGTTAACAGAATTTGGGGGCCATTTATGAAATAAATGGGCGCCGGAATTTAATATTGAAAGTTTGTTTGCCAAAGCGTTGGGCGCCATTTATGTACCGGCACAATAGAACTCCTTGCTGGGGACAGCAAGGCTACTACCATCATGCTTGGGTAGACATAAAAATTTTGATAACAAACCATCCTCCCTAATTCCGAAATAGTGGTAGGGGGGTGATCAGCCGGTCACACGGTATACGCTAGCTCGACGGTGGGGGTCGTGGGCGGTGTGACCGGGCCGCTACATATATGGTTCACCACTTACCTAAGCTCTTCATGTCCTCCTCGTTCGTGTATCCATCCCCACAGAGATCCAGGGTCACTACCAATGAATCATGGGAACTGTAACCCCGGTGAATCACCGACGGGCGACCCTAGGGAAAAATCTCTCCCCAACCATCCTGAAAAAACCTAGTCGCTTAGTCCATTAAGCCCAATAACACTCTTGCCAAAATACCATTGAAAAAAACTATATATTACCAAGTCTATCACCAACAATACCGATATATTTACAAGATTATCACCAACAACCAACAACATATAAGATTTACCAACAAAGCAAGATTAGAAATAGGAGGAAAAACTCGTTCTGGCGCCAGCCCGTTTTTTTTCTTTTACATCAGTATTACCACATTCTAATGAGTTACCGCGGTCAAACATACACAAAATGTCTAACCAGTCGATTACAACCAACAAGTGGAATAAGGTAAAATTATATGTAGTGATAGCAATATAATTTCAGAAAGATGTGTATATATATATATATATATATATATATATATATATATATATATATCTACAATATAGTTAATATTTTATCAATATAATCAAAATAATTTTAAATATAAGTAAGTGTTAGCAATAGAATCATAATAATTGTAAATATAGGCAAGGTGTATTAAAATTGAAAGTTGAATATATAATTAATATAGTTAATCAATGAATGTAGTAAAAGTTACAACCAAACAAAAACCAATTGTGTAAAAAATTTTTAGTAGTTAAACAATCCAGTCCTTTTTTTTCTCTTTAAAATAATTACTTGATCTTCTTATTAAAGCAATTAGGAAATTGACACTGTCCAAGAGACCACAATTTTTCTTTCAGCCTTGTAATTGTGTTATCTTTTATTCGATAGCCGCTTTCCAGAAAAGTTATATTTTACAAGCTGACCATAACTGAACACTTCACTGAATGGAAGCAAACTACACTCTATCTCCAGCACCTTCCAGTATCTCAACCAATTGCATAGCAGGTGAGAAACCACTATTAGAAACACAGTAATGCAAGTGAATTTCACAGGTGGATAATTAGGTATTATCCCTTTCTGTACGCGATGCAGGATAAGTTAGGGTTATCAATCGCTGTCAGTTCGTGTTGCCCCTGTGCTCAGTCCGAGCAGATACAACAAGTAATGCTCTCGGGAACAACCAGAATACGTATGTGTATATATAGCAGCACAATAATTATTAAAAATCTACGATTATACCTAATTGTTCTGGCGCTACCTACGGCGGTCTTTAAGCACCACGCACAAAGGCTGGAGTACTAGCCTAGTACTAACACATAGGTTGGTACATACCCACGGTATGCAGAAACAAGGTAGTGTAAAAGAGACTGACAGCTCGAATATCGTACGAATATCGTAGAAAAAGCCGACGTCACCCGGCAAGTTAATACAGAAAACAACAACAACAATTTCGATTTTGTATGGGGAAGACTTGCCGAGTGACGTCAGCATTCAAATGACATTTCTCTTTTACATTACCTTGTTTCTGTATACCGTGACTCATCAAACTTGCTAATAACTTGAAAAGTAAAGGCCGTAGCATAAAAATTGTCTGGACATTATTCATAGGAAATTGTCCAAGCTTTCTAATTTTGCAAAAAAAAGTTTAGGTTTATCACGTATTTTTTGGAGAAAATGGTGGTTTTAGTTGAAATTTTAGTAAAAAAAAACCAAAATTTTGACTTTGATGACTCATTGCTCTGGAACCTGGTACGGTAGAACCTTCTTTTTTACAGCTTTAGATAGGTGGGAGTATTCTGCGTACACTGATACCTTATTTATGAAAATAGGTCATAGGGTTACAAAAATACAGGGTGATATGTAAAACTCTAGCAAAAAAACTTCAAAACGCCCTAGCGGCTAAACCGTTACGATTTCCCCCCCCCCCCATACGATTTTTTGTTCGTCTATCCAAAACCTATCCACAGCCGGCCGCTTTGTTACTTTTCGTGGGACACCCTGTATAGTTCTTGGTTATTAGCTATATTCTTTCTTTCGTGATAAGTTGGTGGAATAACTGAAATATCCGCTCCTGTGTCGATCAGGAGCGCGTTCAAAAACCTTACTATGGTTAACCATGGTTAACTATGGTAAACTTTTGTCGTTCAAAAACTCCGTGGTTAACTACAACATAACCACGAGCATAGCTTTTTGGCGTTCAAAAACTCTCGTGGTTAACCATGGTGTAGTAAAATTTTAACCCTGCTCGGGAGCATGGTTAGCGATAGTTAAGAAGAAGAAGAATAAAAACAACTCTCTGACAGTTGTTTTAATGTAAACACATGAACAAATCAAAGTGGGATTTGTGGGATTATTGCAAATAAATAATTAATGAAATAATTGATGCAATTAGCGGGGAATATTTTATGGAAAATTTTGTTTTTGTTTTTTTATTTTTCTTTAACCTGTAGTTAACCACAGTGCGTTCAAAAACCTCCATGGTTAAACATAAACTTTCGTGGTTAAGTGAAGTGATGCAGCATAACCACAGCTTACCTCGTGGTTTACCATAGTAAGGTTTTTGAACGCGCTCCAGGTATCTGCTTGCGTTTCGTTGATCGCGAAGATGTAGGCGGCGGATTGCTGTACAACCTGATGGTTGCACAGCCGTTATTGGTTTTTTGGTTCTGTATTATTTCGTGTTACTATTTTATTTTGGAAATTGCATGATTGTGTGCACTTTCTTGCTTTCTGTCCATATTTTTCATGGTACCAGCATATATCTGTGGTTCTTGTTGAGCTCTTTGTGCGGCATCTGCGGCTGTGGCTTCGAGACCTGTTTCTATAATGTGTCTGCGGCCGAAACGGTTCCCTTGAAGGTCTCGCCATTGACTCTAGGCGCTTAGTTAGTTGATCTATTTTCGTTTCGAGCTCCCATCTGTGGCTTGTTGACTGTCGCAAGTTCAGGGTACATGTTTGCAGAGTACCAGGGGTTACTTCTAAGACTCGGTCTGCGATCTCGGCCTTTTCATCTAGTTCAGCCGTCGATGCCGATACTACCTGTCGTATTGATGCTGGTAACGCTTTTAACCAAAGGTTGGTAATGAGTGTTTCGTTTGCATTCTCGCCCGCCAAACGGCGCATTTCTGCCAGTAATGATGTTGGCTTTTGGTCACCTAATTGTACTCCTGATAATAGTTCTTCCATCCTCCGCATGACACTATGTTGGTAGTAGCTTAGTACCGCTTGTCGAAGGAGTTTGTACGAGTCGTTATTTGGGGTTTGCTTGATTATGGAGTAGAAATGTTTCGTATTTCTTCCTAGTGCGACCACCAGGGTATGATATTTCTGTAGATTTGACTTAATCTGGTTTATCTCGAACATAAAGTCTAGCGTGATTAGCCATAAATCGACGTCCACTGGATCGAAAAGGGGGACACTGATTTTATGTATTATGTTGTTTACGTCGTGGATAGGGCCTGAATGATTTTCTTCGTTGGGTTTTATTACATCCGCTAAGTTTTTACTAGTGCTCGGTTGATTTCCTTCGTTGGCCATTTTTTGTTGTTGATTATTCGCCGTGTATTGGTTTGTTTCGTACTGTCACGTTGCGTTTGTTTTTGGGTTTTTACAGACGTGTTTATAAATTTTTGGTATTACAATATAATATACCTACATATATGTTTCTGTGTTTGTAAATAAATTTTAATAGTATTTTTAATATTGAAAGTTAATTTTTGTTGTTCTAAGTTTAAAATGTCCAAGAGTTTAGTATTTGAATTTTATGTTATTATTTTTATTACGTTATATGAGCTATAAATAAATTATTTTTATTCAAATTTTGTAAATAGCGAGAGATAAAAAATTAAGCGATTATTTATGAATGTTATTGTACTGTGCTTTTATGTTTCTATTTATTTTTGCCTTTGTTTCAGGAATTCAATATTTTAATTTAATTAGATTGCATATCTCTAGGCTCTAATGAATTTCACTACTGGAATATGAAATATTTTCCATTGATTATATACTAAGTAGATATGGACAAACATTTGTCCGACTACGACGCTAGATGGCGATAGTTACACTGATATGAATTTTTGGGATTCTAATTTCTGTTGTAAACCTCTAAAATCAACGGGGGTGGGTTTTCAACATTAATTTTATAATATTATTTCGTTCTACGTGCGTAATAATCATAACATACAAAAAATTTAAATTTTATTAATTTTAAGTAAAACGTGAAGAAAAGCAGGTTTGCGCCTGAATTTAAAAAAGCATTACAAAGCCCTTCACGCATGTTGGAAGAAAAACCAGAAGTTTTGGATCTAAAAATAGATTCCTGTGCGCATATTCCTTTTGTTTTGTTGTTTTGTTGTTGTTGGAAAATACGATTTCTTGGTCGGTGGCTGAAAGTTATCAATGAAGGGAATCATGAATGGAAGAGATATGCGAATGTAATCGGAAATTTGCTATCGTGTTTTTTTCTATTTTGAGAAAAATGAAGTATGTAGGTTTTTTTTGAACAAAAATTCAAGCCTTTTTGTATTGATTTTATTATTGATTATAATTATATAATAATTATAGAGAGAAAATATGTATGAGTCATTTAGTTTGGGTAAACTATTTCAAAATATAAATTTGAATATAATTGTTTACAGTAATAAAAAACAATAAAAAAATCAGAATTTCGCAAGAGTAGTGGAATCATTGAAGGGAGAACAGTTCCGATTTTGAAATTTCTTTTAAAATGCTTGTATTAAGGGTAATTGTTTACTTTATCACCCCGCACCGCTTTGGGCGGAACACCAAAATAGTCGCGCCCTACTCCGAGAATGAGATCGAGGTTGGGGTGGGGGAGTGTTTGGGGGCGCGCAATCCAGAGTCAAAATCGTTACTAATATAATTGCTTATTAAACCGCTACTTTTAAAAAAATACTTGTAAAAAAGTGATTTTTACGAAATTTCAACCCTGAATAACTTTTTAGAGGGTGGCCGACGGCTAATTCCAAAGGAAATGTGTTCAGGTCAACCCCCTATACAACCACTACCGCCTGCGGGGGTGGGCTGATAAAGTAAATAATTACCCAAAATTCTAAGATATGTACATAATGGAAGTGAATGAGATCAGTCTGTAAAAGTTTTATAGACTCCGAAACTGGAGGAGGAGAAATGGGGGTTCAAAATTTGTGAAACTCGAAATGGTCTTCATTTAGGGTTCATAATTGGCTTCATTTAGGATTCGTTTTTGAGTTTCACATTTTGTTATTTCGAATCAAAAATACGAAAAAATGCCTTTTTTGAAACGCTCATAGTATATATGAAAATTCGTATCACCTCAACTGCAAAATAAACGGAAGCTACTATTGGCTTATGGGTGCAGCGAGGCGCAACGGGTTCCAGCTAGTTCATCTATATATCCCACGCCATCACCCTTCATTGGTTTCAGTAAAACCACCTCCTTGCTTACTTCCGATGGCATCAAATTTTAAAATTCAATGAAAATAATCCAAGAATTGGAAATAAAAATACTGCCGTGAACCATAATTAGTGGCAAGTCCCTCGACACAAAAACTCTCTGGTTTTGTGGTGACAAAAAGATTGCAAGATCTTCTCCAATTAAACAAGTTGGAATTCTTGATGTACAGGTTGCAACGAGATCCAAAATCAAAGAAGAAAGTTGTAGATGTAGACATATTGTGTAGTTATAAGCAATATTAGGGGACGCAAACCATTGTTTGGGACAACCAGCTTCAAAAAGGGAGTATGGTGTTACAGAAGTATTAGAAAACGGAAATAGAGATACATACATAAGCACAGACGAAGAAATATCTAGGATAGAAAACTCTAGTATGTATTTACAAATTAACCGATAATTGAAAGAAGGAAAGCCGCTTGAAAAATTTAGCACAAACATGCGGTCGACATTGACCGCACAGGCACTCCGTCACTTCAAAATACGACCGACAAAGGCCTCTTTCAAGTGGACCCACCATAAGTTCTATAATATACATATCTACAATATGTTCATTAATTTTTAATATTTTTTTATTGGTTCTAAGGTAATTTTTTTCAATGCTTGGCTTTTTCTCAAAAGTTGTTACTTTGCAAATTACTGAGTAGATAGAAAGGCCGGCCGTCTTCTGAACTACATACATTTTTGTTCTTTGCAGAAACTTAAAAGTAGAGCAATGCGTGCAATGGAAAAGCGGAAAATTGTTGCAGACTCTAATTCAAAGCCTTCTGTAAAACTGTAAAATTAACTTACATCTCAGTTCTAAGGAGCTGGTATGAGAGCTTTATTTCTGGCCGTTCAATCAAGGTGGTATTGGGTGGCTTCGAATCCAACAATAATTCCATCTCGGCTGGCGTTCTCCAAGGGTCGATTCCCTCACCTGCTTTCTTTCTAATATTCATTAATGATCTGCTCTCAATCCCATCCAACCCACTTCATAGTTTTGTCTATGTCGGTACTCTGCGTTAATCCTACGCCTTCGACAATATAAGACTTTCCAGACCTTATCTCCTAGACCGTGAACGCATGAATCGTGTCGAATTCAACGCTACAAAAACAAAGTACTGTCTTATCTCTACAAAAACCTGCACCGTCCTTCCCTTTATCTCAGCGGGCAAAAAGAATATAATGTCTATTTTGGCTGGAGAAGGTGCAAGGCCGCACCTTTTTCCTCTATAGACCCTTTAAGCCACCACAGGAATGTAGTAGGACTCATTAAGTTTTACCGCTTTTACCATAGCGACTGCTTCCACAGTCGGTGTTTCTGAACCCAGCAGAGTTCAAACGCAAGGTTCATCGACATCTACTCACACACCCTCCAGACCTCTAACCTATCCCTTCTCTTCTATCCTTCAGACCAAGCTTACTACTAGACATTACACCATGACTTGAACGACATGGCGGACTAGTGTTGCAAAGGGAGATTCCTTAGCTTGACCATGCCCATTAAAAAAATTCAAAAATAAAAATTTTATATATCTCAATACTAGTACAATTATCCATAAAAATTACAAGTTTCTACGAATTAAAATACCTGAGAAAAAATCTAAAAATTTGTCGCATTTTTCGCTAAAAAAGTTAAATAATCCCTTAAAACCCATTTCATTTTTCTCAACATAATAAGAAACGCTTGATGCCAAATTTCCCATTATAGTCGTCTCGCCCATTCATTTCTTTACACCATTGTCAAATTTCACCCATGGGCCACGAAATCATCATAACAAAAAACGTAGGAATCTATTTTTAGATCCGCAGCCACTAAAATCAAAGCCGCAGCTTCTGATTTTTTTCCCAAATGCACGAAGGGCTTTTTCATAAACAAGGAAAAGTTTATTTCGGAAACTAACCATATAGAGGAGAACAAAACCCTGCGATACTAGCGCACGAAGTTCATAGCGTCGTAGTCTGATGTTATTTTGACTCGCGTTTGTCCATATCTACTTAGTATATAATCAATGTATTTTCTCTTTGAATATTTTTTAATAGTTAAATTCTGCAAATGAAAAAACAAATCCTGCAATACGTTTTAAGTGCGATTCCTATTCAGTTATTTTCATTTCGCTGTTCTTCTTTTACGGTAAAATATTTCTCTTTTGTTCTAGGAAGAACCTGCAAATCATGCTGAGTTTGTGTGTGTTGGCGGGAATTCTGTGAATTTTTCCATTGGATTTCAACGCGTTCGTCTTGACTATGTTTCCGAGATGCTTGGGCTAAAATATTGTAAAAAAATTATTTGCATTATGTTCGGATTAATTAAAGAAAGCAATTCTCTTTAGCTGCGTCCACTTTTTCCTGTCATTCAATTTGGCTTAGCCAGGAAAAGGTTACTTGAGTGTCAACTGCCTGTATTCCTAGCGCGCTTCTTGATTCCATGCGGTTTAGCACTTGTCGGCCTTTGATGCGCCGAAATATATCCCGTTTGATTTTCGGCGAGGAAGTAGTACCCTGCACTTTTTATATTGTTAACTTCCCAGTAGGAAGTTATTGTAATCGGTCCGAAAATCGGATTCGAAATTTTCAATGTATTTACACGTTTCAAGGTCCCAATAGCATTTTAAGCAAAAATTTGAGAAGAAATATGTGTGTGTGTGTGTGTGTGTGTGTGTGCGTACGTATGTGGTCATTTTTTCCTGCACGATTTCGCGCGAACCGAAAAAGATATCGACTTCGTTCAGGTGCCGTTCGAAGCGTGTTCAAGGAAATATGATCTGAAAAGATTTTCATAAAAATTGGTCGAGCCGTTTTTTTGTTTGAACGACTTAAGTGAATTTTGTACCAGCACGATTTTGCGCGAACCAAAAAAGATATCGACTTCGTTAAGGTGCCGTTCGAAGCGTATTAAAGGACATATGAATTGAAAAGATTTTCATAAAAATCGGTCGAGCCGTTTTTTTGTTTGAACGACTTAAGTGATTTTTGTACCGGCACGATTTCGCGAGAACCAAAAAAGATTTCGACTTCGTTAAGGTGCCGTTCGAAGCATGTTAAAGGACATATGATCTGAAAAGATTTTCATAAAAATCGGTCGAACCGTTTTTTTGTTTGAACGACGTAAGTGATTTTTGTACCAGCACGATTTCGCGCGAACAAAAAAAGATACCGACTTCGTTAAGATGTCGTTCAAAGCGTGTTAAAGGAAGTATGATCTGAAAAGATTTTCATAAAAATCGTTCGAGTCGTTTTTTGTTTGAACGAATACTGGGAAGTTAATCTTGTGGACCGAAAGGGTCAAAAGCCACATCCCAACTAGTTTAAATTTTTCTATGCACTTTTATGTTGTGGCTTGCACTTTTTATGTTGTTTAAATTTTTCCTAAGTTGTTTAAATTTTTCACGACACTCCCGTTTAGTTTTTTGTTCTTTTGAATTCACAGCACTCCGTTTAGTTTTTTGTTTTTTATCGGGGTCACCATTTGTGGGAATATACTTGGGTTCGACGATGAGACAATGTCTACAATTTCAATACATTTATTTTATCATAATTCAATTACTTATAACTAGGGTTAAACTTTATACGTCCGTCGTTACCGCTGCGCACGAGGTCCCATGTCCGACTGACTTCTTGGACGTGCGTTCCTGGTATCGGTGTGTTTGTGTTTTGTGTGCGTCGGTGTGTATATGTGTGTGTGTCTCCACAGATTATTATCTTTTAGGTGACAGTGGTTACTGCTACCAATTAAACCCTACTGCCATAATTACTCCATTCAAAGAAAATGTAGAAATGGCTGAAAGAAAACGCAAGTTCAATCATGTCCACAGTAAGGCTCGGAATGTAGTGGAATGTGCCTTGGGATGTTAAAAACTCGTTGGCGCACCATTTTTAACAAAAAAAATCGAGTTAAACATAACACACTGCATTCAAACTAGAGCTGCTTGCTGCGTCATGCATAATATATGTTTATGTGATGAAATATCAGGCGAGCAAGATATTGAATTTGTGGATGATAGCGACAGTTCACCTGAAAAAGTTGATTATTTGGAAGAAGGTGGAAATGACGCTGTAGTATTTACAAATTCTTTAATGTATAGTTTGTATTAATAGTAACAGTATTTTATAACAATAGTCATAGTGAGGCATTGTTTTAAAAATATTAATAATATTGCTTCTTTATAAATAATAAATAAAATGTTCTTGTTAATAAAAATCAACTTTCTATTACTTATTCCCGTCGGAACAGCTTAAAATTATTATCAGTTCAAAGTTGTATATACGAGAAGAACTTGTAAGCTCACCAAATTTTTCAACAAATGTGTTGTTTTAGAAGAGGCATAGTACGAGGAAGAGTAAGGAGGGAGTTTACTGAAAAAGAAAAACATCAACTATTATTTTTACCAATATTGATTATATTAATGTGCACATTACTACCTAATTTTAAACTAAACTAAACTAGTCATATGATTTAAACTATAACTAAACTATAACTAATCTAAACTATAAACTAATAACCATTGTGCAGAGTTATATAATATTTTAATTATCCCAAAGCTCACAGTGATAAGTCCTCAAGCCGTAACTCCCTGTTCTGCATCATTTCGAACTTGAATTTTACAATCGCTTGAGCACGGTTCAAAAAGGAAGAGTTCCCTCCTGGTTTATTTTTTTAATTACACTAAAACTACTTTATAAACCAAGTTTTCACTGGCAATTCCTTGAGGAGTAACTTCCTGTTTTAGACTACTTGAAACATCAATTTGACAATCGCTTGAGCAAGCTACGCGTGACACCGCTGTATACAACTGACTTTTCGAATGTTTGACCTTGTGACTTATTTATTGTCATTGCATACGTTAGGCGCAGGCGAAATTGCTGACACTTGAAATTAAATGGAAGGGAGAAATGGTCGTTTCATGTATCCAAGGAAGTTCGTGGGATAAAGTGAATCTTGCCTCTTTGAGATCCTGTAAGAGATTCAGCTTGGATTACATTTGCGCGAAAGTCCCGGATAGCTAATCTGGTCACTGCAAATCTCAGCTTTTCAAAGTGTTTTATTTCAAAACGCTTAAAAGGTTTTATTTTGACGTCACCCATTTGATTTATAGCAGGAACACAATGCTCGCCATAAGCCGTGAGCTATGAAAGCTTCCAAGCTTACCGTTATTTAAACTAGGTACTCTCAGGATTACTTTGGCACCAGTTCCACTATCTAATTACCCACTACTACCAAAACTATTAATATTTTCTAAGTAGACAATTTATTAATATTATATTATTTAATATTAGAAGATTTTTGCTATTAGGTGTAGGAGTTGTGTTAGTTTGAAGAACCAGGTGTATGAATTTGGTGTGGTTATTGTTCACTTATTATTAAAATATCCATTGATAATATTCAACATTCATCATACTGGGAAGTTGATCGTGTGGACCGAAAGGGTCAAACCCACATCCCAACTAGTTTTTTAATATATTTGCGACAATCCGAGCATTTGCTCTTTCACTTGTGCTGAAGCCCTTTCCAAAAATTACACAGGCAAAAATCGTATCTGGCATCAGTTTTTTATATCACCCACAGTTTTTTTTTCAAAATATGAGTTTGATTATATTTAAAATGGCCAAATCGGTTCTATTCACCGTCTTTAGGGAAGGCTTTTACGAACTGTTTCATTAAACTTGGTTTAATGTGAAGAGGTGGCAGAAGGACTTTTTTTGGATTTACTACTAGTTTTATACAAAATGTTCTTCTCTCCAGGTGTTAAGATTTTTCTTGCAGGCCAATGTTTTGTGGACCAGTGTTGATCCCTTGCTCTGCTGTCGCCCTCACATATAAAACATGGGAACTTAGTAATCCCCTTTTGTTGTCCAAGGACCATCAAATTACTCTCAAATCTCCATATATCATCCAATCGTGAACTGGATTTAGACTAATAAAATTATGGAAAAATCAATGGTAGTAAGGAACAATTGCGTTAAAAGGTTTTTATTTTTTAATATGTTAGTTGAGCACCTAAATATGATAAAATCACAAAGTGTCCCTTTTTGAAGGGTGCGTTTTTGAGCGCCGACTCTAAGTAGCTCTTTTTCAGGTTTCTCAAAATAACTCGAAAACAAAGCGATATTCGAGAGCAAAAATATAATTTAAAAAATGGCTAAAAATTGTCAACTTTTAATGGCGATTTCTCGGTCACCGTTGATCGTACGGAGAATTTAAAAAAAGTAATTTCTTCGTTTTTTAAGACCTTTCTTTTCTATGAACATTTATGTATACCCAGACTGACGGAAAAAAAGTTATAACCGTATTAATAAAAAAAGAAAAAAACGTGATTTCTCGAAATAATTAGTTTGGTTTTTCGATTATTTTTTAAATTACAAATGGTAAAAAAAAATTTTAAAAACGAATTTCGATGGGTAATTTAATTTTCTACAAAAAAGTATTTTAGTGAAAATCTCGAATTTCGCTTTGTTTTCGAGTAATTTTGAAAAACCTGAAAACGGGTACTTAGGGTCGGCGCTCAAAAACGCACCCCTCGGAAAGGGGGCACTTTGTGATTTTATCATATTTAGGTGCTCAACTAACATATTAAACAATAAAAACCCTTTAAGCAATTGTTCCTTTCTAAAACTTAATTTTATCAGCCTTAGTTGAATTTCTCATATTTCATATATTCAATAAATGTGAAAAAATGGTGGGTGATACAACTTTTTTACTATTGTTTTCGGACTCAGCACACCCAAAAACATAAGAATCTGGCAAAACCATTAAAAAAGTTTTTTCATCGTTGGAATGTGTTATCTATATATACAGGGTGTATACCTTTAAGCTTACAAAGCGGCCGGCTGTGGATAGGTTTTGGATAGACGAACAAAAAATCGTAGGGGGGGGGGGGGGGTAAATCAAAACGGCTAGGGCGTTTTGAAGTTTCTTTGGTAGAGGTTTACATAACACCCTGTATTTTTGTAACCCTTTGAGCTATTTTCATGAATAAGATATCAGTGTACGCAGTATACTCCCACCTAGCGAAAACTGTCAAAATCAAGGTTCCACCTTACCAACTTGCAGAGCAATGAGTCATCAAAGTCAAAATTTCGTTTTTTAACTAAAATTTCAGCTTTCCAGTTTTTAAGTTTCTGTTGGCTTAAAGGTTATCCATCTCCGACTTGAATTCTTGAGTTTGCGTTTGATCCAAAATAACAAGGCACTCTCTAATTCGGCAGATGTTAATCAGTTTGTTGCTCCTTTCGGTTGTTTTGCTTGACATCGCGATATGAATCGAAAACAAAATCCCGTGATTTTAATAAGTTTTGGTAACGCTGAATACTTGGAGATTAATAAATGAACAAACGAATCCTCCTGCCTTGTGGTCAAGTTCACCTTGATTGTTTTTGTTTCCAACTTTGTTTCTTTTAAGTTCGTTATTGAAGGCCAAAATTCCTCGAATCTTTTAAGCCAATCTGGTCCGTTCCACCACAAATTGTGTTTCACGGATTCCGCAGGAAATAATCCCCTGGTCGCTCAATCAGCAGGATTGCTGCAAGAAGGCACATGATTCCATACGTCGTTACTGCATGTTTGTTGGATTTCCGCTATCCTGTTAGCAACAAAAGTTTTATATTTATTGGGATGGCCTTGAATCCAAGATAGGACAATGGTCGAATCGGTCCATGCACGAAAGGAAACGTGTTCGAATTTCATTGGCCTTGCGACCGCCTTAAAGAGTCGCACCAGTAAGGTGGCACCGCAAAGCTCAACTCGGCGTAGCGAAATTTGCCGTATTGGCGTAACCTTGGTTTTTGCCGCATGAAGTGTTATTTTTACGTTACCTATAGTGTCTATTGACCGAATATACAATACTGCTACATATGCATGAAGAGATCCATCGCAAAAACCATGGATGGCTGCCGAATTAGTTGGAGTGTGAACCCATCTTGGAATTTCAATACGCTCTATTTCCTTAAATTGACTGCAAACTTTTTGCCAAACGTGCAAGGTGTCATCTGGAATTTCTTCATCCCAACTGATGCCCTTCAACCAAATGAGTTGCATCACCATTTTCGACTTTATAGTTATTGGCGATAGAAATCCGAGAGGGTCAAATAACTTTGAAACGCCGCTTAAGAATTTTCTCTTGGTAACTTTTGCGTCACTGCCAAATTTTATTGCACTTGTGTGTTTGAAACTATCTAACCTAGGATACCAATTCATTCCTAACGTCTTCACCTGTTCGTCGAAACTTAAATTGTGCACCCCACTAAGCTCCTTGTCTTCACTAGGAATTTTCTCCAACAGCTCTATCTTATTAGAAGCCCACTTCTTCAAATTAAATCCACCAGCTCTCAATAAGTCTATAGTTTGTCTTTGTACTTCTAAAGCCTCTTCGATGGTACTTGTTCCCGTCAACCAATCGTCCACATAGGAATCGGAGCATACGACATTAGACCCAATGGGATAATTTTCAATTTCGTCCTTCGCTAACTGATGCAATGTTCGTACGGCTAAATAGGGAGCCGAAGTTGTACCGAATGTCTTCTTCTTCTTCTTTAACGGCTCTACAACCGGGATCCGGTCCTGGCCTCTCGCAACTGTTCTCTCCACCGGTCCCGATTCTGAGCCGATGTCATCCAGTTTGGCATCCCTATGCTCTTAGCGTCCTGGTCTACGCCATCCTTCTAGCGGAGGTTGGGTCTCCCTCGCTGTCGCACCCCATAGGTCTTACCGCAGAGAACTTTCCGAGCAGGCTCATCTTCACTCATACGAGCTAGATGTCCTGCCCACCGGAGTCTACCGAGCTTTATTTTCTTCACAACATCTATGTCGCGATAGCGCTCGTAGATCTCGTCATTGTAGAGTCTCCGGAATCGTCCTTCCTCACATACGGGGCCAACAATCCTCCGAAGTATTTTCCTCTCGAATACCGCCAAGAGGTTAGAGTGCTTTTTGCTAAGCACCCACGTTTCGGATGCATATGTGAGGACCGGCAAGACCATCGTCTTATATAGTAAAAGTTTAAACGTTATGGTTAGATGTTTGGATTTGAAGATCCTTGACAGGCTATAGTAGGCTTTCTTGGCTTTTAGCAGTCGTGCGCGTATATCAGGTTCCATGCTATTGTCGGCTGCTACTATTGACCCAAGGTAGGTAAATGATTTTACCACATCAAACTCCTGTTCCTCTACCTTGATTGTGGGACCAATGTTAGGTGTTCTTGCAGACGAGGCCACCATGTACTTTGTTTTGCTTTCGTTGATGTGCAGTCCTAGATTTCCTGCCGCTCGCTCAATCTGGATGAAAGCTTCTTGTACAGCTGTTGATGTTCTTCCAATGATGTCAATGTCGTCTGCGTAAGCCAGTAATTGGGTGGACTTGTGGAGGATTGTGCCCCTTGATGTCACGCCCGAATCTCGGATCACTTTCTCCAACGCCAGGTTGAAAAGGAGGCAGGCCAGACCGTCCCCTTTTCGGAGTCCATTATAGATGTTGATTGGTCTGGACAGTATTCCGGATACCTTTACTTGGCTTGTCACATTGGTCATGGTCAACCTACATAGTCTTGTCAGCTTGTTGGGAATGCCGAATTCTCTCATGGCTTTGTAGAGTTCTACTCTGGCTATGCTATCATAGGCGGCTTTAAAGTCTATGAAGAGGTGTTGGATTGAGTTTTGAAACTCCAGACATTTTTCCATAACGTGCCTCAAAGTGAAAATCTGATCGGTTGTTGATTTGCCTGGGCTGAAGCCACACTGGTATTGGCCTACGATATTTCTAGCGTATGGGACCATCCTGTTTTGTAGGATGGCGGAGAATATCTTATACGCGGTACTCAACAACGTTATACCACGATAATTGCTGCACGTTGTGATATCTCCTTCTTTATGTACCGGGCAGAGGATGCCTTTTCTCCAGTCTTCTGGCATCGCTTCCTGCTCCCATATTTGCACAATTAATTCATGAATCGCTTGGTGTAATGTAGGCCCTCCATATTTAACCAGCTCCGCAGGGATGCCGTCTGCACCCGAGGCCTTGTTGTTTTTGAGCCGGGTGATGGCACTGCTAACTTCTGCTAAGCTTGGTGGTGACAGCGTAGCATTATCGTCAGATATTGGTGGAGCCTCCAAATCCTCAGTTAGCTCGCCATTTAGCAATTCATGAAAGTGCTCTTCCCATCGCTCCAATATGCCTTGAGGATCGGTGATCAGATTCCCTTCTTTGTCCTTGCAGTATGTGCAACGAGGTGTGAATTGCGTCATACCGCGTACTCTTCGGTAGAACTCCCGCGCCTGGTGCGGCCGTCGCTCTCTGTACCGTTCTAGTTCACAAACGAGATTTTTCTCCCAGGCTTCCTTTTTCCGTTTGTGAATTCTCTTTTCTTCTTTTCTGAGCTCTTTATATTTCTTTTCGCGTGCTCGTGTTCTCTGAGACTGCTGCATTGCTCGATACGCAGCATTCTTACGTTCAGTTGCCAGCTTGCATTCATTATCGAACCAGTCGTTCCGATCTCTACGACTTCTGCCTAAGATGGAATCAGCAGTACTAATGACAGTATTTTTAAGGCGGTCCAGCTCTCATCGACGCCCGGCATCTCATCCCCAGGACTTGCTCTTCTGAGCGCGAGTTCTAACGCCTGACCGTAGCTGTTTCTGGCCATTTCGTTGCGTTCGATTCGAGCCTGATCAGCGGATACAAAGCTTTTCAGCGTTGTAATGCGCTCTCGGAGCACCATACCAACAAGATAGTGATCTGAGTCGAAGTTGGCACCTTCAGACCCAAAAGGTGGCGGCGGTCTATCAACACATGGTCTATTTGATTGCGAGTCGCCCCATCAGGAGATATCCAGATGGCTTTATGGATATCTTTACGCGCAAATCTGGTACTTGCAACGACCAAGTTCTTACTTGCTGCCATCTCTATAACTCGCTGCCCATTGTCATTAGTGTTCTCATGCAAGCTGTGGGTGCCGACATATTGTCTGTGAACGTTTATGAGGCTGATGTTCTTAAATTTGCCTCGCACACGAAGGGTACATAGCCGTTCGTTTAATGCTTTAAAGCCGATAATGATAGGCTTCATCCTTTTGCTGACCATAAAACCTACCCCGAGCACATGGTGTTTCGTATGACAGCTGTAATATACGTCATAATCAGGTTTTTGCAAAACACCATTCCCTGTCCATCGAATCTCCTGAATGGCGGTAATGTCAGCTTTATATGTTGACAAGGTATCGGCCAGATGTTGTACAGCTCGAGTTCTGTACAGAGTTCGTACGTTCCATGAGAAAATTCTTAAATCATTTTGCCTTTTTCGTTGCCGTGGTCGTCGTCGTTTTTTCCAGTATCCGAGGCATGTTGCTCGTTCCGTAATGTTTGTTTTTTACGGGTGAGGTTATTAGCCTCACGCCAACCTTACTTGGAAGGGACTAGTCCGATCATGTTACCCTATCCTCTCTCATAGGATAGTTACCAGTGGCCACCGCTAGGAGGTTATGATCGCACTTCCATCAGTCCGGAATAGTTACGGCACGTGCATGTTATGCTACATGTTATTCCCCCTATTCCGCTGATGACTGACCACTGTACCGAATGTCACTGTTTTTAATTTGAAATCTTTAATAGGTTCACATTCACATGCATATTCTCCATTTTCGATGTCGTTATCATTTCCATGTGATGAAGTTTTAAGTAATCTTCGATACATTTGGTGTATTCTCGTCGAAACTCTTCACATTTCGAAAGTGTTAATTCTGTGCTCCTAAATCTTGACAATGCAATACATCTTGAACGACCTAGCTTTAGAGCTGGATCTGCCCGGAACGGTAATCGTACAATGTATCTACCATCTTCTGACCTTTTCACGGTTTCGCAGAAGTGCTTCTCACACATTTTTTCTTCCTCCGTTAGGTGCTTAATTGGAAGAACTTGCTCTAATCCCCAGAACTTCCTTATAGTCTAAGATACGTAGAACAACGACCATCACCGATCGAGTAACCGAATGAAATTTTTTTCCATGATAAATAATGTGCTAACAAAAGTAACGGTGATGGGTTGCCTAACGAAATATGTTCAAGACTATATTTGATAAGCGTTTTTTCGCCATTTTCCGCCTTTTTCTCTATTTTGAGGAGAAACTATGCATTTTGGTGAAAATATCAAAAGGGCAAAGTGTAGAGCATAAAATTTCCTACAAATTTTGTCTTCACTGTTTTTTCGATTTCCGCCTAGTTTCACAGTGAAGACAAAATTTGTAGGAAATTTTATGCTCTACAACTTTGCTCTTTTGATATTTTCACCAAAATGCATAAAGAGAAAAAGGCGGAAAATGGCGAAAAAACGCCTATTAAATATAGCCTTGAACATATTTCGTTAGGCAACCCATCACCGTTACGTTCTACGGATCCTGTACTATTAGTTGCTCATCCAGGGAAACTTGACAATGATACAAAGCTATGTTGAGGCCTCTTTCCTGTTCTCCTTCAATCTCACCAGGAGCGCGTTCAAAAACCTTACTATGGTAAACCACGAGGTAAGCTGTGGTTATGCTGCATCACTTCACTTCACCACGAAAGTTTATGTTTAACCATGGAGGTTTTTGAACGCACCGTGGTTAACTACAGGTTAAAGAAAAATAAAAAAAATAAAAACAAAATTTTCCATAAAATAGTCCCCGCTAATTGCGTCAATTATTTCATTAATTATTTATTTGCAATAATCCCACAAATCCCACTTTGATTTGTTTATGTGTTTACATTAAAACAACTGTCAGAGAGTTGTTTTTATTCTTCTTCTTCTTAACTATCGCTAACCATGCTCCCGAGCAGGGTTAAAATTTAACTACACCATGGTTAACCACGAGAGTTTTTGAACGCCAAAAAGCCATGCTCGTGGTTATGTTGTAGTTAACCACGGAGTTTTTGAACGACAAAAGTTTACCATAGTTAACCATGGTTAACCATAGTAAGGTTTTTGAACGCGCTCCAGATAGGATCCAACCCAAAACTGTATTTTGTGCGATGGGACCACCATTTGAGCCGGTTTTTAAGCGTCCAAGCAAGATTTTGCCAAAGATATAGATAACACAGGCCTACAAAATACAATTTTTTTTTGGTGCCAACATAATTCCGTTATAACTTCACTGCCTACTGCGTTCAAATACAAGAAGTGGTATTTAAATGTTAAAACTACGTGTAGTTTAGTGGTACTCTCACATAAACAATTTTCGTACAAATGACTGATTTTAATAGTTTGTTTTTATCATTTCGGTAACGATTAACGTTTTTAATCGAAATTTTCGATATGCTTCCGTCAAGAAGGGGGTGCTTAAACAATCCGAACATATTTTGTGACATTTGCGATGAATATGTAGTGAAAAAATGTCGAAAAACTATATGAGTTTGTAAAAAATGCGTACTTTGCCTACTTTAAGATACATATTAAGGACCTTACAAAGCCATGGATTCTAAATACGGGTTGCGAATTGTGTAGTGGACATTTAAGACAATGGGTTAATAGAAAACGAAATATTAGTACCTCACAGGCCAGCACTGAAGTTAGAAGTGATAGCGATTTTGAGATAACATTGCGATCGTCGGAACCCTTACTTTTCACCCAAGCAGCATTGAACGATCTGATACGAGAGTTAGACCTTTCAAAAGAACGATCAGAACTATTGGCATCCAGACTTAAAGAAAGAAATTTACTTTCTACAGGAACGAATATCACATTGTATCGCAACCGAGAAAAAGTTTTTTAGTTTTGTAAATGATATAGTTTTTTGTAACGACATTGGTGGTCATAGGTTTCTATTGAATGTTTCTAGACCTATGTCTCTTATAAAAGGTCATTTTTCCCAAAAATTGGGCCGTGTCCGGTGTAGCCCTGTGACACAGTATCGCCGTATCTCATGTATCCCCGTGCACCCACATATGGTGCGAATAGTGTCGCTCATATGCTATTTCACAAAAACTACAAGTAGTATAAAAAAATTTATATACAGTTAAAATCCATATAACTAACAAATAAAAAAACCAGTTAAGTCATGGCGGCACCAAAACCATTGTTGATCTGTGTAATCATATCTATTTTTTCTGGCTGGTAGTAATCGGGATCGGGCAAGTTCAATCCTTCAATATGAGTGAAGCAGTTTCCTTTTTTTATGAATCGTGGCGGTAATATGGTGTTCACATTTTTTAAAACAAAAACGTTGGCTTGCATCTGGACGGTATTGCATAGCGGCTGCAATTCCACGTTTACTAGTGCCTTAGCAACTCCTGTCTTCGTATCTACTAAACCTGAAATGTTGACAGTAAAGGGCGTGCCCTTCAAATGCAGTCTTTGGACTATTGACTCATTTAGAAAAGACGCTTGAGAACCTTGATTTACTAACGCTAGAACAATGATGCCATTTCCATTTTTTCCGATTACTTTTACCAATGCTGTAGCGAGTAAGACTTCGTTCCCAACTGACATATTTCCTACATGAAGTTGACTAGCTGATGGTTTAGAGATTAAAATTGTACGGTTTTGGTCACCTGATTTCTCATCGTCAAAACTCCTTTCCAATGGCCTTCTCGTTTTATTTGCTATAATTTGAGCGTTGTGTAATAACGTGTGGTGACGATGGTTGCATTTAAAACAAGCTGTCTTGCTTGGACAGTTAAGAGCGTTGTGTACTTTTGCCAGACAGTTAGAACACAAATGCTTCTGTTCGTCTACGTGTCTTTTGCTTGAGTGATCTTGCCTTAGAAAGTCAGGGCAATGCCGAAGTGGATGGGAGGCCGAACAGACGACGCATGAAGAAACTTTTAAACCTTGAATTTATACGTTTATACGTCAATGGTTTTGGTTTCATACTATTGCCTGCCAATGTCTCCAAAGCTCGAAATTGGCCCTCTACGAATGCTTTAAGTTCCCACCAATGCTGGAAATTCTCTTTTAGCCCCAATACCTTGTTCCCAGAGTTTCCTTGAATCCGGTGATAATCTTTCACTTACAATATGTGTCAAAATAATGTCCCATTCTTTAGTGTTGACTCCAAGATTATGTATTTAACGCTTGCACGCTTGTATTTAACGCTTGTTGATAATTTGCGGCTGTGATAGTAAAATGTCGAAGAAGTTGTAGTGCATCATCTTGTAAGCTTGCCTTTAGATAATGTAACTTCTGTACTGGACTTAACGAATTGTTGTTGTGTATGAGAGTGACCAAAATGGAAGTGAAGTGGAAGTTTAATTTCGAAAAATTTCGAAAAGTCATTTACAGAAGTAACCGTGCGGTAAGAACCGCACAAGAAGTAAACAAAAGTTAAGGAAGTACGGCTGTTCACTTGCTAGACTTCTTATGATGTTTTGATTTTGGTTTATATATCAATTTTGAAAGAAATTACGACTACTTCACTTCTACTTCACTTCTGCGTTAGTTTTCATTTAGGGTGGGCCTAATCTCATAAAAAAAGGAAAACAAGGAAGAACAATAAAATCAAAGAGTCCTTGTCTTTTCAGTACGTATAAAAAATTGCACAGTTCAGATAGTTGCAAAAGTTAGATTTTGCTGCTATCTACATAATGTGGGTATCTAAACTAGTATTCATTCAGCAGCAGCGAAACCGTTTTTGGAAGTTAATCTAGTCTACACTGGAATTTTTTCATCGCGAGTAACTTTCTTGTCTTTACACGGAGATATCTGTGTGCGTGTAGATAATTAACTTGCTACCCGCGATTAAGCAAAGTAGGCGAAGGCGATTTTTGTATGTGTTGAGTTTTCACGAAAAAATTCTCTCGTGAGCAAGTTACTACGGTTCCCTCTTGCCCTTTCTATACCTCTCTCCTAAAAACCTGGTTCTACTGCTGCTGAAGCAATACTAGTTTAGATAGGGCCATTGATAGCAATGTAACTGACGTGAGAAGTATACGGCACTGCAGTTCAGTGGTTTGTTTACATTACTATTATTACTAAAGAATGTTGTTCTTCATATTTGGTAAAATAATAAAAAATGAATGCTGCTCTCTTTTTTGTTTGCCAATGATTGCTGGCGTATTAAAATGAATGTGCGTATGTATGTATGTTCACTATAGGCTCCTACACCGATCAACAACCGATCTTAATGAAATTTTAACCATGTGCTATTTACATTAAAACTTAGAACATAGGATATTTTATTACTTTCTAAAGCCATTCCTAGATGGCGCTGTCATGGAGAGCTTCGTTGAAAATCATCGCAGAACTTTGAATTTTTGCGTGAAGGTCCGTGGAGGTCTCCTATGATGCACTTCGAAGCCCGATTTTCGAAATTCAAAATGGCCGCCGAAATATGACCGGAATTCAAAATTGCCTCAGAAATATGGTTGAATTTGCCAATTTTATTCCGATTCCAAAGAAAGTGGGTATCTAGGTGTTTTTAAGGTCGCAAATAACGAACTTGTGGTCAAAACTTATAAATTCAAAATGGCCGACGAATTTGCGAATTGTGTTCCGATTCCAATGAAAATCTGTATCTGAGGTTTTTTAAGGTAGCAACTAACGACTTTATGATCCAAATTTAAATTCAAAATGGCCGCACCAATATGGCCGACGAGTTTGGGAATTGTATTCTGATTCCAATTAAAATCGGTATATGGGAGTTTTTAAGTTAGTAAATAACGAATTTATGATCAAAACTTATTCAAAATTGTGGGACCAATATGGCGGAAGAATTTTGCCAAATAAGTGTCATTTCCCGGTTAGCTGTATACATTGGCGGCTCCTGCCTCAAAAATTTGGTGGGTCTTGAAAAAAATATTAATTATCAATTCAAAACAATGAATGAGATTTCCTCTATTTTCGAGAATAGATCGCAGTGCCCGGAAATTGATGTTCCACGGAATTTCAACAGTTCGCGGGAGACAACGTTTGTTGCAAACTTCCATTAATAAATCTTTTCGTTTGCGAGAGTATGAAAAGAATGACCTAAAAGCAGATATCGATATTGACGAAAAATATTTGTGTTTTCGTAATAGACCGGGAGCTGAGCGGCCAAAAAATGCAACTGTTTTAGAAAAGCTGAATTTTTGGTATTATGTAGTAATAAGGGTGTAGAGCAATAGCCCGCCGTCATTCAGCTGGTTTCCCTAACATTTGGCGTGGGCGTGGTTTCAAAGTTGTGAAAAAAAAGAATGCTTTATAATATCAGAAATTAGGTTTGTGAAAAGTAAAATCACTGAAAAACAACGTGGATATGGTCAGTCTTCAAAATTTGTAAAGGGACGCGTCGGCAGTGCGTCATCAGCGCGTCAAACATAAAAAATTTAGTTGATGAAACTGTTTTATAAAATGAAAAATTTGGTCTACAAGTAGTTAATATTATTAAAAATCAAATAAACTACTTGTAGAACAAATTTTACATTTTATAAAACAGTTTCATCAACTAAATTTTTTGTGTTTGACGCGCTGCCGACGTTGCAACTGTCAGTTAAAATTCAATCTCCAATTAGCTCTTTTTCCAATGAAAATTTACCTTTTTGCTACTTTTTACTATATTTCTATCCAAATATAAATTAGCCCTTCAGATATAGAAAATCCATAAGTGTAAGAAAATTATCAAAATGTTCGGCCAATTAGTAGCAAATACAGGCAAAATTACTTTAGAAATATAATAAACAGAACTAAAAGATCGAACCGACAACACTGTCATTATATGTTCATGAGTAAACGCAAGAGAGCAAGAGTAAACCCAAGTGAAGAGAATCCCAATGAATCCTAGGGCTAATAAATTTTAGCCCCGCTTGGTAGAACAAAAGTTTATGAATCAATCGCCTTAGTCAACAAATTTTGTATACAAAATGGTTCATCTTCGGGGCTGACTCTATGATAGCCCCTGGGGATAGAGATTTACATATGTGAATGGGTATGGCCCAAAGCCTTCTACATTTACAAGCCATGCCCCAGGTATGTGCATGTATGTGTATGAAGTGCTAAAATTGTGGAATTAACATTGCCGAAGCCGTACGAAACAATTTTTTAACTTTGTTTTTGCACTTAAAAGTGGTAAAATAATGTATATTATCACTTTTTGGTGCACATGGATTATCAGTGATTAGTGCTTTAGTGATTTAATAAAAAAAATTAAAAAGAAGTGAGTGGTTAAGTGTATTTTTAGAGTGTTAATTGATTAGGTGACCATTTTTGTTTACATTCGCGTTGGTTTTTTCGTGTTAATTTAGGGAAAAAATGTTAAATTTGTGTAGTAATATAATAAAAAGTGCTTTTTAAGTTATTAAAGATTATTATAGAATAGTTATTAAAAACATAAGTGCAGAAAAATATGAAGGAAAAGTGAAAAAGTTATTGTTATTCATTTTGTGTGGTAGTACTTGCACTTATGTTTTTAATAACTCTTCTATAATAATTTTTAACTACTTTAAATTCACTTTTAATTCCATTACTACACAAATTCAACATTTTTTCCCTAAATTAACACGAAAAAACCACCGCGAATGTAAACAAAAACGTCACCTAATCAATTAACACTCTTAAAAAACACTTAACCACTAATTTTTTTTAATTTATGGAGTCAGATCACTAAATAACTTATCACTGATAATCCGTGTGCACTAAAAAGTGATAAAATACAATATTTTACCACTTTTTATTCCAAAAACTAAGTTAAAAAATTGCTTTTCTCACAGCTAAATTGAAGTCCAGTCAGATAAATTGAAGTCCCATTTTCTTTGAATGTGAGTGTGAGATTTCGTTGTGCATGGCTTGTAAATGTAGAAGGCTTTGGTATGGCCAGATTATTTGATAGGGAGAGTTGCGAGTTTTTCTGATTTTTGATGTGAAACATCTTTGCGCGCGTTGAGAGTAATTTTTCAATGTTGCAACGCTTGGCTTAATGCAATTGTTGTTGTGATTTGCAACGTTTCGAAAACGACGGAAAGTCTGTATTGAGCAAGACAGAATAAGATGGGGATATTAAAAAAAGATTAACACCAAAGAAAAGTGTTTATATGCGACGAGCCAGAATAACAAACCAAGAATCCTAGAATGGACGAGTTGGTTGAGTGTATGATATTTGACGTTGATATTCCGAAAAAGTCGCAGGTTCAGTTCTTGATCGAGACATTTGAATTTTTTATTTATACATATTTCAAAGCTTTAATTTAAAATTATTTCCAAAAAGGTAGGTATTATAAAGCAAGTGCATAGGAGTTTAAAAGGACGTATAATGACTCTTACTAATGTTAATTGCACAAAATATTACTGATACAGTAAATTTCTTAAAACTACAATAAGGGGACATCCATAAATTACGTGAGGTGATTTTGGCGATTTTTCGACCCCCCCCCCCCTTGGTGAGATGTCGTGAGATTTGGCTCGACCCCCTCCCCCTCAATCTCACGTGAGATTTTTAAAATTTTAAAAAATTTGTAGGATTTACACTATTATGCGTATTTTTAGTGTAAATACCTTAATCTGTGCTTGATTGCATTTAGAAATCATAATTTGTGTTGAAGAACAGTACCACAAAATCATAACAGCACCAACTCGGCATGCACCCAATATAAACTACAATACCTGTGGATTACCATTTACCAGGTGATTCTGCTTACCCTTTGGAAACCAACCTCAGGGTGCCTTACAGGGATAATGATTTCTTAGCAAGAGAACAGAAAACTCGTGTATTTGTAGAGCAAGCATATGGAATATAAAAAAAATTTAGAATTTTACAATATATTGACATACGAAGGTTGGCTTTGCCATCCACTGATTCGTTTTTAGAGAGTAACGACTTGACTATTTGAATAGTAATGGTAGAGCCATTTATGACTCTGGAGATATACAAACTTCGGAGCATTCTTCTATATATGTCATCGTTAGGTAAAAAACCTGTGACTGAAAGACCCGGGGGGTTATCCTGAAATCCGATTCGAAAGTCATGAAATTCGGAAATAAGAAAATGGTATCTTCCACCAATGCGAATTCGAAATAAATTTGTCCGCCTGTTATCGGATTTCAGTCCGTGAATAAAGCCATTGCCGCATGCGCTGCTTTTATTTGTTTGTTTTAAAATATTCTAAAAACTCTTTAAATATTCTTGAAACAATTTATTGTTCGCATCAAAATGTCAAATTAAGTTAATAAATGAAGTTGGTTGGCTGAAAATAATTTCTTTTCGAAGATTTATCAGGCATTGCTACTAGCTTCCGTTTGCTTCCTACTTTCGTATCGCCTTAGAAAAGCGGAGTCTGAAGTCACAGCCAGCTTCTCAAATTGACGTTTGAGCAGCCTGTACACCGGGTACAGATTCAAGAAGTGCGGATCTGTTAGACTTCCATTCTTCACAACTCTCGATAATGATAACAAAAGGTTTTCAAAATCTATCTTGGCCTCTAGTAGGTATGTCAGAGCAGATGGTCGTCGATTCAAAATTCGAGTCCTGTTAAATGCTTAGATAACTAATTATGTCGCCTGGTGCAAATGTCTGCTTTTTTTAGTGACAATGCACCGCAGATAGCATGTGTTCTGGCTGATGTGAATCGAGCCGATTCTTAATATAATCTCTATGATTGCAGTAGGATTGGGTACATTATGCACTTAAGATACTTAGGAGGGCATTAGGTTCCAGGTTTTTCAATTGGGCTTCTAGGCCTTTTTGTTTTGTTTAAGCTTAGACCCCCACACTAGTTCATTGTAGGGTCGCAATCTGTCCAAAAATGGTCGGATAAGTCAATGCATACATTACTTTCGCAGTTTTTCCCAGACCATTGTATAAAAAGATAAGAATTTTTCATCACGTATTCATTCCCAGATATTTAAATTATTTTCTTTACTTTTTTTTGGATGTTCCAGTTGGATGGTATTTGAAACAGTGAACAAATACAGTGTAAAGGCAGTGCAAAATTTTTATACCCAATTGCTATTGAGTCGAAATATAGTAATAGTATCACGTATACTTTTGATTCATTATTCCTTCTCTATTTGCAATATGTTTTGATAAAACCTTTCACCATGTTCATCTGATACTGCACCAAGATTTTCGTGAATGAAATCTAAGTGCGGGTCCGAAAAGACGATTTTAAAGATTTTCTCATTTACAGATATTGTACTTAAAATTGAAAAAAACAAAAAGATATTAAGAAATATTGCAAAAAAATTACAGAAAAATCGAAAAATACCCATTTTGAGGGCTAAAACCCCCTAAAACGTGGGCTTCTCGGAGTAGAAAATAGGTAAACTTTATAACCCCTTATTAAAAAGCATAAAAAGAAGCGCTCTGCCCATTTTCAGCCTGTACCTAATTATTTCCGCTATATCGCTTTTTTCGACTTAATTTACCTGTACTATTAAGTTAACCCAGTTTTCTCGCGATTTTACACTGTTTCTTGCGGAAAAAAAATACGTGAGATTTGCGGAGACCCTCCCCCTCCCCTACGTGAGATTTGGTGAGATTCGGCTCGACCCCCTTCCCCCCCTCCCTAAACACCTCACGTAATTTATGGACGCCCCCTAACTTACAAAAATTTAGATGGAGCAATCGGATTTCTTAGAATTCTGTCTGTAGAAGGGCAGAATGCCAGGAAGTTACTACCGATTAATGAAAATGATTCTTTAGCTTAATTTTCTTGATTTTCTATAAAAATGGTTAATGGGCGGGCTTAAATTACTTTTTTTCTAAAAATTTGATTATTTTGTATTGTATTTTGTCTGTATTTTTTAGCACAATATAAGCATATAGCGGCACCTAAAAATTGAAACATTTTAGTTATCATAATTAATTTTCATTCGTTGCTATAATGTAGGTGCTATAAAAATATTCATGTAGGTCCTATAAAAATATTTTATATGAAATTGTTATTTCAAATATTTAAAACAAATCCGATGCTATTTAAATTGTAAGCCATAATACTTTTGATTTCAAAGAAATATTTCTTAAAATTCCCTGCAAATATTGCAATTTCCTACACATACACACACATACATAAATATTTCCTACACAGAACAAAATTTCTTGTCAAAATTGAAAAATTACTAAATTTTTTAGTAAAATACAGCATACTAACTAAATGGATGAAGTAACAGTGTTTTCTTAAACAATTGAAAATATGTTCTTAAATGCTTTGAAATTTGTATGCAATGTACTTAAGTCTTTCTTAAATTCAAAATTTTGAAATAAATACGAATTTTTGACTTTTGGACAAGGGTAATATATATTTCGAACGCGATTCCAACAATTCCCGATCGTTGGCGTTGATCCTACATTTTAACCATTCGGCTACCAAAGCCTATGGAGCGGAAATAACGAAATCCATAATTATAGTCTTCTGGCTGGATTTATAAGCCTCATCTAAGCGATAGACTAAATACATATGTAATACATATATTTGTATGAATAAATTAAAATTTTGAAAAGACAGTTTGCTACCACGATACACAAGTCTCAAGGAAGCACGTTCGCTATCATTAGTTTATGTGGCTTTGTCACGTGTAACAAGTATCCGAGGACTATGGATTACTACACGTAGTAATGATCTGACCTTTCATCATTGCTGAAGGGCATCAATGGCAATAGTACATTTACGAGACGAATTCCGAAGACTCCACAAATGGTTTGGAAACTATTGACAAACAAATGGTAGATTTTAAACGTCAGAGAAATGGATTATCGATATACACTCTCACACACTACACACTATACATTACACTACACACTCTACCCTGTACACAATTGCCAGAGTTTCGAAGTCATTCCTAGGATATTATGGTTATTGTTATAAAAAAGTCGAATATCGTTATTCTTACTGAGACTTGGATAAATGAAGTCGAGGATATAAGTGTACCTAACTTCAGTTGTGTTGTTAAATATAAACGTCCGAACGTTCTAGCAGGAGTGGGAATCTATCATAATCAACATGAAAGGTGAACATTATCACGCCAAACCCCGAGATGACTCAACTGCAAAAGTCAATGACGACACCTATTGGTGATTTTGTATTACTGAGTGTAAAACTCTGAATGGGAAAATAGTTTTCATTATAGCTATTTATATATCTGTTAAACAAAAGCTCGACGACAATACATATTTTATACATCGCTCATTACTAGTATAAAGTAATGTAGGTGGTGCTACTATTGGTAAGAGAGAAAATAAAGTACCACTAGCACTTATTCTTACTAATTATTCAATGTAAAGAAAGATAAAGATCGCCAAAGATGTTTCACATCTTTCACGTGCACTGGGTCACGCGCTATTTTTTTTTAATTGCTCTTTTTTAATACTGTTCCTATGAAGTTGTACTTCGAATTTTTTTTTGCGGGGTATTATTTTGAATTTTTTTTAGAAATTGTAATAAATTGCAAAGAAAATTTGCGTTGCGTTTTTGTAAAAATGAAATTAATTAAAAAATGTATGAATATGATATGCTCGATATCGATAATTTCTGGTGGGGCTAAGCCCCACTATCCCCTAAAGACGAGCCGCCACTGGCTGTATATAGGTTGTTCAATAGTTGGAAAATCGGAAAATCTTGATATTCTAGCTAAAAATGGAAAAACGTTGAATATAGTGTATCCTGAAGCTCTCTAAGCAATCGGTTCAGAATTGATCAACAAGTTTTTTTTGGGAAGATGGTAAGGAGAAACGGAAATGTGGGATGATTTATATATAATGGATAAGAAGGAAAGAAACCCGTCACCTCTGAATTTTTAGGTATAAGCCTAGGATTCTGCAATACTGGAAGAGGCTGGCATCTGGGTAAACAAATAAAACCTAAGTCAGTGACATTGCAGATGAGAACCCAGGGGCCAAGCAATCGCAAGATATGTATCAGCGTACGCAGAATACTCGCACCTATCTAAAACTGCAAAAGTCAAGGCCCTATCCTATCAACTTCCAGAGCCATGAGTCATCAAAGTCAAAAATGAAGTTGATAGGGTAGGGCCTTGACTTTTACAGTTTTAGATAGGTGGGAGTATTCTGCGTACACTGATACCTCACTCTTGAAAATAGGTTGTAAGGTTACAAAAAAACAGGGTGATATGTAAAATTCTAGAAAAGAAATTTCACAACGCCCTAGCGGCTAAACCGTTACGATTAGGGAATCCAATCCCGCGAACGCGGGATCCCGCAAATGCGGGATCCCGCACCATTTTTGCGGGATCAGAAATGCGGGACTAGACATGCGGGATCCGCGGGATCTGCGGGATTTGAGCAGTAGAATGACCTGTTAAAAGAACCATGACTAAGAGAAATACTAACAATATTGCAAAGTATTAACAGTATTGCTGTGCGTGTATATGAACGTGATCAATGTCACTACGACTACGACAGGGGATTCTCCACGTGAATTGAGCGTACGGGGATTACCTTTGCGGCTAATTGTATTGTTTGTCAAACAAACTACTGAATCAGTCATACAAAGTATTCAGGGCAATTCTGAACTACGCTGGAATTGATTAGGCTGGAATTTTCTTACATCGGTAGCATAAACTCTGTTGGGGCCGTATTTGGTTTTTCGAGTCGATATCGATTTCTGTGGATAAATAAAAATTGGCATTTGGCAACACGATATCGACAACCTTATCGTGTCTATACGTGTGGATCAAGTCGTTTGACGTTTATTAAAGCGTAGTTTACATTATGCTAATACATTAGCGCTAATAGAGAAAACGTCATCATTAGCACACAATAAGTACAATGTAAACACATCTGCTAATTGCGTTAGCGCTAACGCCATTAGCGCTAGTAATGTTGGTTGCGCTCAAACTTTTGGTGCTAATTCAGTTTGCTAACGCATATTTTAAGATGGCGGGGACAACTTCACAACAACAACAACTTCACTATTAGCGAACTGAAATTTGCTAATGATGTAAACAGACATTGTCTGCTAATTTATTAGCAACTAATTTATTAGCGCTAATGAATTAGCATAATGTAAACTACGCTTAAGGCCCGAATTCATCGACCTGGATATATTCTCGGTTATTTCTTATCGCGTACAATTCTACGGATATTTTTTGCTATTCACGGAAAGCAAATATACCAGTTTAAAATTTTTACAGAATTACAAATTCATTCATATTGATTCAATATTTGAGCCGTTTTCTTTGAAAGTGGTGTAAGTCCACTTTGTATGATGTGGAGGTATTTAAGGGTTTGCATTTGATTGGATTGAAAAATATTGGTTTATGTAAATACGCTCATTTTACGTTTTTTAATATTAAATTGATTTAATTTTATAATGTGATCGCTTTTAAAGTATTAGTTAAAAGAAACTTATACACTACTTTCAAAGTCAACAAAATATGAAAATCATACATTGATGAAATATTAAATATGGGATTTCAATTGAATCAAAGCAAATTTTTATTAAATATGTTAAAAAAACAAAGTAAAAAGGTTTTATTCTAATATTTCTTCAGGTAATGCCATTTATATTATATCCATTACAACTTTATATTAATATGTTCCATTTTCCATTTTTTCATTATGAGAAAGTAGCCAAGATATATTGGAGGAATATAAGGTAATAGATCCATTAAATCGTTGAATTTGTGGGATGCGATGGATGGATATAAAGGTGGTAGTATTATAATATTCAAATTTTCGTGGTCTTCCAAGTGTGGGGGATAAATCTAATGTTTTAAACTCCCCATTTTCATCAAATGAAGTTTTATACAGCATTGTATATGGTTTGTTTTTTAAAAACCTTATCCAAAATATCTTCAGCCAGGTTACCGCTTCGCCATAACTACTTTTTCCGTCTTTTTAGAACTAACTACTAAACTAGTAGTTTCGTCGAAACAAAATCATATCGTTTCATTTCATGTAAAATAAACTTTCTACGTTTTCGGCATTGTTGTGTGATGGTATAATAATCTGTAGGAATAAACAGTAATTTTTTTTCTTATGGACGTCTCGATAGTTCCAAAATCAGCATATTTTGAAAGATAAAAATGTCCAGAAATTTATGTCTTTGCGGAAAGTGGACTTACACTACTTTCAAAGTAATTATATTTGTAATTTCATTAACTAGCTAGATTTGTATTGACAAAATGATGAAAATTTTGAAGGATTTTTTTGGTAACTGTTTAAGATAAAAAGTTCATAGCAGATAGCATTGAATGTTATCATTAACTAACTTTTTGTCAAAAATGGACTTACACCACTTTCAAAGAACACGGCTTGATACTTTATTTCATTTTTTTAATTTTCACTCACAGCTTTATTCAATTATGAGATTTCGAAACTTCAAAAGTTAGAAATCGGCGGATAAACTTATTACCAGGTCGAACTGGTATTAACTTTATCCAAGTCCCGAAAATCGCGGTCTGTGAATACGAAATATCCACGATATTTATATGCGTGGATATATCCAGGCCGGTGAATACGGGCCTAAAATGCCCAATTTAGGCATACAAAAAGTTTCTATTTTTAATTATATATAAGTGGTTTTTTTACCAAATACGGCCCCTGTAACGAAGAGTAATTTCGAAATTACAATTTATGCTACTATATGTAAGAAAATTCCAGCGGAATCAATTCCTGCATAGTGGAATTGGCCTGAATATTTTGTTTGACTGACTAAAGTATAGTTTGTTTGACATACAACACACTCTTATTTCATATAATACTTCATAAATTCATGAACATAACTACTTGAACAAAATCTATGATTTTTTTTGCAGTCCCGCAAATCCCGCGGATCCGCGGGATTGATGTCCTCGATCCCGCGGGCTTGCGGGATTGAGATTTTGATGCGGGATTGGATTCCCTAGTTACGATACCACCCACCCATTCGATTTTTTGTTCGTCTATCCAAAACTTATCCACAGCCGGCCGCTGTGTAACTTTATGCAATACCCTGTACAAATTTCATAAATAATGTTTAAACAAAATAAATAATTATTTTCCCACTTCAAAAGGTTTCTGACTTTAAATAATATAAAAATTTTAAAAAAATTTAAAAAATTAAATTTAAAAAAAAAATCATCAAAATCGGAGCTGTTTCTGAGGACTTCCGAGAAAATGTCTTCATTGACTCCACTAATTAAGCTAACGGTGTTTCTTTGCATTTTAGCTGTAGTTAAACCGCATCAATACAATTTTTGATGCATTTTGGAAGTCAGCCTATATCTTTACAAGACTGCTGCCTACAACACACTTAGCTTTTATTTAGCTTTTGTCTTTGTCTTTTTGATTTATTTTTTTTATTTGAAGATAATTTTAAGCACTTTTTTATTACAATTATTTTTTAGAATCTTCTCGTTCTCCGCTTGATTTACGAACATCTCCAGCTCTGCGTAGAACATATAGTGATCCCAGTTTTTATATTAAATCGAATAAAGATCATATTGCAGAAGTTTTGTATTCTTCCAAAAAATTTACAACAACCGAATCAGTTTTCGTAACATCCACTATAAATTCAGATGAAAAGAAAGTTAATACAGTTTATAAAACATGTCGGAGTGTTGAAGTATTGACTACAGAATTAAAAGAAACTGAAAATAAGGAATGCATCAATTCTAAAACAAATTCTTTTTATCACACTCCCAAATTCACAGGAATTCAATTAAAGAAGGCAATCTCGTTTGAGTCTCCTATTAATAAAAACAATACTGACTTAGATAATGACATTTTCTACACTCCTAAGGCAGCACCATCAAAAAGTTTTATTCTAGCTAATAAGAAAAAGGAAAATGCAAATTTAATAAAAAAAGATGTGGCAAAAAACAATGAAAATAATAAACCTGCTTATTCTGGATTGTGGTCATTAATTCCGGCTGTAATGCGTCTTCCATATTTTGGGAAAGATAACACGAAAAAAGGAAATAATAACTTCACTTCTTTAGTTAGAACTTATGCTTCACTTGCAGGTAAATATGATTGTTAATCTTATATAAAAATAAAATTAATTTATATTTAAAAAATTAGGCGTATTACGAACTGAGCAAAACCAGGAGGGAACGGGAAATAGTATAGCAGCAGCAAAACGAAAAAGATCATCTACTTGTGACAGTTTTTTATCATTTGGTGGTGAAAATTCATCTAAACGGTTTAAAAAAATTCAATGTAGGAAGCCAATAAATCGAATGTGCACTGATGCTGAATAATTGTGAATTATATTAATTTGATATTTTAGTAGTATGTTTTATGTTTAACCCCCAATGCGCAATTATTTGTATTTATGTGAAATTTTTTCTTTAGATTTGAAGGATATTTAGAAACCATTTTTCTTTTAACGTTCTGAAAATATTTAGGAAATTTGGCGGAAAAGAGGAAAAAACAGTGTGATGCATTTATGCACTTTTGCGCTGTTTGCGTATGTAAGGGAACAAATATTTAATTTGAAATCTTTAATACATTTAATTCTAAATATATAAATAACAAAAAGAGTAAAATAAAACAAAAATAATTAAAAACAATGTAAGTTGCTTAAAATAAATTCTTCATTTAAAAAATTCAAATCCATTAATTTTTTATGAGATAAAAAGATTCAAGAGCAAAAAAATCGGTAATATTGCAGTTCAACCCCATCCCCGCCGATGACCTTGAAATTTTAATATGTGGAGATGGTCGGCACGAAATGGTAGTTTTTCGAATGTATTGAGGAATGGATAAAAAACTATTTAAAGAGCAATGCTTCTCAGGTTTTAAATATCATTCAAGCATCTATATAATATATGGTTACCGCAATCTACGCCGGGAGTCGCCAGTAATATGTTTATTTGAAAATTTCAAAATTACAGAGCTTCGGATGCGACAGGAAAATTCGAATTTTTTTCTTCATTTTATAGCCGGTCTCTTGAAATCAAATAGAATAGAGAACAGACGAAAAAATAAAAACCCGCGTGTTGCAAGGTTAATAAAAAACTTTAATCCAAATACGAAATGACCAGAACAAAAAAAAGCGAATTGAAGCCACTTGAAATTTATCTCAGCCATTGCGGTGACGCCGAGCAGGAGGTCAACTTCATAAATTTCCGTTGAGCCGTTTTTCTGTTTAAACGACGTACGTGATTTTTGTACCCGCACGATATCGCGCAAATCAAAAATGATATCGGCTTCGTTGGGATGAAAACGTGCTTTGGAAAAAATTTCATAACATTCGGTCAAGCCCTTTTTTGAAAAGACTTCGGCCAAGAGCCACAAGCACCATCTAATAAACACGATGGAATTAAACCGGTTCTAAATGAAATTAACTTTTCTGGATTCAGCTCCGATAACTTTCCCATAAAACATCACTTGTCAACAAAACCCGAGCATACTTTAAAACCCGTGAAAAAATTACGTTACCCTTTTCCAACATCACTATTTTTTCAAACCTTAGATGACCACTTTTTGGACGGGGAATTGTTTTCCACGTGCTACATTTACTGAAAAAGAAATTGCCCTTTTCGGTCAAGTCTGACGAGTCCTTTATCGTTATTTGAACCTATTGTCGCTATTTGAACTAGCTTCTCTCAGGATTACTTAAGCACCAGTTTTGGTACTACCAACCCTAGCAACTTCCAGAGTTATAATTCGTCAAAGTCAAAATTTTGGTTTTTTTAACTACAATTTCAACTTTCACTACTTTTTTCTCCTAAAATTACGTAGTTAACCTATACCTTTTTTCCAAAATTAGAAAGCTTGGAATATTTCCTATGAATAATGTCCGGACAATTTTTATACTACGCATTTAAAAGTTCTTGTTTTTTAATTTTTTGTTTCTCCCAACCTCTTCGTCGTTTCGTTGACATTTTAAATTTTTTAGATTTTTTTAAATTCCACACAATCCTTATTAAGTAACAGTCTTCAACAAACTAATTGGCAATTTCGTAGGAGACCGCGAGATTTGTGTTCTTTAAAGGAATTGTGATATGCTTGAAATTTGAATTTTTTTTATTTTTTTGTGCGAAAATTTTATTTTTTTCAAAAAAAAATTATTTAGAGGAAACATTTTTGATTTAACATTCGGCACGGCCCACCGGGAAACTCCCGGTAGCTTGGTAGACCAGTCCAGCTCTGAGTACATGTAAATTGAATGATAGCTGTTACGGAGGCGACGATTACGGAGGCGACATTGGATAGAAAAACAGGTTTCTTAGTCCACCATTAGAAGTAAACATTTTTTCCGAAAATTTGCTCACTACTCAAAATCGAAGAAACTCAGTGAATGAAGTCCGATAAGGATTCAATTGGATTGGACGCGTTATGGAGTCGACTGTTTGGTTTTGAAAATTCTATAATAATTATTAAAAAACAACAGACATAATGTCAGCCAGGAACTTTCAACCTGGCGCACTTTGGAGGGAACTCAAAATTGCTGTGATCGGTGGTGAATGACCTCTGGAATAAATGACATACCCCGCGAGCATCAATGGCGTATTATGTTTCCGTCATGACAGGTCCGTGACGTAAAACCGGGAAAGGACAGCTTACGGAGGCGGCACTTTTGGTGGTTTTAGGGCTGCCATTTTCTTTCACGAGTATGTAAGAAGAAAATTCAGGATGGAGGAATTGTATGATTACTATATAAAAGTGATAAGGGGCCGAAAATTCCATTCCGCAATCGTAGCAGAAGAAAAACCTATAGCCATCGAAAACTACCATTTCGTGACAATCGCCCATACATTATTGATCAGCGTGCTGAACTCTACAACATATTAAAATTTCCTGGTCATCGGAGGTAAGGGGGTTAAACTGCAATATTACCAAAAAATCAATTCAGTCTTGGAAGAAAAGCAAAAACATGCATGTACAGTACATATATAACTTCCCCAAAAATACTTTTAAAAAAAGTTAAAAATTGCACGACCAGGGTCTGGTTATTATTATTAAAGTTAAAAAGCTAATTTTAACGAATAAATATTAAAAAAATTAAAGGAATTGAAACTATTGATTTTATTGATTTTAAAATTACATATTTGATCCTCTCAAGTTACTGAAATCAATTAGGTCACGACCAAATATATTATATATAATCTTATACTCATTGTTTTCATCAGGATCTTGGAAATGCGTATATAATCTGCAATGAAATTTATGAAATTGAAATAACTAATTTTAAATTTGAATCTTATACCTTCTCAATTTATTGAAATCAAGAAGTCACGACCAAATGGGTAGGTATACATACAGGTTACTTCAAAAAATTAAGTTTATATTCGCATTTTGAACACATAGAGATCTGACCACCTGAGTATAACACTAATAATTTGGATCTATATTTTCTTGATACAAATTTTTAGTACACAATTTTTTCTTTACATCACAAATTTCTTATACAATCTTTTTTAATTGTTTACAAAAAAAGAATTTTTGAAATATATTAAACTACCATCTTTAATAACAATATACACAATTAATTTTATATATTCTTTTTTAGCCTCGATATTTTCTTTCATTCAATGTAGTCAAATTATTATATTTAGTCATTTTTAAATTTTGTTTCAATTAAGTAATCAAAAACATATCATCAGTATCACAAATTCAGTAAAAACTGGTCGTACGGTGATGTTTATCTTTCTATCGAATATGCTCACGAAATATATTTTAGGCACTATAATCTAATTCTTAAAATTTACGGGTCAATACTTTTATATTCCATTATTAGCAATGTTAGTTAATTATCTAATAATCGATGTAGGATATTTAAATATTTAAATACGCACCTGCCGCAACTATCTCGGACTGGTGGAAGTGCGATCATAGCCTTCTTGTGGTGGTCCTGGAAGGGATGGGCTAATATGATTATTATTTATTCGTGAGTAGGGTTTTTCAAAAACAGTGGTTTTCAAAAAACAGCTGTTACTGTTTTTAATTTTCAAAAAAAACAGCTGATTACAGCAGTTTTTACTGTTTTTCGAGTTTTCTATAATTTTACAAGTTCACTTCATGTAATAGTATTTCAAAAACACTAGCGCTTGATGTAATTTGTCTCAGAGACCCCATCTTGTTTTGATCCTAAAACTAGTTCACACCGAAAATACACGTTCAACATCGGTCGATGTTTGTTTGATACAAAGAATTGCACTATATAATTTTTGCAAATTTTCTGTTAACCAATACTTTTGAAAATTGCAAATTCCAATTTCAACCAGTTGAAATCCTTGAGGCTTCGCAATAATTTTATGGCATCCTCGTACATTCGGCCATCGACACGGATTTTTAAATTTTGCTTTAGGTTATTACTAATGTCGCTGTTAATGTCAGAAAACTTTTTGAACATGTATAGTAAAAAATTTTCAGCGCTGACCAACTTTGCGTCCTCATGACTAAGATGCGCGACAGCTAATTTTACGGGCTCCATTGCCTTGACAATTATCTTTAAAGCAGAAAAGTTCAATGTCATATTCAGTCTTAAATTCTTTTAATATTTCGCGAATTGTTGTTTTCGCCTTGACCAGTGGCTCAACCATTGATCGAATGGAGCACAATGACATTTGACGCCATTTGTAAAAAAATATGGTACATTCACATTATGACATTACGTTTGCCTCACCTTGTATAAGAGCTACACTGGACAGAAAAAACTCAAATACTTTATGTACATCAATATGTAATATTAAAAGATCATTCTATATTTAAAAAAATCAGCATTAGTTTTGGTTACTGATATACAATTTTATATTATTTTCATACGTCGTTGTCTTCCTCATATTCCTTTGGCTACTTGTACATGAGCGGACACCGAACAGACCAAACTTAATTGTAATCGTCAGTGGCGGCTCGTCTTTAGGGGCTAGTGCGCCTTAGCCCCACCAGAAACTATCGAGCAAATCATATTCATACATTTTTTAATTAATTTAATTTTTACAGAAACGCAAATTTCCTTTGCAATTTATTACAATTTCTAAAAATAAATTCAAAATAATATCCGACAAAAAAATTCCAAGTAGAACTTCACAAGAAAAGTGCAAATAAAAAAATAAGAAAAACTCTCAACTCTCTCTATCAAAAAAATCTGTCCGAATCATAATTCCATACCCATTTATATGTAATTCTCTCCTCAGGGGCTATCATTGAGTCAGCCCCGAAGATGAACCATGCAAAATTTCTTGACTAAGGCGATTGATTCAAGCAACATTTGTTCTACCAAGTGGGGCTAAAATTTATTAGACATAGGATTCATTGGGATTCTCTTCACTGACATGTTAATACACCCTGTAAAATACAGGCTGTATTTTAGTGGATAGTTTGGATATCCCACCTCTCTAGAACAATTTTTTTCTCCAAAAACATCCAGGAAACACCCCTGAAAATATTAGCCACGTAGTCCAACAAAGGATTTATTGAACGTCTGATGATAACCTATACAAGTCGCAAAGGAGTATTTTAAATCTTTAAAACGGCGTTATCTCATGAATGGCAATTCGTACTGGAAAATGAATAATATCTTTTTTTGTAGATAATCGCATAATCTACAAACTGTGTAAATGCTATTTTTTGATAACACTTACCGTTTAAGAGGTATTACTGAAAAACGTAAGTGAGTTTTTTTGGGGGGTTCCCCCACCCCGTCAAGTGATAACTTTTCATGAGGTTAAAGTACACTATCCAATGAACAAATTAAAACAAAGATATCAGTGTCAGGATTTTTTTTGAACTAAAAAGCTCAATTTACTGGCCTAATAGTTAATTCACTAAGAGTTAATTCGTTATAGCTTGTTATACTTAATTCACTAAAGTTAATTCATTATATGTAGTTTGTTATATTTAGTTCAATAAAGATGTGTGTATTATACGTGGATTTGTTATAAATAAGTTTATTTAGGGGTGTTTAGTGGGTAGCGTCATGTGGTGTCTCATAGTTATATTTAGTTCAATAAAGATGTGTGTATTATACATGGATTTCCTATAAATAAGTTTATTTAGGAGTGTTTAGTCGGTGGTGTCTCATAGTTATCAATTATTGGTAATATGCACAATTTAGCGATATGGCGTTTTGAATGTGGTTTTTTGTGTCTTGACAAAAGCAACTCTCACAAGTCCATTACTCCCTGGATATAGTTCTAAGATTTTGCCATCCTTTCATCTTTAATAATGACGAGATTTCCAATTTGTACGTTATCCTTGATCCTGGTCCATTTGGGTCTTTGTTGGAGGCGCGCCAGATATTCCTGAGACCATTTTTTCCAGAACTGATGCATGAGCCGTTGTAGCAACTGCCAACGAGATAAAAGATGAAGTTTAGTATCGGTGTAATCTGGTTCTGGTGGTGCTGGCAGTGAATCCCCAATTAAGAAATGTCCTGGAGTTAGCACAGAAAGGTCTGAAGAGTCAGTCGACATAGGGCAGAGTTGCCGAGAATTAAGGCATTCTTCGATTTTGGATAAAAATGTCGTTAGCTCTTCAAACGTAAGCGATGTGTCTCCGAGTACGCGTCTAAGATGGTGCTATATAGCCTTTCGACAGTCCTCTTGAAGTGTTCGGTTGGCTCCTACAAAATTGGTGCCACAATCCGAGTAAATGTCCGAACATAATCCTCTTCTGGCCGTAAACCTTTTCAGTGCCGCCATAAAAGCTTGGGTCGATAAATCACTCACAGCTTCTAAATGCATAGCCTTTGTACATAGACAGACGAATAATGCGTTATATACTTTTGAGACCTGTCTGCCTCTGCCTTTTGAAACTCGTGTAAAAACTGGGCCCGCATAGTCTACTCCGGTATGTGTAAAGGCCCGTGAAATCTTTAAGCGTGGTGCTCATTAGCCATGAGCTGAGAGGATATTGCAGCTTTTTGTTTAAAGCAAGTTATGCATGTGATGAACCACATTGTAATAAATTCCTCGGATTTGATATCTGTTATACCTGGCAAGTCCAAAAAGTTTAACTTCTAGCTTACAGCAAGAAAAGCTGTTCTCCATTCTTTCTTCTTGCCACGTACGCCAAGCAGAGTGGACGCCTGAGATGACATCAAGAAAATCAATAAGTCGTTTTGGGAGTAAACTTTTAGCTATTAAGAGTTTGATAATTTACATTAACCTTATCAGTGGCGACGAGAATATGGCCGAACAGCAGGCGTGGTTTGAGGAAGTCCTACAAACCAATACGGAATTTATGAGGAAATTGGTGGAAAAATTAAATTGTGCGCAAACCGCTATTCCACAATTCCCAGCGTTTGATCAAGTCAACCCAAATTGGGAAAATTACTTTTAGCAACATTTTATTGCACACGCGGTGGTTGATGATAACAAAAAAAAATCATTTTTCTTGGCTACATGTGGCTTATCATCGTGGATGCATTCTCCAAATTTCCGTTCGTGGTTAAAATGCAGTCGACTAATACAGCCGCGACCATTAAGGCCCTCCGCTCAGTATTTGCATAAGAAGGTTTGCCAAAAGCCATAGTAGTCCAGGAACCAGGGGTTTTAATCTGACACTAAAACCAATAGAAATGATTTTTGGCACACGGGCAGTTTTTTAAGAGTACTTTAAGAGAAAAAATTGTTCTGCACGCGAACACCTAGGGAAACTTCGGAAAATTCCCGGGAAAACTCGGAAAATTGATATTCCATCAATAACTTGGAAGGGGTTGAAAATTTCGATATAATGTATAGAACAAACTTGTAGAGCGGGAAAATCTTTACAAAAAAGGTCTCTACATGTTTTTTCGAAAATTGCTTCCTATGAGAGATATGAGCTATAATTGATATTTTCAGATTTCCGCGCGAATAATTCGGGATATCATAAGATTTACCCCCACGCTCGACTAAAATTTCTGTAACTCGTAATAATGCTGAATTTCCTCCAGTCGGGCCAAAATTTTTCATATAGTCGTCCGGGAGCCAGCGACAGTAAAAATGTGCCGATTTCATCGTCAATGAAAGTATATCTGGGTCTTCAATTAGTTTGTGCTTATCACAGAAACTGACCACTTACATCGCACCTCGAGACCTTTTGTTGTCAGGAGCGTTGACAACATGTAATAAAGAATAGAAAAAAAACCTCATATCATCGTCGTTCATATTACATTTGTTACATTACATTTGTTTGGCGGGACAATCAACCACTTACAAGCGCGCAAACGTGCAAAAAATTTTCAAAAATTGACTTATTTCATCGTTGCTCAAATTTTACATGGTTACAGAGGACCATATTGCACATGTAAAAATACTGTGCTTACAATCGATTCGCGGGACAAACCTACTTTAAGTGATCATCAAAGTTGCCGCTGCAAGAATTCGCGCGCGGTTGTTTGCCATCACGAGTTCACCTTAAAGGATTTTTTCTGACAAAATGCCATGTTTTGTGAAGAAGAGCATTACTTAAATGATAAATTTATACACGAAAACAAAATTTGAGAAAACGAGCATGAAATTGGTAAAAAAGTAGATATTTACCAAATTTATTTGTGACTTAATAAACTTTTCATAATGAATGCATAAAATGCTTTTTAAGCATGACACAAAATACAATAACATATATTGACACAAAATCCATTGTAAAACGTTTATTTTTCATAGATTTAATGAACTTAATACTAGTTTTTAACAATGAAACTTATAAGACAGACAGACCGCGCTCTTAATGGCATTTGCTAAATGGACATTAGGCGCCTAATGTGCATTAAAAAAAAGGTGGCAGACACCATATACATGACATTAACAGTGAAACAGTGAAAACTTTTAAATTCTAAAAATGCAATAAATATAGAAGTAATGAACAACAACAAGAAGAAATACCCAATACGCAACCACTTTTTTTTTAAAAAAGTTTTGCATTAAGGAGACAAAAAATGTATAATATCAGAAAATAAAAAACTAAGAACCGCTGTAACAAACTTGATTAACTCGCTAAACATCAAAATATTTTAATGATTTAGGCTTGATGTTAATCATCAAAAAATTGGGTATTAACTAAGAACTCAGGGTGACACATACTCCAGTTAACGATGATTAGCGTTAATTGAGAGTTTAAGAGCGCTGTCTGTCCTGGATATTACTCTAAAGCTCTAATCTACTAATTTTCATCCCTTTCATCGGAAGAATCTGGATCTTACTCGGAATCTTCATCGCTACTTGCGATGTGCGATCCGTTGTAATCGTCGGATGGCGTTGGTGAATCTGAAAAGAAACTTTTGATTAACGTCTCGTAATTCTCTGAAGTCCTGCAGACAGAAAATTCGCGTTTTCTACCGGTGACGGATAAAATATCGTTTGCACCTCGAATGTTTACTATTATTGTAATTGTTATTGTGTACCTGGCAAAGTTTCGCCGTCTGGAATTTTCTTCACCGTCTGTCTCGAGTACAATGGCCTCAATTCCGCAATCCGGCGGATCGGAAGTGAGTGCAGATTTGACTTTTATGTCCAAAATGCCGTATGTTTAAGTTGAGATTCCTTAATTTTTTTCTCGGAAATCGTTTACAGGTTTGCATTTCTACACGTTTAGATTCACGATTACAAACAAACGGCGGATTAGGGAATCGCAAAGTGTCAAATCCGCACTCACTTCCGATCCGCCGGATTCGGGAATCGGGGCCAATGTCTTCGACGATGTTTGGCAACTGTTCGCTCTGAAACCATTTGAAGTACAGGCGTGTACAGCGCAAACAAAACAAATTTTTACACCGTTTCCTGGAATTCCCACCCGTTGTATCGAATGGAACTTTTCCGAGGCCGCGGGCTGACCCTTGCAGCGGCAACTTTGACGATCACTTAACGTAGGTTTGTCCCGCGAATCGATTGTAAGCACAGTATTTTTACATGTGCAATATGGTCCTCTGTAACCATGTAAAATTTGAGCAACGATGAAATAAGTCAATTTTTGAAAATTTTTTGCACGTTTGCGCGCTTGTAAGTGGTTGATTGTCCCGCCAAACAAATGTAAGTGGTCGCTCTTTGACAACGTCTGATGTCAATTGACAACCCCTCAAAATATGAACGACGATGATATGAGGTTTTTTTTCTATTCTTTATTACATATTGTTGATGCTACCAGCAACCATTGTCCCGCTAACTGGTTGTAAGTGGTCGATTTTCGTGACTTACTAGACCTTATTGACGATAATTACATACTTTGATCGACGATAAAATGAGTCACCAAAAAATGTCGCTGGCTCCCGGACTATAAAGACATCACTCATGAAAAATGAGCGAACTAAAAAACTACAGTTATAGAAAAACTTGATTCAATTAGGCCCAAGATAAATTGGGAATGAATGTTATATCTGATTTGTTCAAATTTGACCTACTGAATCTTTGACCGAACTCAGCTTGTCAAGCCAATTCGATAGGAAATGGTAAAAAATTAGTAAAGTTACATTGTTTATTTATCAAAGATCATTACTTCACCTTTGAATATCAAATAGAAACCACTTCTGCCGACACCCGCCAGCTATATATGATAATTGTTGAAGAATTTTCCTTTAATATACCATTTAGTTTATGAATTTTCGACCAAAAACAAGGGAGTTACAGCGATTTTAGTCGAGGGTTGGGGTAAATCTTATGATATCCCGAATTATTCGCGCGGAAATCTGAAAATATCAATTATAGCTCATATCTCTCATAGGAAACAATTTTCGAAAAAACATGTAGAGACCTTTTTTGTGAAGATTTTCACGCTCTACAAGTTTGTTCTATACATTATATCGAAATTTTCAACCCCTTCCAAGTTATTGATGGAATATCAATTTTCCGAGTTTTCCCGGAAATTTTCCGAAGTTTCCCTAGGTGTTCGGGTGTAGAACAATTTTTTCTCTTAAAGTACTCTTCAAAAACTGCCCGTGTGCCAAAAATCATTTCTATTGGATTTAGTGTCAGGTCTTAGTAAAATTTTGGCTACAGCGCCCCTGGACTATAGTGTCTGACAATAGAACGCAGTTCACATCAACCTAGTTTCAAGAGTTTTGCCAACGCATTCCATCACGCATATTACTTCTGCGCCTTTCAATCCAGAATCAAATGGAGCAGCTGAGCATATGGTGAGGACCTTTAAAACATCATTGAGCGTCGCCAGATGTTGATGGGAAGTCTCCGGTTGAGAAACTTCACGGTCGTAGCCACCGAACAATCTTGTCATCTCTCTGTCCAGAAAAGAAAAAGGGGAAGAAAGAAATTACAACTAAATTTAGACAAGGACAATTGGTGTTCGTTCGTCAATACCTTAAAAAAGACACGTGGGCCAAAGGTGTCGTTAAAAAACCTTTGGGACAAAGGATGTATATCGTAGAAGTGAATGGTGGAAAAAAATGGCGCCACCACCAGAATCAACTGAGAGCGAGGATGGTAGCAGAGGTTAGTGGCGAAAATCAAGAAACAGAGATTCAGGCAAATAGTCACTATAGTTACAGAAGACAATAGGCAGGAGGAAGAGCAAGATGTTTCTACGTGTGCTGGAGGCCCTTCATCACCGACACAGCCGCCAATACAAGGTCAGGTCCAGCCTTGGCAGGAGTTGAAGATAACCAACAGGCAGCTGGAGGTCCGTCATCACCGACACAGCCCCCAATACAACGGACAGGTCCTGCCATGATAGCTGTTGAAGATAACCAGCAGGCAACATCCTTTCAGCAAATGGTTGATGCCGGTCTTAGACGTTCTGAGCGTTTGAAGAGTAATAAGAAGGTTAAGAAGGTCAGGTTTCGTCGACAATAAGTGTGGGGGAAACTGTTATATCTGGCAAGTCCAAAAAGTTCTTCTAGCTTACAGCAAGAAAAGCTTTTCCCCATTCTTTCTTCTTGCCACGTACGCCAAGCAGAGTGGACGCCTGAGCTGACATCAAGAAAATCAATAAGTCTTTTTGGGAGTAAACTTTTAACTATTAAGAGTTTGATAATTTACATTAACCTTATCAGTATCCAAAATGTTTTACGGAGATAGGCTAACATCATAGTCCAAGAGCTAGTGACAGAATTGCAAAGTGATTTTGTAGAGGATGGGCCTTTGATATAAGGTAGATTAGGTAAAGCACAACCGATTAAAAATATTCGCCAGTTCGAGTCTACTTAAGTTTTAATTTTATGAATTTTTGAACTTGTCGATTTTTTGACCATGAAAAAAGTGATATTGTAGAGGATGGGACTTGGTATATAGGTTAATTGGGTTGCCCCCAACACATATTCCGATTCCCATCTCGTTTGGAGGTTAGGTTTGACTTTTGGGAATTTTTGAACATGTCGGTCTGATCAAGATGGACAAAGTGATATTGGAGAGGATGGGGTTTGGTATAATGGTGAGATAGGCCACCAAGAACCCTAATTCAGCTGCCCATCTCATATGCAATCACGGTTGCGATTTTGGCGGCTTTTAATTTTGTGGCCATTTTCGGTATGACCCAAGTGATTTTGTAGGAGATGGGATTTGAATATTAGGGTTCGTTACAACATCTACAATACATATCCACTTGCCCATCTCTTTCCCAGTTGTAGAAACCCTTGCCATCTCCAGTTGAAGTTGAAAAATCGTAAAATCTAGTTTTATATAGCAAACTGAGTTAAAATGGATGTATATACCCCTCTAGTGGCATATTTATGTTATATATTTCAGATATTATGAGTAGTTGTGTATTGTATATACAAACATACATTATAACCTGGCCCGCTGGGTGCGGGCGTGCAGAGTGTGCACCGCACGCGGGCGGCACTTTCAGGGGGCGGCAAACACAACAATCTCGTGATCGAACTCATTTTCATCATTTGCACCTAGGTTCTTTTTAGAATGCCATAACAATTACATGTATTGATCTCCTTTAAAAATAAACCGATAAACCGAAAACGTTCAAACCACTTAAGAAGGATCGATCTCTGAAAATAGTATAATATAAGGACAGAGAATGTAAAATTAAATTCCCATGATAGAAGTCAAATTTATTCTGTAAATAAAAGTTGACATTCTAATCTGATTATAATTATTGACAAAATTTTAAAGCAGTTTGACGTCTAGTTATGGAGAATTATCCATTTTTATGTGCAATAAATTCCCACGTTTAATATCATTTTTACTCGACCTTTACTTGAATATTGAATACTAATTACTCGAATGCAAGACGTCCAATGTTTTTTAAAAAATTTTATTGAATGTATGAGATATCAATAAATAACGTATTCAAATTTCAGATTTTTAATTTGGAATATGCTCCTTCAATCGATCTTCCTTAAGATAATTTTAAAGAGAATTCCCCGTTGTTCCATGTAGAGGAAAAACCAAATAAAAAGAAAACGAGTTTCCCATTCGCTCTGGTTGTTTAAAAGCGCAGCTTTTTCACTCATGCTGCGGGCTCCGTTTGCTTCTTAAAGCCCGGACACACATATCCGAACCGTGTCTTGTTTACTTTTTCTCCGTGTGTTTTCCAACACACGGCCGTCACGCTGTGCGCAAATGTGTGTCCCGGGCTTAAGCCGCCTCTTCACGATGCGGTGAACGTTTCATTCGAATATTGGCTTCCAACGTTGGAGTGATACCCATCACAGCCTGAACGTGTCCAAATACGAACGTTGGACGCTACGACATTGGACACTCGTAGTTCGAGCATCTGCCACACGATGCATCCTACCATCAAGCGTCCAACGGTGGAGAGTGTTCATAGCATCGTGTAGAGCCGGATTTAGTTAACTTTTCCTCTAGCCGGGCGATAGTCCGACGTACAGCGTACAGGGTAATAGTACAGGATCCGTAGAAGAACGACCTTCACCGATCGAGTAACCGAATGAAATGTTTTTTTATGATAAAAAATATGCCAACAAAGTAACGATGATGGGTTGCCTTACGAAATATGTTCAAGGCTATATTTAATAGGCGTTTTCCCCATTTTCCGCCCTTTTCTCTATTTTGAGGAGAAACTATGCATTTTGGTGAAAATATCAAAAGAGCAAAGTTGTAGAGCATAAAAATTCCTACAAATTTTGTTTTCACTGTTTTTTCGAACTACGCATAGTTTCGCCGCTAGCGGCCGTTTTGCGCCTTTTTCAGATTCTGTTGATAAATCAAAGCGTCCAAAGAAAAGCCGTTGAAAAACTGCAACTACTACTTTGATCTTATTTCATTTCTCATAGTACAGTACAGCTGGACTGGAAAATCGGGGTATGCGCCCAAAAATTCTTGGAAGGATGATTTTTCATAAATCGTTAATGAAGCATAAAAGAAGCTTAATTCTAAATTTGAGGGAAATTTCGAGTGGACGTTTTTTGGAAAACTCAAAAAATTTTTGAAAAGCGTTTTTCTCTGAATCTACGCATTTTAGAGAAAAGTTGTTTAAACAAAAAATGTAGAGGACATTGTTACCTACAATTTGTTTCATAGAGGTCAGGCTGTACAACTTCAAATACAGAAGCTAGGTGGCGCCAAAGTTTCCAAAAAAGTGTTTTTTCGGTTTTTGTCCCAGAAAAAATGGTTTTTTTACAAAAGTGTAAATCAGTATATTGTTCCTCTTAAAAATGTCTACAACATTTATTTAAACTTTTTTTCCCTCCGACTTACCGTTCCAAAGTTATAGGCAGTAAATGCTACGCTGCGTAGTTAACGGTGCTATTGTTACTAAGAAGCGTCCATTTTTCAGTTGCTATGCGAGTTTTCGAGAGTGTAAGTGTCAAAACTTTGCTCTTGTAAAATGAGTGTGTGTTTTGTCCGTAAAAAGATTGTACTCAAATTAACCTGTGTGCCGTCTTCAGAGCACATTTCTCACACTTCAGCACGCTATAACTTTGGAACGGTAAGTCGGAGGGAAAAAAAAGTTTAAATAAATGTTGTAGACATTTTTAAGAGGAACAATTTACTGATTTACACTTTTGTAAAAAAACCATTTTTTCTGGGACAAAAACCGAAAAAACACTTTTTTGGAAACTTTGGCGCCACCTAGCTTCTGTATTTGAAGTTGTACAGCCTGACCTCTATGAAACAAATTGTAGGTAACAATGTCCTCTACATTTTTTGTTTAAACAACTTTTCTCTAAAATGCGTAGATTCAGAGAAAAACGCTTTTCAAAAACTTTTTGAGTTTTCCAAAAAACGTCCACTCGAAATTTCCCTCAAATTTAAAGTTAAGCTTCTTTTATGCTCCATTAACGATTTATGAAAAATCATCCTTCCAAGAATTTTTGGCGCATCAATATTACATCTGTACTGTACTATCATACAAAAGCATAATTTTGGCACAAAATCTAAAAAAGGCGCAAAACGGCCGCTTGGAATATAATCCCTGACAATAAATTGCTTGACTATAACAGTTGTTTTTTTTATCCACTCCACTCAAAGCTTGGACAATTTCTTATCAATAATGTCCGGACAATTTGTATCCTACGGCTTTTATTTTTGGAGTTATAAGCAATTTTAACGCTAAAATTGGCTCTTTTTTTGTGCCTTTTCACCTAAGCTTTGCCAAAAAGTACCAAATAAGCACCAAATAAGGCAAATTTTAACATCAAACTTGCTAATAACTTCAAAAGTAAAGGCCGTAGCGTAAAAATTGTCCAGACAATATTGATAGGAATTGTCCAAGCTTTCCAATTTTGCAAAAAAAATATCAGTTAACTAGGTATTTTTTGGAGAAAAAGTTGTTTTTAGTTGAAATTTTAGTTAAAAAAAACGAAATTTTGACTTTGACGACTCATTGCTCTGGAAGTTGGCTAGCTGGATCCTTGATTTTGACAGTTTTAGATAGGTGGCAGTATTCTACGTACACTGGTATCCTATTCATGAAAATAGCTCAAAGGGTTACATAAATACAGGGTGATATGTAAACCTCTACAAAAAAAATTCAAAACGCCCTAGCTGCTAAACCGTTAAGATTTACCCCCCCCCCCCATACAATTTTTTCTTCGTCTATCCAAAACCTATCTACAGCCGGCCGCTTTGTAAGCTTAAAGGTATACACCCTGTATAATCGTCAAAATGTTTTTTTTTCCATCAACCAATTTTCTCAATTAAACGGAAAATATTGATGGAACGGAGATGGGATTGAAAATGTAACATTTGGCAGATGCCACGAGCCTATGGTCCAAATCTTGGGTTCTACAAAATCACTTGGGTCATACCGAAAATGGCCACAAAATTAAAAGCCGTTAAAATCGCAACCGTGATTGCATATGAGGAGCTGGGGAACATAACCGGACTTGTCCACAATAACCGAATTTTTTTTTAAAATTTTTTTGTACTCTCTAAGCCTATGTCTAGGGACCCCTGGAATATTTTCATCCAAAAATGGTTCAAACCCATAGAAAACATTTTTTAAAAATACTGATTTCGTTTATAATGGACTTTTCCTATTAAAAAATGAAAAAAATTCAAAGGAAATTGTTTCATAACTAGACTTGTCCATGACAGTTTTCAATCAAAACCGGAGATGTCCCATACATATCCATCGTTGCCAAACAAAACCGGACTTGTCCATTACAAAAACGAAAAAAATATATAGAAAATATGTATTTTAGTGACCAAAAAGTGGGCTATTGGTTATTTATATAATAAGCTATAATTATATTGAAACGCCCAAATTTCAGCTAATGTGTAACTATCGAATTCAGTATTTTTGCTCTAGTGTAAAAATCAATTATTGGGACAAGTCCGGTTATGTTCCCCAGCTCCTCATATGAGATGGGCAGCTGAATTAGGGTTCTTGGTGGCCTATCTCACCATTATACCAAACCCCATCCTCTCCAATATCACTTTGTCCATCTTGATCAGACCGACGTGTTCAAAAATTCCCAAAACTCAAACCTAACCTCCAAACGAGATGGGAATCGGAATATGTGTTGGGGGCAACCCAATTAACCTATATACCAAGTCCCATCCTCTACAATATCACTTTTTTCATGGTCAAAAAATCGACAAGTTCAAAAATTCATAAAATTAAAACTTAAGTAGACTCGAACTGGCGAATATTTTTAATCGGTTGTGCTTTACCTAATCTACCTTATATCAAAGGCCCATCCTCTACAAAATCACTTTGCAATTCTGTCACTAGCTCTTGGACTATCAGTTGAGGTCCACCGTGAAGGGTTGTGTGATGTGCGTCTAATACAACCAGCTTTGTGAAATAGTCAGGGCCGGATTAAGGGTGGTGGGTGCCCCTGGGCACGAGTTTGGTGGGGGCCCCTATGATAGGGGCTCGTTTTATATTTGAATTAATAGAAGGTCAAACGTTAAATGAATTTTAAGGAGACATTCATCCCAAAAATGACAAATTTTTAAGAAAAATGGAAACAAAATTTTGTTGCATTATTTAAACTCTTAAGTGTCCTCTTTCTTGTAGTGCAGTCAAATTTTACATATTCGAATTGGAAATAGTTTAATATTGCATTTTAGTATGCACGGCGTAAAAATGCTACCTCGAATGCAGTTAATTACTTATCAATAGAAAAGTTATATTTATTATATTGTTATTATTATTTATATTTTTGCCAAATATGTAGAAAATATTCTGCGATATTAGGGTAGTTTGATCTCGCAGCAGTTACACAAAATGTCAATGTCACTTACTTGATTGTTTTGCGACGTTTCTGCAGAAGAAAATTTTGGCAGTACCTACATTTAAGTAGTTCTTCAGGATAGGTGTCAGACTCAACGCGTGAACCAACTTCTTTTGTGTTTCTTTCGCCCTTTTACGCTTTTCGGATCCACTTAAATGCGTCCGCTTCGCTTTATGGCGATCTTCTTTTCGAACCATTGTTTGCACCTTCTTGATGCAAAATGCCTTAATGCAAATCACAACTGAAGTCTAGTACGGTGATCAGGCAAAATTTTGCCATCCCTTTAAAATGCATGTAAAAAAACCTGGAAAAATTCTTCCTCAAGCACGGCACAATTTTGACAGCGCAAAGCAGTACGCTGTTCGGGCAAAAATTTGCCACAATAAGCATACTTTCAAGATTTTCTAGTAGATGGATTTTCAAATTGTGGAGAATTGTGATTTTTGCCTGCAGAAATTATCTGGTCATTTTTGTTGCAAAAGCAGTTGAACAGTTGGTTTTAAAAAAGTCGAATCCCTTATGTTAACATTTGTTTAAAATGGAAAAGGAATATTTATTTGATTCATAATGACTTTCCACTATTCTCCACCACTCTACACTTGCGCAAAATTTTGCCCGAAAAATGATAAAAATAACGAGGCTAAATTTTGCCCGATCACCGTACTAGGCTTGAATCTTCTTGCTCGCAACGATTTACGCGGTTTACGTACTGGGGAGAAAAACTTGGAACTTATCTTACGAACCGCGCCACCTACTGAATACGCAACAATAATATTTTTCAAATTTGTGAATGCAAATGCTGCACCAATTGATGCAAAACTACATGATTCATTATTGATTATCAATATTGATAATGATAGCATTGATTACTATATTAACAAAACCGTCTTATAATTTTTGTTATAAGCCAAAAAAAATTTTTCACTTGGTATTTGGTGGGGGCCTCCAGTTGGTGGAGGCCTCTGGGCCGTGGCCCACTTGGCCCACCTTTTAATCCGGCCCTGGAAATAGTGTTGATTTGGCAGTATGATCGGATGTTTTTCGTTGTAACTGAGATCTGAATGCTCTAGGCGTCCTCCACCTCGTAACAATCCATCTGGAGAAAGAAAGGGGTTTAATGAAACCAGACGGCTCTTGACATTAACACTGCGATTATTCTGTAAGCTTCTGATTTCAGCCCCGTAGACTTCTTGTTGTGGAATCTTAAGGCAGGACGTACGTGCTTGAAGAATTTCTTTAACACTTAACCAGCCATACTGTCGAAGTTGTTTCGAATTTTTACAATTGTTTGTGAACCGGAAACACCAAGCTACAATCCGTAAAAGAGTGTTCAGATTAGAATATTTCGTAAGTTGTTCGCACGGTGGTGAGAATTGTGTTGTCAATGCTTTTATAACTTTGGTTTCGACGTCAGTGGTGATGGAAAGTGTCTGGCCAATCATCTTTGGTATATTTCAGCCATCGAGGACCATGCCTCCATAAATGATGGTCTATGAATTTGGGTGGTAAGAGACCTCGGGGGGCGAATGGCTAACAAAGACCTCGGAAGGTGGTGGCACCCGATTTGTCACTTCTGCCAAAACCCGAGAAGAGTCACTGCAGACGGACACCTAGCAGCTCTGTTAGCAAATCCTAATCCCACCTCCCCGTGGTGCCCCCGGGGTACTTCTTCGGAAGGAGCTAACGGGAGACGGTCGAATGGCGAGTTCTCTGCGCCACAAAACAGAGTTTTAAGTCGGTTGGGCTGAGGGTTAGCAACCCGCTCCCATAAAACACACAATTGCTACGAATCGGCAAACATTGCCTCGGAACCGGACGGACAACACGACGACATTTGTCGCGCAAAACAGAGTCCGCTGGAGGGCAACTGTTTCCGCCCTATGTCCCATGAGGGATTAAAGGAGCAATTAGTAGTTAGTAAGAGACCTCGTGAGCCGAAGTCTGCTGGATTGTCCGTAGATGGCACATGACGCCAACGATTAATGGATGTCTTGGCTTGAATGGTAGCTACTCTGTCTTCCATTTCGTGGGTTTCTCGTGAATCCAACTAAGTGCTATCGACGAATCCGTCCAGGTATAGATATCCAAATTGGCATGACACATTAAGCTTTTAGCTTTATGAAGTAATTTTGATAACAAAACCGCTGCGCAAAGTTCAAGTTGAGGCAGTGTTATTGGTTTAACCGGGGCAACTTTGGTCTTGGAAGTAAGCAGCGAAACTAGAACCTCACCGGATCTGAGTGTAATTCTAGTGAAGATGACTGCACAATATGCCTTTGTAGAAGCGTCGCAAAACCCATGTAATTGTATAGATGTAGTGCCTGTAGTTGATCCAATCCATCGTGGAATCCTTATAGTTTTTAGTAAGAGCAATTCGCCTCGCAACTTCTCCCACTCCTTTTGTATTTCCACAGGCAGGTAATCATCCCATCCGACACCTGTTAACCAAAGTTGTTGCATCAGGATTTTAGCTAGAACTATGCAGGGTGCCAACCAGCCAATGGGATCGAATAAAGATGCGATTTGGGAGAGTAGCGAGCGTTTCGAGAGTTGGGTTGAGTTTTGAACTTCCGAAATTTTGACGGCAAACACATCATGGATCGGGTACCAACAAATTCCGAGAGTTTTGATACAGTGATCAAGATCGAACGATATCGACTGTGTATTTTCCCTTTGCTCTGATGATAGATGCTCGGTTTAAGGCCGGAGTATTGCTAACCCACTTTCTCAGCTCGAAACCTCCAGATGCCAGCATATCATTAAGTTGAATTTGTAATGATAATCCTGTTTCTAGGTCATAAGTACCAGACATGACATCATCCACATAAAAATCTTGATTTGCAACGATGTGTGCTAGAGGATACGCTTCCTTTTCATCGTATGCTAGCTGCTTTATGGTTCTTATAGCGAGATAGGGAGCGTAGGCTGTCCCGAAAGTGACAGTTGACAAATCATAATCTTGGATTCTCTCATCAGGGTTGCTTCCACAAAGTATGCGTTGGTATGGTCTGTGTTGGTAAATTACTTTGATCGGTCTATACATTTTGGCTATGTCCGCTGTAAAAGCAATTGGATATTTTCTCCAGCGCAAAATGCGTCGATTAGATCTTCTTGCAGCTTTGGGCCGGTTAGTAATGTTTTGTTCAAAGTAATTCCATTGGAAGTGCGTGCTGATGCATCAAATACATCTCTAAGACGTGTAGTACTACTTTCCTTAAACACGGCATGGTGAGGCAAGTAATTTAGGGTGTAGCCGTTGATCCCCTGTCCGTCCGTGATCAAATGTTAGAATTCTGTTGTGGTGGAGGGTTTCATATGCCCAAGTTCAATGTATTCTTGAAAGCATTTTGTGTAGTCTGCGTAAACCTCAGGGTTTTTTTTCCATTTTTCGTTCCATAGCTTTGAGTCTTCTTATTGCTAGCTCTCGCGAGTTCCCAAGCACTGGGGGTTTAAGGTCTTTGAACGGGAGGTGCACAATGTATCTTTCATCAACATCGCGACGATGAGTTGATGCATAGTGTTGTTCGCATTTAACATCTTCCTCGTTTAGTTGTCGGGGCTCCATAATCTCTTCGACTTCCCAGAATCGTTGAAGGAACTTATGAGTTTCGACGTTGCAGTGTAGCAACGTGATAACATTAGATGGTGCGTTCTGTTGGAGCTCATGTATATCTGAAGGAAGTTCGCCAAAAACGATCCAACCTAGCTGAGTATTCAGTGCGGTTGGACAACAAGGAGGTCCCTTTCGAAGACCAGCTAATAATATGGAAGCATAAACCTCAACTCCTAATAAAACGTCGATCTTGCTAGGAGTGGTGAAGTGAGGGTCGGCAAGAGGAAGATTTTTTATATGAGGCCAATCTTGAGAACCTTTATTGAATTGAGCAGGTAAATGAGTGGTGATTGTGTTGAGAACATAAGCTGTAACATCTAAGGAGAAATCTCCTTTCCGAATGGATTTGATTGTAAAGGACACTTGAGGTTTGCGTGGGGATAGGGATGAGTGCTGTGGCTAACAGCAGATCAGGTGACGAAATATTTTTTTTCACACGTAGCGTAGTGACATTTTTTTCACTTGGGTTGGTTGTGGTGTGGTGTGTTACAATGTGTTGTGGTATCTTGTGTTACATTATGTGATGAAAAGTTCGGTTGTCTTGTGTTGTGGTGTGGAGTGTGGTGTGATCATCCAGAAAATCCTGGAGAGCGAATATTATTTGCAGCTGTGTCGTGTAATAATGTGTGATGACGATAAGCGCAGTGATAACAATTTCTAGGGCTAGTGCAGCCTTGAGTAGGGTGGCTGGAGGCTAAACAATTGGTTCCGTGAAGCGAATTCCATTCTGACCTTGGCAATCATATTAAGAAAATTAGGACATTTTCTCAACGGATGCTGATTCTTGCATAAAATACATCCATAATGAGGTTCTAGATGAAATGCCTTTCTTTCTCCTTTAATATTGTTGAATTTGTCGCGAGTTTCAATTTCTGACGTGGTCTTAGTATGTGACTTTATCATTTCCAAAGTTTTAAATCTGTTCTCTAAAAATAGAAGAAAATTACTAAAAGTGGGTAGATCGGTTTTACTTCCAAGTGACGTTTCCCATAGTTCTCTGGTTTCAGATGACACCTTTTGAATCAGTGTATAAATAAAAACCGAGTCCCAAGTGGATGTATTAATTCCTAAATTTTGTAGGGCATGAAATGACTCTTTCGTTACATCAATTAATTGTTTGATCTATTCATGTGACTCTGTTTTTGCAGCCGGTTGAGACATGACATGTTGTAAATGGGGGTTCACTATTAAGGTGGATTTACATATCTGACATTTTTCCGTCACGCCGCATCACAGCTGATCATTTCTGTCGCATATTTTTAATACGGCTTTTACATTTGTGACGAATTCTGTCGCAGGCAAAAGCTGTCGCTGCTTTTGACAACTGAGATGAAGAGACGAAAAACTAAAAAATATAAATTAAAAAGATTGCAAAATCAAAAAGTCTTCTTATTATAGACATATTAACAAAAAAGTGACAATAAGAGAAACGTTGGGTGAACAATCTCCTTAAAAAAAGAAATTGGCAAGGACTTGTGTTTAAAAAAAACCAAACAAGTTAAATTTCAATTTTCTGTCAGTCTGTAGGCTGTTTTTTCATCCTGCGACAGAAAAGTTAAAGTTTATTTAACTCTTCGCCGTGACGGTAAGATGTCGCAGAGGCTGTTTCGGATTGGTCGAAATTTAAAAAGAGACCGGCGCGACGGAAAAATGTCAGATATGTAAATCCACCTTTATTCGCTTATTTTCGAAACGTTGCGACAGTATATTCCAGGCAGCATCATAATTATCCTCTGTTATTTCTAAGAGACGAATTAACCGGCCTCACCTTCTAAGCTGGATTTTAAGAAATACATTTTCTGCACCTTTGAAATCGCACTGTTGACACAAATAAATCTCTAAATGACCTCCAGGTTTTGTAAGAACCCGAGAATTTAGGAATGTCTATTCGTGGCATTTTTACTTCAGGTCTCGCCACTTGTAAAAGCGTTGATTGATGGTGAGCTGTGTCATACGGGGTGAGCTGAGCGTAGTTGAAGGTAAAAATGGCTCTAAATCGTCATTTAATTCACCAAGAAAATTTGCATAAAATTCCTCTGCTAAACTAAATTTGTCATCAGTGAAGTATGCATTTCTTTTATCTTTCGCATCTGCCGTGGATTCAATTCTACAATGATTGTCACTAAATTTTCTCCAACAGACATTAATACCTGAAATTCGTCCTTGAATATACCCTTTGGTTAGAGTATCTTTCGAGCGTTTCCTATAATTTCTCCTGTAAGTCTCTATTTCGTCAATTAAACTCGCTTGCGTTTTAAAAAGATCCATCATATGGTCAATTTCCCCCAATGTTCCATCTGAGATCGCCGTTTGAGATTTCAATTTATTCCCCTTCCAAATAGTTCGCAGCAATACCCGAATCAAAACAATGCGGATTTGTCTTGCCAATAGAACGCTAAATGTAGGCCAATGTTCACTACTCTCAAAAAATGCAATCTCTTGTTATCAGGTATATGGAATCACAAGTAACGGTTGCGTAAATTAATCTGGATTTCAGCCAACTATAACTTTTTATGTAAATAATGTAGCATGGTGTGTTCGAACTCCGTTTAGAGGAATTGGGCGTTACGATAAAAATAAAAAAACCACTACCCTCACACTTGAATGTTAAAGATCTCATGACATTGCTTTTAGCCAATGTACACTTTGACGATAAAAAGCTTAGCGAAGAAGAAAAACATAAACGAATTATTGAAATTAAAAATACAATTTTCGAAATATTGAATAGGCTGAAGAAAGATTCACTCAAAGCAAAGGCACCCGAGCAACGGAAAATAACTAAAAACAGTGAAATTTTACAGGTCCCGTATGAAAAACAAAGCTCGGGCGACTATTTATCCACATCAGTACCAATTAATACAAACATAGATAATCTTTCAAACTTCATCGCAGATGTATTTCTCCAAACACCTGAAAACAAGCGTAATCCTGATGCATTGTTGACAGAAATAAAAGAGTCATTTGACACAGCGGGATTACAACAAGAGCACAGGTCAATAATGGAAAAAATTGATTCTCTCGATACAACAATTAAAGAATTGACACAGCGATTACCAAGAGGTACACAAGAAACTATAAAAAATTGCTCTGAGAAAAATATAATACATATATACACTGATATTATTCGACCTAGAGCTATAGGTGACAAACTAGTAAGATATCTACGAATAATACCGATTCAAGAGTGTGGTACTATATTAAGATTTGAACATATAGAATACTGTCCTATTGAAAAAACTTTTATCGAAAGTATTTCTATAAAAATAACTGACCATCAAGGTGAATTAGCTGACTTTAAAACAAGTATTATCCCTACATATGTAACGCTGCATTTTAAGAGATAATAAAAAGTATAAATATTCACACAACAACTTGTTTTTGCATAGTATAAATAGAACTACGAGATGAATTCCTATTATACGCGTTATTATTTAATATAAAGCGGCAGTGGTCTGTCGGATATTGGAGAATTATATCGTGGTCCACTTATTTATCAACGTGGAAGAGGTATCGGTAGCTTTTTCAGTGCATTAATTCGACACTTAAAACCTCTAGCTACATCGGGATTAAAAACATTAGCACAACAGGCTGTAAAAACTGGACAAGCTATAATACAAGATAAAAACATCAACAGAAAATCAGTTAAAGATATTTTAAAAGAACACGGTAGAGTTGCTATTCAAGATTTAACTCAGAAAGGTATAAATAAAGTGTTTGACGGTATGAGTGGAGCAGGTATAAAAAGACCGAACCCGTTTACAACCTTGCATATAAAACCAGCTCTTAAACGTAAGAGACGTGGCAAAACACCTAAACGCACGAGAAATTCCAAAACTAAAAATCAAAGAAAAGGAATAAAAGCAAGAGTTTTGAAAACAAAACGAAAGATACGTAAACGTATACTGGACATTTTTGATAAGTAATAAACATAATGTCGTAAAAAGAATGTATGAAATCGGAATTGGATCTTTTTTCCACACCACCAGTTCAAAGCAATATTTTGAAAACAGAAGAAGTAGCATATAAGCCAATAGCCTCACTAGACAACTCCTCTGTTCTAGAGTTTGTAACCTTGGGTCATGGAGATACATACCGTGATTTATCTAGCATTTATCTTCGTTTAAAATTGCAATTAATTAATATAAAAGATGGAAAAGAAGAACTTTATTCAAAAGAAGGTGATGTTCCAGGTTTAATAAACAACGTTTTACACTCCATATTTCGCCAGTGCACCGTATGCTTGAATGGGAAAGCAATTGCTCAAACCGACCACAATTACAATTATCGCGCTTATATTGAAAATTTATTAAATTATGGTAAAGATGCTGCATCAACCCATTTGGAGTCGGTCGGCTGGTATCTTGACAAAGATGATGTGGAAATTGCAGATATCGATAAACCCGTCGCTGAATTACATCAAGGCTATTTAGATCGGCAGAAACTTTTCAATAAAAGTAATGTAGTGGAATTGATGGGGAAAATTCATACTGATTTGCTTAATCAGGATAAGTTGCTATTAAACGGTGTCGATTTACGTGTAGTTTTATCGCTTGGAAAACCGGAATTTTATATTTTATCCAAGGCCGGTGATGACTCACCACAATTAAAAATCTTGGATGCAACCATGTACATGAATCACGTAACAGTCAACCCGAATATTTTATTAGCACATGAGACAGTTCTACAGCGTTCAAATGCCATATACCCATACAAACGAGTTGAAGTTAAGAGCTACACTATTCCCGCAAACACATTTACACTTTCACTGGATAATATCGTCATCGGACAGTTACCGAACTTGATAATTTTTGGTATGGTGGACAATGATGCGTACACTGGCAGAAGGACTAAGAACCCCTTCAACTTTAAAAATAACAACATTACCAGATTCAATTTATCAGTGAACGGCGTACAGATACCAAATCAACCTCTCGAATTTGACTACTCAAAGGATAATTCGATTAGTACACGCGGATACAATACGTTATTCAGAGGAACAGGTATTCATTATTTCGATAAAGGTCATCAAATATCCAAGAAATTATTCGACAAAGGATGTTTTCTTCTTGCTTTCGATTTAACCACAGACAATTCATATAACACGACTTGCGGTAATTTACTAAATCAAGGGACTGTACGAGTTGAAGGAAAATTTAGAGACGCATTAAAAAATAGTGTGACTTGCATTGTATATGCTGAGTACGATGGAAGCATTGAAATTGACAAGGATCGAAATGTTTACACAAATTTTTAAATCTATATAAGGCGGCTACGTGCAACAAACTGTTAGTTGACAAATTGCTTTATTACGGTAACAATGAGCTGTTTAATTAATGTAAAATACTTTTGCGGGGGTGAATATACCTTCTTTAAGAAAGTCTTTAGCTGGATTCACTGCGCAAAATAAAACGTTTGCGAAGGAAATAATTTTTAAGTATCCAACATCTAGTACAGAACGCAACGAGCAACAACAATCAACTAAATTTGGCAACCTTGAACTGAAACGGATAGATGAAGACCTTATAAAAACTCTGGCGAAATTTAAGACAATCATTGTTCGTGGTACATCTACTAAGGAGTTCATAAATAACTACGTTACATCTCTCACTAAGGTCATTGATCTAGAGGCAACATTTAGCTGTGAACAAGAATGAACACGATCGAGCTTGCAGCCGCCCTGACAAATAACCGCTTAACAAACAAGTTTTTTAGAGGAGTCTTCCCCTGCAACCATCTACCGCAAAAAATAAAAAAACCCGCATGCGTCATAGCTAATACGGATCCATCACATAAAGGTGGGACTCATTGGGTTGCATTTTATTTTCCTAAACAGGGTCCTGCAGAGTACTTTGACTCGTTTGGAAGATATCCAACCAATAAATTTTTTCAAAAATTCCTTCTAGCTAATTCAAACACGTTTTTAAATAACAAGAAACGATTACAAGGCCTGTTTTCATCAACCTGTGGACATTATTGCTGTGTGTTTCTATATTCTCGATGCAGAGGAAAGAGCCTCAAGACTTTTTTAAAATAGTTTACTGCTAGTGACTTAAGATTAAATGACAATAAAGTGATTAATTTATACTTGAAGAATTTTACACAAAGTGGTGGGGATTTTTGTAACCAGTCACAAAGTTTCAATATTCAGTGTGCAAGTTTAATTTGAGTAACATGGAGCCATCAAGCAAGAAGAGACAGAGGACTGTTGGAGCTAAAGGAACGGATAAGCTGCCTAAACCTTCCACGATTCCAGCAAATCAGGCCGAGCTGAACAATGAGCACAGGATCCCCATTAACAACAACTCGAGCATCATACTAAAGCAGACGGAACTTTATAAATTGTTCGAAATGTTGACATTTTTCAATATTATCATGTATCACAACAACAACGCTTCCGAAAGTGTAAAGGAGTACTATAAGAAGTATGCTGAAAAATGTAAAGGAAAAGGCGTATTAACTTTAGCATGTGAAGATTTTTTTATTCCAAGTCGAACTTCCTATGTACACTTGAATTATTCTAGACTTTTTTATGAAATACCTTTGTTCTGTATTAGTAATCTTATTTTTGACACGATAAATTTTCAAGGCATATAAATAAATAAATAAAATAAAAAACTATAAAAAATTCAATTTTGAACAGCACATCGCACTGAAGGTAATTAACCATGGATGGGGCAGGATGTTTCAAAGTGTTCCAGAAGTGTTAGTTTTGGTAATTACAGTTGTTTTATTTCAGCTTCCAGTTGGTATTTTTGAACAAACCTCGCTTTTTCCAGTCCTTTCACATAGATTGTTGAATTTGAATAATTTGTCAGTATCACTGGTAAATCGTTGTAGTCAATATTGCCGCCGTTCCATCTTAGGCCATTTATCTTGTTAAAGTTGAATTCATCCTGTCTGCGGGCTTTTGGTGTCAACTCGTTGTATGAATATGGAGGCTTAAAAAAGTACAAGTCTGGTAAAAGTGATCCATGACGTAAAACTGCCAACTCCTTAGCAAACAACTGTCCATTAACTCCGCTGGCAAACTGCACGTCTAAAATGATTCGGTCTGAGCTCATGACTTTGACTGCACAAATGGAAATATAAAGCAGGTGCGATTTCATGGCTTTATATAAGAACTCATTTCCACACCACCTTAAGAGGTAGAGTTTTATCTGGCGCGTTTTTTTTTTATCATGTGGTTTCCCCAATAGGCCTAATCCACAAATATTATCCACATGTTGGCTCAAAAACACATTTTTCTCTTTGGGAGCTTTTTTGTCTTTTAAACCCATATGGTAGCGAGCTGCGATCTTCCACAAAGCTTCGTTTATTTGAAGTCACTTTATATTTTTTTATTTCCGGAATTGTTACCAATTCGTAATCTTTTGTGAGGCGAATATTTTTTGAGAGGATGGGAATATGGTCGTCCTCGTTGTCGTTTAATATCATATTTTTGATTGATTCAAAATTTACATGTTGTGAAGCTTCATAATTCAGGCAGATTCCTTTTACCTTACTCTGGACCTTGATGGATTCATCCCTAGTACTATAAACCGCGTATGCATAATTTTTAGGGCCTCCATTTGCAAAAGTTGTTATATAACTACCAGGTCCGTAGCATTCTAACTCATCAGTCATATCTCCAACGAATTCTCCAGTTGGCGGGTTGAATTCTCCCTCTCTGCTAATGTATATGACTGAATCGGTATCGTAATACAAAACTCTTTCTCCAAGCTGCTCCAAATCCCCGGAGATTCGGCAGCTTCTTCTCTGTAACTCCAGTTTACAATAAGCGTTTCTTCATTGATAGGGAGAAGATGTTGCACCTCTACTGCAGGATTGATTAACAACTGGTACAACTCTCCTGAACTGTTAATTATGCTCGTCTTTGGCTGGTTTTCCCTCTGCCCAAACTTTCCCCAAAAGGAGTTTAAAATTAGCTTAGCTAGCGATCTGAGTCCAGGATTTTTCTCAACTTCAGCATACTCCAGTTGTACACCTTCATTTTGTCGAAATTCCTCCAAGTATTTCCTCTTTTCATCTTCACTCGAACTGCATTTGCTGGGCCATCCCGATGCCTGCTGTTTCATCTTTATAAATTTGTTCATCATTGAGGTGAATAGACCGCCGGAGAGGGTCGATTTGTCATACGCCTCAGTTTTGTAGCTCCATATTTCATACAGTATCAGTATTTTGTGTCCCCTACTTACGGCCATCTTTACCTCATCAATTACCCATGTTCCAATCAGAGCTCTTTCCTCATCCGTGTGTGAGCATTCTGGATGTTGGTTTTTCTCCTCGCTACATCTACGGCATAATGGAAACATTAATTTATTATTTTGTTTAATTGGTAGGACGGGGTGATACAAGCCTTCTGGTGGTAAAATCTTACATTTAACTACACCCTCCTTTTTATTTAAATCCACCTCTGAGCATGCATCTGTTCCAACATATAATTGAGGGTGTCCGGTCGGGAATTTTCCATACTTACAAACCCATGGATACAAGGAGCATACATCTATGTATTTTATTTTTTCACCTGGCTTGCATTCGTAATGTGTATACGCATTACCTGTACGGCCTCCATAAAAAGCATTTCTTGGATTTAAAGGCGAATTTGCCAGTAAAGGATGATCTCTTAAAGCCTGAATATCTTTATTCATACCTATCAGTCTGTGAAAATCACACTGCCACATCTCAATAACCTCGTATCCATAGGAACGTAAGCGCTCTGTCTTTGCAACTGTTACTTCATATCGGTGATTTAGAGTATCGTTTTCGTCTTCATGGAGAGCCTGATCGCGGTTATGTTTTAAACACATGGGATGCCCATAATAGCAGCCATGGAATTCAAAAACCTGATTTGTCTGTGCACAATAGCCATCTACTTTTACTCCGTTCAGCACAACTTCCCTTTGTTTAGCAGCATGTGTGATATTTATTCCTCTGGTCTTTTCCTCAGATATTAACCACTGAATCGCTATTGCTGACTGATTATCAGCATTTCGATATCCCTTTCTTGGGATAATACCAATAGTATTTGCTCTAAGGAAATTGCGACGGAAAACTAAATTGCATGCAGAGGCAATAGTTGTCGCCTCAACAAATGGGTCAACTTTGCACTCTGTTAACATTAATTTTCTAAACTTTAAGCATGCCTCGGTCAAAATCTGCACATCGCTGATGCAATAGTCGACAATATCACGCTCCATATTAAAGTCGTCTTTTTTATGCTGTTCGTACCATTTGAGGAAGCTATCACGATCTTCAGTTTTCATTGAGTCGGGACTGTAATATTCTGCAGCCGGCAATTTCCCAACATATTTCTCATTCTCGATTGTGTTAAAGAGATGAGGGAAGTATCCTTTTTTATACACGGCTGGTAGATCAAATGCCTTGGTAGCTGCGCTAGACTCATGGGGAAGTAATTTAGAGAGTCAATAAATTTAATGGTGTCCAACTGCATCATTATAATTTTTGTTCCCCGCATTATTAATTTGGGCTTCAGGTCTGTCTTTCTCAAAATGTAATTCAGTATGAATTGATGGTCATATGCTTGACCATTATGAGCTATGACTACGAGCTTTTTAAAACTCCGTCTTATCTCCAACAAATCTTTTAAAAAATCACACACCACATCGGTTTTATAAATTTTCAACCTAAATCCACATTTTTGACAAAAACGCAACCGGTCTACTTCAATGCAGAGCTCACAACGCTTTGCAACAACACATAAATTTGGTTCATGCAGTTTCATGTCTCCGACTGATTCTCCTTCTATATATTTTTCGCCTATAACCTTCTCCTGTCTTGTCTCCAGATCGTAAAAGATGAAAAGAGTATCTTTTGTCGGGGGTGTTCTGACGTCAGGCTGTATAAAACAGAAATGTCCTTGTTCCACATGTTTATCACAGATCTTGCAAAAATATTCGTCACATATATGGGTTTTGCCTGCTTTATATGTCTTTAGACAATCTCTGCATTTTTGTACTACCTCGCAGACACTTTTCTTATTTAATGACCCTGAAGTTATGTGATTGTTGAAGCAACATTCTCCCCTAAAATGCCGATTACAATCTTTACACAATTTTTCGGGTGAGACTTTAGCACATGCTGGAGTCTGTTGGCAGCAAGGACAGGTTCCTCCACATCTGTGATCGTTTCTTGTATTGTATGGTATATGGCATTCCTCACAATAATAACCACAGCAAAATGCAGCTGTTAGCGAAACTATCACATTATAGTGGTTACTGTGGTACAGCAAATTTAGTTTTTTTCCAGTATTTTGTCCTTCAAATATCACATCTCTTCCTTTTGCTCCGTATCTATACACTATAATGTTATAATCCTTCAGATATTCTTGGAATTTTAGCAGCTCAGGGATTCCAGAACCTTCATTGGGAATATCTATTTTAGAGTCAGCCATCAATTGTGCAACTCGTAGAGTCTGTAACTTGCCAATATCCCGTCTTACCCTGACATATTCTGTCTCCTTATCCACGTTGGATCAATGCTCGTGGTAGACACAATCAATGCTCGTGGTAGACACAGGTTATCCATGTTTTTTATTACTACGATACCTTTTCTCTTTGCACTTTCGTCATCAAATGTGTTGTATTTCCTTGCTCTATAATTTCCTCTCCCTTGTGGCAGTCTAACTGTGGTAACACTCAAGCAGAACGTGTCGGTACTTAATCCGCTTGAATTGCTTTGAAAAATTTTTCCAATGGTGTCCCACACTTCAGATACATTCAGTGTGGAGGCCAGTCTGTAGCTTAACCACCCTGGGCCTTTCTCCATAAAGGAGGCTCCACAAAAGGTAAAACCAAGGAAATCATCTGGCTGAACTTCTAACAGTACATGTTGAACAATATCGTCAACTGCACTTTTGATCCAATCTGAGGGTTCCACATTCGCAGGTGGGCTATTGATTTTAAAATTAATTTTGCGCCGCCTCAGATTGAAACGTCTGATATGCGTTGCCATATCACTGGTGATGGAAAATTTACTCCCAAACTCTCTACCCAACAATTCTTTCAACTCGTCAAAACACCTAACATTGACGCTATTCTCAACAACCAGCTTCGCGGCCCCTCTAAGTAACTGCTTCGCGTACATGTACTTTTGCACATCGTTCCAACCGTGAACAAGTGCGAACTCTTCGAACTCCTTTATCCACTCTGTGTACTTTTTATCCTAGCCCTACGCATTCAGATTTTCTTCATATTTCAATTACAAAGACACTGCAAAAACAAAAAAAAAGCAGTGTCTTTAATATGGTTATTTAAAAAAATTCGTCAACTTTTTCTGATAGTTGAATACAAATAAAAATTGCGGACATAAACTAAAAAACGGATACACGTATTTTAGTAAAAACTAGATAATATAGATATACTATAGTAGCTTACCTTCTTTTTTTTAAAAAAATATATCAGCTCCTTCTCAAAAACGCTTCCACTTTATAAAAAACACTTTCTAACACACACGAAATCCCGACTAACTTAAAAATTCGAACGAACGAAAAAAAAACACTTTTTACACCGTATAAAACACTTTCTAACACGCACGAAATTCCCGCTAATTTAAAAACTACGAAAAAAAAATAGCACTTTTTTACACTTAAAACACTTTCTAAACAGACAAAATCCCGACTAATTTAAAACTTTTAAAATCCACGCTCAACTTTCCGACTCACGTTCTATGTTTAAAATCAACCTTCGAATGACGGAGATGCATTCGTAAGGGTTTTTATATAGAGGCTTTCCACTAAAAGGAATTTAATTTACGATTATTATAGGCATCCCATGCGAAAAATAAATTGCATTAACAAAAATACTAAATGTATTCACATTTAAAATTCCAACCCAGTCATCATAAATTGCAATGGCAAAATATCATCTTCATTAATATGCATCACATAAATTCCTCCTCAAGCCATAAACTTTTACGAACGTCTCCGGTAATAATAATAAATATCCCACTGAAATTGCCATGCGCGCTGTATAAAAGCGAACGAATGAACGAAGAAAAGGAAAATAATAATAATTTAAATACCATTCGCATGCGCTCTGTATAGAAGCGATCCTGCAGTGTAGGAAAATAAAATGCATTAACAAAAATACTAAATGTATCCACATTTAAAAAATTCCAACCCAGTCATATCCTTAACGAACATCATAAATTGCAACAGAAAAACATCATCTTCATTAATATGCATCAGATAAATTCCTCCTCAAGCCATAAACTTTTACGACCGTCTCTGGTAATAACAATAAATATCCCGCTGAAATTGCCATGCGCGCTGTATAGAAGCGAACGGATGAAAGAAGAAAAGGAAAATAATATTAAATAAAATACCATTCGCATGCGCTTTGTATAGAAGCGACCCTGCTTCAGTTATCTTCACAGCATGTTAAAATTTATTGCTAATAAAAATTTATTGCTCTCTGATGTACAAGGAATGTTTTCCTGCAGGCATTAAGATTTATAAGAAATGTCTTCCCTGTTATTTTCTCCCACGGTACACAGAACGAATTAAATTTTATATATACAAGTTTTTTCATCGAGAATAACAACAGTTGGGGGTTAGTGTACGCGTTGGAAGTGGAGGGGTTATGATTTCTGTATATAAATCCGAGTTCTGGAGATTGGGAATCAGAAAACTCGAAGCTCTTCAACAGAACATCGGTAAGTGGCCTTAGCCAACCGTAAACAATCGGCATATTTGCCAGTATAGTTCTGATTTAACTTGTTTTTTTTTCTTTTAGTAGTACAAGCGGCAGCAACACCAACAACAACAGCAGCAAAAGAAACCACTTCAAGCAGAAACCAGCACAATGGTAAGTACTTTTAGAACCTAAAGTTTTTTAAATTAATTTAAAATTTTTGATGTGAAACATCTTTGCGCGCGTTGAGAGTAATTCTTCAAGGTCGGGAACATTTTGTGGGAACGCTTTTTAGGGAACGCTTTATAGGGAACGCTTCGTCCAATCCAATTTTCATTCCGGGAAACGGAAGATCTGTATTGACCAAGACAGAATAAGACGGAGATTTTAAAAAAAAAAGTAGCACCAAAGAAAAGTGTTTATATGCCGCGAGTCAGACATGACGAGCCAGACATAGGCAGAATGGAACAAATGGTTGAGTGGTTGCCTTACGACGTTGATATTCCAAAAAGTCGCGGGTTCAATTCTTGATCTCTGCATTTGAATTTTATTATTTATATTTAATGGTTTTATTTAGCAACCTCGTATATTTGTTTGTTTGTTTGTTCGGTTCAAATCTTGCGACAGCTTTTTCAACTACTTCTACTTAACCGATTCTTATGAAACTTTGCACACACATTGAGTTCCCGTGACAATGCAATCTGACATTTTTGTAAAAAATCAAGATGGCGGTTCCAAGATGGCGGACGAATTTTCCAATTGTGTTCCGATTCCATTGAAAATCAGTATCGGGGGGTTTTTAGGGCCACAAATGACGATTCTGTGGTCAAAAATTGAAAATTCAAAATGGCCGCGCCAATATGGCGGATGAATTTTGCGAATGTGTTCTGAATCCATTGAGAATCGGTATCGGGTTGTTTTTAGGGCCACAAATGACGATTCTGTTGTCAAAATTATGCAAATTCAAAATGGCCGCGCCAATATGGCGGATGAATTTTGAAAATATGTTCTGAATCCATTGAAAATCGGTATCCGGTGGTTTTTAGGGCCATAAATGACGATTCTGTGGTCAAAATTTGAAAATTCAAAATGGCGGATGAATTTTGCAAATGTGTTCTGAATATGTTTAAAATCTGTATCGGGGAGTTTTTAAGATCACAAATGACGAATCGGTTTTCAAAATTCGAAAATTCAAAATGGCGGCGGCAATATGGCGGTTGAATTTTGCAGATATGTTCTGAATCCATTGAAAATCGGTATGGTAGGGTTTTTAAGGTGACAGATGACGAATGTGTGGTCAAAATTTTAAAATTCAAAATGGCGGTACGATTTTGGTAATAACAATTCGATTTCACTGAAAATCTCTATTTGGGTGTGTTTAAGGTCGGAAATAATGAATTTGTTGTCAAAATTAGAAAATTCAAAATGCCGCTGGCAATATGGTATGTAGCATTGAGTCGCGTAAGAACTTTGGAAGGGCTATGTATTGAGGAGCTTGATTGTGAGAAATTAACAGGTAAGAAACCGTGCAACAAAGATACAATGAAAGGGTTGGAAAGGATGAGAAGTTTGCATGATGATACGAGCCAAAAACCAAACTAAAAACTAGAACATAAAAATAGGTAAAAAAAACTGTTAAGTTAAATGGTTTTATTTGAAATCATAAGCTGTATCAAAAACTAGAAAATAATTAGAACGCAAACATGGGCCTTCCTGAGATTCTGACGTCTGGTAAGAAATCGTGTAATAGTAGCCGTGCTGTTTTCTCATGTCGTATGCCAAGGGGCGCTTTAAGTCGCTGCGTCGCGTCAGCGGATAAATCTGTATAACGACTGTATAATTAAATAAAATCGACTTGTCTAGAAAAATGTGTTTCCAAGCCCACCAAAAATATATTTCAAATGCGGTAAGACATCATGGTCGAAGGTCATCAATGGTACATTTTCAACACAAATCGGTGTGTAAAAAATTTACGGCTTTTTTACATCCCAAACGCAAAATTGCTGTGCGATAAAAGAGCTCCAGAGCTGCTTTTCCACTTTGCGTTTGGGATGTAAAATGGCCTTTATTCTTACTAATTATTCAATTTAAAGAAAGATAAAGATCGCCAAAGATGTTTCACATCTTTCACGTGCACTGGTTACACGCGCTATATTTTTTAATAGAGTACCTTCGAACTTTTGTCTTCGGTTGCCGAAAATACTTCAACGGTGAACATCCCCATCTCAGCCATGGAGGAGAACAAACTCTATCCCATCAAGTTTTTTAAACTTGTTTCCACGAAATATGGGTTAAGGGTAATTGTTTCCTAGATGGACAACACCTTTGTGTACCTGCCGGCGAGATTTGCAGAGAAGATAAAAACAGAAGAGCAGATAGACGAATTGAATGCGGAGAGGGGAAAATCCATGATTTTCGAGGGAAAGGACATCAACAGAGGCGGACTTTTAAAAATAAAATTTATTTAAAAGAGGAATGAAGAATTTGCATATCATAATAACTAATGTTTAAAAAAAATAGTTTTTAAAAAATAAAATAAAAATGTTCAGCCCGGTTTTAAAAAATAAAATTAAAATGTTCAGCAAGTAACATATTGTTTTTCATTATAGTCACTCCCTAGTCATTTTTCAGGTTTCGTTTTGGGCTCCTATTGACTTGCTTGCCTGCAGAGTGCAAGATCCCCCATAGCAACAGTCCTTTAGTACGTGGCAGCAACGGAGCCAGATGCCGAAGCGGACGGTCAAGTGACCGCCTGCAAGGTCATTAGCCTGAGTGTCATAACCGGTTCAACTCTCACAAGGCTGGGGCGGGGGCAGGAACAGGGAGCACCATCCGCAAAGGTCAACGGCCTTCCCAGAGCTCTGCCGAGTTCCCGCCAGGGCCCCGCCGAGGACCCCAGCCCCAGCCCCGCCGAGGCCAACGACCCCGCTGAGCCCCCAAGCCACTGACCGACCCAGACCGACTCGTCCAGTCTCTAGGTCAACCACCTTGACCTACATCCCAAGGCCAATTACAGGTGATTGATTGATTGATGACAGGTGATTGACCTCGAGACTGAACTACATACGTGATTTATGGGTTTGACCTAGATTCCAAGGACGGGCCCACCGGCTAAGCCCCCGTACGTGATTTATGGGTTTGACCTAGATTCCAAGGACGGGCCCACCGGCTAAGCCACCACGACTGCAAGGTCATTGGCCCCAATAGTCATAAATCACACCTAATTAGTCGTAAAAACAATAAATGTCATTGTAATTGGTCGTAAAAATTAATGGACCGGTTTGACCCACATTCCAAGGGGCGGGGCCCTGACCTACATTCACAAAACCGGTTTTGGTTCCCAGTCTAAACCGTCCTAGTACCTACTCTATTGTTTGCGGGACACCAAAAGTGAAGAGGATTTGCCTTAAGGGTTCTCTAATATCCTCTGCTGATCGTGATTGAAGGGGTTTTGCTTGTGCGTATTTCGAAAATTTATCTAGGTATTGCTGTGAGCACCAAATTTTTCTCGGCTATGTAGATGTCAATATGTAATATTTGTCCTTGATATTCAGGGATCGGTGTTTTACCAATTTCGGGATTAAGTGGATGTCTATCGTATTTGTGCTTCATACAAGTGGTGCATTGCTTTACTACTTGTTCTATTTTCTTCATCATTTTTGGAAAGTAAAATTTTTCAATGAGTTGTATTTTATTTTCCCTATTATTCCGGTGGGCTCTTTTATGTTCTAACATAATTTGTTCTTCTTGTTACGCATCTGATGTTATGTCTGTGACTTTTGACTGAGTAAATTTAATTTTGTAATTTTTAAAATGAAGTGGATAAAAATCTTGAATCATTCCCATTATGCTTTCCGATATAAATACTCCATTTATGATTGATGGATCGAGGTGCTTTTTGAACAGTTCGATTGGGTCTTCGTTGGTGTAACTTGGGCAGGTGATGACGTGTCTATGGTACGTTTGAAAGGGTATCTCGAACTTGTAGTTATTTTCGTTCCCTGTAAGGATCCATAATTGATTTTTAAACACGTTTATGGGTGCTTCGATCGCTGGGATAAGCTCTTGACCTGAACTGTCGTCACTGTGTGCTGTTCCTGTCATTGTATTTATTTGCCATAAACGATTACCTTGGGGTGGTCGTGAAAGTGCGTCGGCTACGACGTTCGTTCGACCTGGTTCGTAGGAAAGTTCATAATTATATTCTTCAAGGATAGCTTTCCATCTTTTCATTTTCGCGTTGTTGTTCTTATGACTTAATGCATACCGGTGGTGTACCGGCACAATGGAGCTCCTTGCTGGTAACAGCAAGGTTGGCTGTCATCATACTTGGTCATGCTTCCATCATCAGCAGCCCTGAAGAACTGACCATGGTACCAATCGCAGGCATAAAAAAATTCTGAAAAACTCACACTCCCTAATCCTCCGAAATAACCGTTAGCCAGTGTTATGCCGGTCACCAGTAAACGCTAGCTCGACGGAAGGGGTCGTGTAGCGTGGATCTTTGCTACAGAACTGGGCCGTGCCGCCTTTTGGGGGAGTTTCCAGCCCTTTGATTAAATATCACTTTTTTTGTTGTTGGGGAATGCGAATTCCCTTTAAATTCAAATTAAAGTTCTATTTTTCACTTATTAAAACACGTTTGTTAAAAAAATATTTTTATCTTTATTTTAAACTTTTCCTGTTGGAACCCACTACTTTAAGGCTTTTTATTTTAAAGTGAGAGCCTCAAACGTCTACTTGGATAATTTCGGATAACCGAAAGAAAGATCTAGAGTGACTGCCTTTCTTCCGGTTCTACCAGGCATATTTATACCCAATACTTTTTATTATTCTTAAAGAAACCATTTTTGGTTTCAATACTCTTTCCACTCTTTCCAATCAATGTTATCATTATCATGATTGCGCCTACGGTTACGCAATTCATAAAAATAGAACGGTTTCAAAGTTTTGGGTCATAACGGCCGCTTGCACCGGCAGCGTTTCCTCTGATTATGCTATGTAATAATTTAGAATACTTATTACAGAAGAAGTATTTCGTCACCGATACAATGAGTCCGTTCTTTATTAATTTATAATACGAAATTCTCAAGTGGGTCACCGTATGCAGCTGTGACCCAAGTCTTGATTATATAACTTGGCTGTGGAAAGAAAAATGCATTTGAGTGCATTTCCGAATTACGGTGTGAAGTAATTAACTTGCTTCGCACCCGGTCTCTGCCCTGTGAGCAAGTTCATGGTTACGTTGCTCCCATATGGTTGATCGTAAATAGATTTAATTGTAATATGCATTGAATGCATGAAGACTACAAAGGGGTCTTTCATTTCAGTGAATGAAATGAAATTACGATCAATGATCAAGTGTGCTCTTGTGTGCACGCGTTGGGTTTTAGTTAAATAAATGTATGATACAATGTGGTTTGTTACATTGTATGAAAATGAATATACAGAGATATAGTACGAATAGTACTATATGAGGGACAAAGGACAGGTGATGATCTGTCAGATCATTACACCATCCCCCTTAGAAAAGAAAGTTTCGGCTTTGAAATAAACGAAACTTTCGTTGAATGAAAGGAAATGTAGAGTATGAGTTTAAAATAGTAGAAACCTTTTTCTGAGGTAAATTTAAAAATTTTTATATTCGTGTTTGAAGGAACAACAATTAAATTAATATTTCGCTTACGTTGGTGGCATTCGATAAGTAGTTTCGATTTTCTTTTTTTGTGGTGAAAGTTGACGTTTTTATTCTTTTGAGCTTTGTTTCGTTGGTGAAAATTATTCTTTTGAATTCAAATTCGTTGGTTTCCGTGAAAATTATTCTGTTGAACATCGTGAAATTAAAATTGGTTTTTTTGTTTGTTTGTGTGTCAGACGCAGTTTTCTATCTGAACTGACTACCGTTCAGTGGTAATAGGCCACAAGTTTAACCTTGCGTAAGGCTGCGTAAGGCGCTGAGCGTTATCAAACAAATAGAAAACGAAACCAGCAACCGTATTTCGGAAAAGGCTTTAACCCTTTCCCTGAACAAACCAAAATAGTTCGTACAAGGACAAAATCTTATTCCGTCAAAATGACTGAACCGGTTGCTAGGGTCCCCACGCTCTCCATTTCTATCTCGGATGCCCGGAATATGATTCCCGAATTTAGTGGACATCCGAAGGAACTTCACAGATTTATATCTTGTTGCGAAGCACTTTTTGCTCAGTCAGGCTCAGCGGCGGACCGAACCCTATTCCTAAACATTTTAAAAACCAAATTGACAGGACAAGCTTATGATATACTAAAATATAGGCAAATCTCCACTTGGGAGGCATTAAAAGATGAATTACAGGTCCAATTTTCTGACGATCGTCCCCGAGTCGTTATCCAAGCCGAACTCATGAAAATGAGGCAAGGACCAAAGGAGGATCTTCTAGATTACTCCCAGAGGAGTACCAAATTATTGGCGGAGTTAAATGATGTCACCCTCAAGGGAACTGGTGATAACTCCACCCGAACTTTCCTGCTTCAGGAAAACGAGCAAAACGCCATAAGAGCTTTCGAAGATGGTCTGAAGAACGATCACATTAAGATTATGGTGAAAGCTAAAGGAGAAACAAGTCTCCGAAAAGCAATAACTTACGCCCAAGAACAACTACTCCGAACAGTCGATTCCCCAGCTTCTAACAACATTCCTACACGGAATATGAACACCATGACTTGTGATTTTTGCCATAAAAGGGGACATTCTAAAGATATGTGCTACCAAAGGAAGGCGCTGCCTTCCTTCAACCCCAACATGACCACAGTTAAAAGAGAAGTTAACCGATTAATATGTAGGTATTGTAGCAGGCCTAATCATCATATAAATGACTGTCGCACCAGGCGATACGACGAAGACATGATGAACCGCCGTGCTAACCAAGGTCGCAATACAAACATGATCAGAAAACGATCACAACCGTCATTTCAGCAATTTGCTAGGACCACCCAAGAGACTCCTAGATCGAATTTTAGGCAGCCCAGTAACATAAATCAAAGAGAGCCAGAAGCCAGGCCTCTTAGAGCAATCCAGTGGTCGGAACGATCGGAAAACGATATGGGGCGAGTGGAGAACCACGGCGATCTCCCTCGCCTTGTACAAACACAAGCCGTAATACATCCGGCACCACAATCCGAATTCCAATAAATAAAACTAGCAAGGGCATTACGTTAGAAGTAATGTCATCAATATCGGGTACCACCTCAACATACGTAATAGACACAGGAGCTGAGATAAGTCTCCACAAGGCAGAAACTGCTAGGGCCGGTACCCTTATAAATGAAGACCAGCAATGCACAGTTTGCACACTTTCGGGAAGAAGCTCTTCCACTTATGGGACAACAAACGCAAATTTCAGAGTCCCTTTTAAAAAAGTATTACTCAATATAACCCACGAATTCCATATAATTCGTGAGGGGAGTAAATTAAGTGGTGATGGTATAATAGGAACAGATTTCCTAGACAAATATCATGCCAAAATAGATTACGGTAATAAATTAATAGAACTAAGATTGCAATTAATAAATTACGATAATACAGAAAGCACTACTTGTTCAACAGGGGATGATGGTAGAAATAATGAAATTAAAACTAAAAATAATAATAAAATTGAAACTATTAAAAAAAAATCGAGAATTTCGAAAATAATTTAACAGAAAATATGAATCATAAAAGGATATATGAAACTAGTAAGGAAACGGTACATGGGGAAATGGGGGACTTAAATGAGATTAATGAGGAAGGATATGGAGAAGAAGGGAAACAACATATAAAAAGGTCTTTTGTAGAACAACCAAAGAATCGTTCGGTACATTGGGATTCTGAAATCCCATTCGAGGCGAATCCTGTGGCCTATGTGGACGATCGGATGAATTCTACATCCTTGAGTAATATAATAACTCTTGATCATGGGATGAAATGCCCTCAGGATGACCAACATACTAACTTTATATACTCCACAGGGTACACACCCGAAGAGGAACAAAAACAAGGAAGATCAAGTACAAGCATAGTAATTCCCCCCGCGTAGAAAAAATAATCGCGCTTCCCGTAGACATTAGCAATGAAAGTGTATGCACCCAGCAGCAAATACAGCCAGGTGTATACATTGTTAATAGTATAGTCTCACCTCAAAATAAAGTCGTTAAGATTCTCATTTTAAACTCTAATGACAATGAAGTAGAAATTCCCATAAATAAAATAAAATTAACTCTCGAAGATATGGAAAATTATGATGTTCTCTACACAGGCTACGATAAAGATCCTGTAAAAAATCGTTTGAAAAGGTTAGAATCAGTTCTATCATTGGAACATTGTAGCCCTGAAGAGAAGGAGACAGTGTTAAGAATTTGTCGAAATTACAATGATCTATTCTATTTGGAACGCGATGTCCTCACGTATACGAATGTAACATCTCATACCATACCTATTTTGGCTGATAAGCCTCCAGTGTATGTGAAACCATACCGACTTCCCGTCTCACAGAGAGACGAAATAAACAAACAAATCAAAAAAATGATCGAAGAAGATATCATTAGCTCAAGCAAAAGTCCTTGGAATTCTCCCTTACTACTGGTACCCAAGAAACCCGACAGCTCAGGAAATAAGCGCTGGAGAGTTGTGGTAGATTTTCGTAGGCTCAACGATATAACTATCGGAGACTCCTACCCTCTTCCCAACATAACGGATATATTAGATCAATTAGGACGTTCAAAATATTTTTCTACCCTTGATTTGGCGAATGGTTTTCATCAAATACCTATGGGTAATAAAGACCGTGAAAAAACTGCATTTAGTACGCCTTTCGGACACTACGAGTTTAATCGGATGCCGTTTGGTCTTAAAGGAGCACCCGCGACATTCCAACGACTAATGAACACAGTACTGACTGGACTTCAAGGCTTGCGATGTTTCGTTTACCTAGATGACATTGTCATTTATGGTTACGACTTGCGGGATCACAACCAAAAACTAATAGAAGTCTTTGACAGGTTAAGAGAGAGCAACCTAAAGCTCCAACCAGATAAATGTCATTTTCTCCAAAAAGAGATCATATATCTGGGACATGTCGTTGGTGAACACGGAGTAAAACCTGACCCTTCTAAAATCGCTTCAGTAAAAGATTACCCAACTCCAAAAAAAGCTAAAGACGTAAAGTCATTCCTTGGATTCGCCGGTTACTACCGACGTTTTATTCCAAATTTTTCAAAAATTTCAAAGCCACTCACAAAGCTACTGATGAAGGACACTCCATTTAAATGGGATGCCTTCTGTAACGAAGCTTTCAAAATTCTCAAGGAAAAACTCATGACAACTCCAATATTGGCATATCCCGACTACACAAAAGAATTCAACGTGACCACTGATGCAAGTGACGTTGCATTAGGCGCAGTACTTTCTCAGAGACCGATAGGGCAAGATCGACCCATTTGTTACACCAGTAGAACGCTTAATCAAGCAGAAGTCAGATACTCCACCATAGAGAAGGAGCTACTGGCAATAGTCTATGCAGTTGAACAATTCCGACCTTACATATATGGAAGGAGATTCAACGTCATAACGGACCATCTACCTTTAAAATGGCTAATGAATCTCAAGGATCCATCCTCACGATTAATGAGATGGCGAATCAGGCTTGAAGAGTACGATTATAAGATCATACATAAGCCGGGCAAATTAAATTGCAATGCCGATGCCTTAAGTAGGATAACAAAAGAGGTACCTACTAAGGAGACTAAATCTGTCAACATTACTACTCGAGCAAAGAAAAGAAAACAAAATGAAGATATTCAACCAACGGGCATGGATGACAGTAATCCTCAAAATTTTAAAACTTCTGATCCAACACAGGACGAAACGATAATCGAGGTAAAAGACCTGTTAATCACGAAAAATATAGTCCCACATAAATTTTTTATCATTAAGGATTTCGAGGATATAACCTCCAGATTATTAATGGCGCGTTTTCCAAATATAAAAGAAGAATTGACACCGAAGAAAATCGAAATAAGAAAGTATAAAGGGAAAACGTTTATAATTAGGGAAGGGACCCATACAAATCCGAACAAAAGTAGACTTAGAATTAATAACATTTATATTAAAGAAATTCCGAGAATATTCCCAGCAAGAAAAGGAAAAGGAAATGCACATATCCATATCTAAATATGATCCAGTCAGTCGATCGGAACTAGTTAATCTCCTTATTTCCATGTTCCCATCAAACAAGTTCAAAGTCATCCAATATGAAACTGATATACAGTGGATTACAGATAGGAAGAACATCGAGGAAATTCTTAAAAACTATCATGAGACACCATTAGGTGGGCACCAGGGTGTAAAAAGAACACTCAGGAGAATTCGAACAAAATTTCACTGGCAAGGAATGCAGAAAGACGTTCGGAATTACATTTCAAAATGCACATCGTGCCAGCTTAATAAGCTGAGCAAGAATCCTAGATTGCCCATGAAGATAACTACCACTAGTTCGAAACCTTTCGAAAGATTTTTTTGAATATCGTTGGTCCACTACCAGTGAGTCATAACAATAACAAGTACTTACTCACCTTTCAGGATGACCTCACTAAATATTCAGAGGCAATTCCCATCCCAAATGCTGAAGCCAAGACAGTAGCCGAAGCATTTGTAACACAAATAGTGTGTAAACACGGGATACCGGAATCAATACTCACGGATCAAGGATCAAATTTTCTAAGCGAACTTTTCGCACAAATGTGCAAATTACTTCGGATTCACAAGATCCAAACTTCTCCTTATCACCCCCAAACAAATGGAGCCTTAGAAAGAACACATAGAACATTAGCCGAATACCTTCGACACTATGTCAACCGAGATCCGATGACCTGGGATCAATGGATTCCCTATGCTATATTTGTATTCAACACAACCCCACATAGCAGCACGAATTTTTCCCCACATGAGCTTCTTTATGGTTTTCAAGTAAATTTACCACGCACGTTCAAAAATTCTCCAAGCATTAGCTATAATTATGAGAATTATTCCAATGAACTAAGGGCAAGGCTTCAGCATGGATTCAAAATCGCGAAAGAACATCTAATAGAAAGTAAACAAAGGAACAAGGGATACTATGACAAATGTACCAAACCCAAGACTTTCAACCTCGGAGACAAAGTTCTTTTGAAAAACTTTGTTCGAAAAAATAAATTTTCTCCTTTGTGGACAGGTCCCTTCGAAGTAGTTAAAATAAATTCAACCGAGAATACTACCATTAAAATTGGCCCCAAGAACAAGTTAGTGCACAACAATAATTTAAAGTATTTTAATGAAGAATAAAACTTAACAATAAGTAAAAAGGTACTTAGTGGAACGACGTAAATAAACATCCAGATAATGAAGGAGGAATGTAATCTGATCAGGAAGGCAGGTGACTCCCCCAAAAGGCGGCACGGCCCAGCTTTCTACCAACAGAACACAGTCCTCTACATTAATTAAAGTAAAACAAAAAAAGATAATATGCTTAAATAAGAAATTAATAATGAATAATAAATTAATAAATTAAGAAATCGTACACGAAAGTACATAATAAAAGAACTATATGTTGCTCAGAATTACCACGCATGTTTTTACCCTTCAGGTTCTTTCTTACAATGATCTGTGTCATGAGTATAATTGTGGGCACTTCTAACGCAGAAATTCAATCTCCCATCAGTGTAACTTACCTGACGGACCACCCAGGGATATATTTTGAAGAAACCGGACGAGTAGAATTGTACAGCAACGAATGGCGCGTGTTAGTATATTACGATTTAAGTAATTTCCAGTATGAATTTAGTAAGATCGATGAATACGTTAAAGATATAAATACACTATGTGATGAGTTGCATAAACGCAACGCCGAACTTGTACCCTGTAAAGAAATTACCCAACAACTACGTGTAGTTTCGAATAGTTTGGAGCAAAATGCTCAACTCCTGAAACCAGACAGCCATCGGTATAAGAGAGGGCTCATAAATATTGTCGGTACCTTAAGTAAAACTCTATTCGGAACATTGGACGAAGATGATGCTAGGAATTACAATGAACAAATTTTAAATTTAAAACATAATCAAGATCATCTCTTGCAGTTGTTGAAAAATCAAACGATTATAATAGATACTACTGTAAATATTTTTAACCAAAGCAGGAACGAAATGATTAAACAATTCGTACATATAGAGAATAAAATTAATCACATAGGTACACTCGTTAATCGCGTAGACACAGAAATAATAAACAACAATCTAACCATCCAACTAGAGATGTTAGTGTCCCTGACAACTCTTATGTCAAACCGAATGGTAACCACTCAAAACACGTTAATAGACCGAATCACTGACGTGAGACACGGCAAACCTCATCCATCGATAATTACTCCTAACCAGATGAGAGATGTATTAGCAAAAATACAGAAAGAGATTCCTAAAGCTCTAACTCTACCGTTGAATGAAGAAAGTATTACACTTCTTCAACTTTATCAGATTAGCCAAACGCGAACGGCACTTCTCGATAATAAAATTTTATTTGAAATAAAGATTCCGTTACCTTTCAAGGAGGAATACCAATTATGCAAGGTACATCCCACCGCTGCCACCAAATTATGTAGCGTGGATCTTTGCTACAGGTCTGGGCCGTGCCGCCTTTTGGGGGAGTTTCCAGCCCTTTGATTAAATATCACTTTTTTTGTTGTTGGGGAATGCGAATTCCCTTTAATTTCAAATTAAAGTTCTATTTTTCACTTATTAAAACACGTTTGTTAAAAAAATATTTTTATCTTTATTTTAAACTTTTCCTGTTGGAACTCACTACTTTTAGGCTTTTTATTTTAAAGTGAGAGCCTCAAACGTCTACTTGGATAATTTCGGATAACCGAAAGAAAGATCTAAAGTGACTGCCTTTCTTCCGGTTCTACCAGGCATATTTATACCCAATACTTTTTATTATTCTTAAAGAAACCATTTTTGGTTTCAATACTCTTTCCACTCTTTCCAATCAATGTTATCATTATCATGATTGCGCCTACGGTTACGCAATTCATAAAAATAGAACGGTTTCAAAGTTTTGGGTCATAACGGCCGCTTGCACCGGCAGCGTTTCCTCTGATTATGCTATGTAATAATTTAGAATACTTATTACAGAAGAAGTATTTCGTCACCGATACAATGAGTCCGTTCTTTATTAATTTATAATACGAAATTCTCAAGTGGGTCACCGTATGCAGCTGTGACCCAAGTCTTGATTATATAACTTGGCTGTGGAAAGAAAAATGCATTTGAGTGCATTTCCGAATTACGGTGTGAAGTAATTAACTTGCTTCGCACCCGGTCTCTGCCCTGTGAGCAAGTTCATGGTTACGTTGCTCCCATATGGTTGATCGTAAATAGATTTAATTGTAATATGCATTGAATGCATGAAGACTACAAAGGGGTCTTTCATTTCAGTGAATGAAATGAAATTACGATCAATGATCAAGTGTGCTCTTGTGTGGACGCGTTGGGTTTTAGTTAAATAAATGTATGATACAATGTGGTTTGTTACATTGTATGAAAATGAATATACAGAGATATAGTACGAATAGTACTATATGAGGGACAAAGGACAGGTGATGATCTGTCAGATCATTACAGTCGTGGGGGATGTGACCGGACCGATAACTACCTGATTCACCACTTACCTAGTTGTCGATGTGAGATTTCGTCATTCCTTTTCTTATCTTCGGTCCCTCCGTACAAAGCTCCATGTTTGATACCTAAAGAAACGTGGGACCTGTAATTAAAACGAACCAACGCTGAGAGAACCCCAGAGAAGAAATCTCCCCAACCATCCAGGAAGAACCAAATAAATTTAGCCCTGCATAATTAGAAAGAAAGCGGACAACATAATTATTTCAAGTTTAAAACACTTATATTATTTCCAAACTCTTAATGATATACAAATTTTATACAGCACACAGTATACGATTTGACCAAACTAGAGGGACAAAAGTCTGTAAGACAATTAAAGGGTTTGTAATGGGTCAACGTTATAACTTATAAGTTATGTGATGATGTGGTAGCAAATTAAACACATTTTTTCAATTATGTAAATTTTAATCTGACTTTAAAAGCGATTTTAAATCAACACAATGTTTTAAGTTGTTTTTTTTTGGTAATTTTCTCAACAATGATATATAAGGGTCAGATGACACGAGTAAATACTTAATTAAATCAAAATTTGTGCGGACACGAGAAGTTTTCAAAGTGTGGCCCAGTCTGACTTTACGAATTTCTTTGTTTTTGGCCTCCGAAGCCTCTTCGGACATTTGTCCTATTGGTATGATTGAATGTCTTATTATCTCTGCTCCATGAACTAGTAATTTATGTAATGTTGCTGGCATGTTATACCATGGGTATAAGGAAAGGTACAAGCCTCTGGTTTCTGAGCAGTATGAATCAAACTTTATCGGGTCAATTTCATAGCCAGAAGCTATGGCTGTAAGAACTGTACAGAGGCGGTAGAGCAGATTTTCGTCGAGGCCGGTGATACGAGCAGTTTCTTTATATTTGTGGAAAAACGTTCTTGCTGTATTTCCATCATTGCTCGTTCCAAAACCCGGCTTAACTTTGTCTATAACGAGACCGATTTCTTTAAATTTTCCCTTGATTTCTTCTTTCTGTTTTTTAACGATTTCTTTGTTTTTATCTCCCCTAACTTGCCACTGACCTATATTCATCCGGTATGCAATATTTAATAGGCATTCCATTGTGCGGATGTAAGCATGGAGGCTAGATATCCCAAACTGATACATATTTTGATTAGGCTCTCTGGCACTTACAGTTGAATTCATCTCTTTGGAGGTAGCTTTGCAGATGAAACATGTTTGAGTAGATTTATTTTCGGAGAGCACGTTACATACTTTACCGTCTATCATCGACAAAATCAACTCATGTTTTACAGAAATAGCAACTCCATCTATTTGTGCACAAGTAGGCATCAACTCCCGAATTTGTTTCTTGACAGCTTCACATTCTTGTTTTATTAATGACTCTGTTTCTTTCTTAAATATAAACTTTATAATTCTGCAGAATCTTGGAGAAGATGGGCGTGGATTTTCCCATATGATTGAGTTATTGGCATCATCATTATCTCTCACAAGTCTTAGCGGCACCAATGATAATACAAACATATATTCATCTGTATTGTTGGAATTTTCAAATGGCTGTTTGTATAAGCTGTGGCCTGAGGAGCCGTCACATCCCCACTTGTGGATCATTTTGTAGTTCGAGCCGTTTACATCAGGTCTCAATACTTCTCCAAGAATATTTTCGCATATTCTTTTTGCCGTATGATTCAAAAGAGCTTGTAGCTCAACCTCAGCATATGTGTCTGTCATACTGAATTTTTCCACAGAAGGGTAGCACTGTTCTTTCACTTTTGCCACTTGATCATAGCATGGGTAAAGACGGAATCCTCTTTCTTTTGACTCCTGTTGTATAGTCTTATATACATTCACAGAGAAATGGTTGGATATAAACAAAGCCAATGCTTCTGCCGGGGTATACGGCCTTTGTTCTTTGTTTGCATTTATTCTTCTGCATGCTTTTTTATATCCAGTAGCTCGTCTCGGTGAAGCTGTTGTAACTTCCTGAATTAAACTAGCCGCGTCACGTTTCCCACTGGCTCGCACACCTACTTGAGTTGCAAAAGATAATTGTTCAACGTCATATTCTTCCAACAAATGTTGAACTTTACGGTTTTTAGTTTTCGTGGAACTATCTTCAAAACTCTTTTTTGGTCTGCCAAAACTGGAACTCGGTTTTGGCGGCTGTTCACGAAACATTGTGAGCACCAACTCTTCATTTAACCATTCTTCGTAATCAATTAAAAATAAATCTAATCGCCTTTGTTTGCGAAGCCATTTCAAACGAATCTTCTCACATTCCTTCTTCAAATAGGCCTTAAGTGGCTTCTCCTGATCTTCCGGGAGGTTCAGATCAACAAATCTTGACTTTATAAATGTCAAAACTTGATCTAATTTGCCTTTAGGCGGTGTCGAACGCCAAAATTCAAATAATGATTTTCGCTGAATTCGGGCACCTTTAAAGAAATAATAAGAAATATTTAGAATCGCATAAAGTCGCATTTCCAAATTATGATTTTAACAAACTTAAATGTTAAGAGAATATGTTAAAAGCGTAATTACACCTTGACTCAACTTGACTACCTACTGTAAGATTGGGTAAACTTAGATCATATCTATTTTTTGTTGTTTTATAATCGATCTATTTAGATACATTATAACTACGCCTTTTAAAACATTTGATGGAATAAAATCAATTTATATACAGATAATTACCTCGAGTTACAGAATCCATGTCTAGAAAATACTTTAAATCACACAAAAACTCGAAACACATGCACAAACGGAACCGTTCTCAACTGCACTGACCGTGCGGCCGGCTACCAGAGTTCGGCGCGGTAACTTCGCGCATTGTTATTGAAGGGATCACTACACAATAGCATATTCTGACGTCATTATCGGCTGTAGGGTTCGTCTAAATGAGTAATAATAATAAAAAAACGGTTTGTTTTAACATTATGAGTTTTCACTCTTGTCCCTCTAGTTTGGTCAAATCGTATACTGTGCAGCGGTTGAAAATACATGTGGCATACTTCATCTTATGTGCCGCTGCTCACAAAAGTGAAGGTAGCTTAATCATTACTTATGCCTCATATTCAATATGGTATTCCGGTTTTTGGCCGTTTGGATTATGCCTCTATGCGTATATTATCAAATGCATTTAACTCTATTGTTCGTTATGTATACAGACTGAGGAAGTTCGATCATATTTCTGCATTTACTGGGAAATTTTTAGGGTTTTCGCTATTATCTTATCTGGAATATAATATGTTAATTTTTATGCACCGAATCATTTTTTCTGATTACCCTACTTATCTCAAAACTAAAATTGCGTTCTCGACTTGCAATAGAACTCTTAATTTAAATATTCCTAGGCATCATTGCCAAGTTAGTTCACGATTGTTTTTTATCCATGGTGTTACGTTATGGAATGCACTACCGGCTGGTCTTAAGAGAGAAGGTCGTATCGGTAGATTTAAGTCTCAACTGTTCTCTTATATCATGGCTAGGGAAATCTTATAAACCAAATTTTTAGCACAATTACCCTGGGCAGTATTAATCTTATTAATTTTATATAAAATGGTAATTTTCTTTTCTTTTAATTTTGTTTTCTTTTCTTTTAATTTTTGTCTTATTTTTACTTGTATTCTTACTTTATCTAATATTTTCTTTACTATTCATACTTTTTTTTTATTATTCATGCTTTTTGTTATGATTAAGAAATTTATAATCTATTAATCTATTATTTTGTACATATTTTATTTTTACTTTTCTTATCACTATTTTTATCTAATATTTGTCAGTATGCGTACACTTAAGAAATTGTTCTTCTTTTGTACACTTTGCTTTTTTTTCTAAATAAAATAAATAAATAAATAAACAACGTCGCTTTGGCCAAATCGAGGTTGTACGACCACAAACCCTTATCACGTTGCAACCCGACCAAACGCCTAACAGGCAATTACGGTGATTTCTCGATAGAAACCCAAAAGTAAACCGATAAAGAGGAAAAGTCGAATGAGTATTCACACCCCAGAAGAATGGACAGTGTAATATAATTATTTAAAATTGTTAATATAATTTGTGTGTCTTGCAAGTATTAACTCACAAGGTAAATACAATAACAGTAGATAAATAAAAATTGGTGAATATATGTAGTTTTAGGCAATACAAAAAATTATATACTAATATAAAATTATTTGCTAGACTATACAATAACGTAATTTAAATCCATTTTAAATGTAAACCGTTTTTCAACGTGTGATGGTAATAAATAACATTACTCAGGTTTCATTATGAGGAACTATGTCCACATAAAATTTTCCCTTCTGATTTCTTTCTGAGAAAATCAACCCGCCCAGAATCGCCTTCGTTGCAACTTTACTTGTAAGCAAGTACACCAGTAATAATTTTTGAGACCAGTTCCTACTTGTACTCCGGATCGGGAAGAGCCGATATTAATTAATTATTAAATAAAAATTTTAAATAGAATAAAAGTAAAAAGTGTTTTACTTAACTGGCGCAGTCGGTTTTGATTTAATTCGAAAAGAGTTAAAGTGCTTGAAGTTTCGGGAAAGTTTTTTTTCTATAAAATTCGAAGAGAATTAATTGTATTAAAATAAGAATCCCGTTTCTCTAATCTCGGAAAAATTAAAAATCAATTCGAAAAGAAGTGAAAATTCCGAAAAATTAAAAATCAGTTCAAAGAGAAGTGAAAATTCCGAAAAATTAAAAATCAATTCGAAGAGAAGTGAAAATTCCGAAAAATTAAAAATCAATTCAAAGAGAAGTGATATTATTTATCTAAAAACATTTTTTTGCAATAAAAGTGAAAAGCCAAGGAAATTTGTTTTTGCAAAAAGAATATTTGTGGAGTTCCAACAAAAAAGTAAAATTGAATTATTTAAAAAACAAATAAAATTAAAAACACCAAAAGCAAAATTTACAATTTAATTCGACGAAAGTTAATACAAAAACAAAAAAAAAAAATTTTTGTTTTATGAAAAATTGTCTCGCTAAAGCACGAGGAAAATAAGGAAAGTTCGAGCAAAAAAATTAATTCAAAGAGAAGAATCTTCATAGTCACCAGCTATCAACAATAACCATCGCTATCAACAGATCAATTCAATCATCAAACATCATCAGTGCTATTTAATAAAAAATAGAACGGTAACTACGTATATTTGTTTTATAATAATTTAGTTTTTTATATACCTAAAATTTTTTTTTTCATTAAACATGGTAATAACAAATATTAGAATAATTATCAAAGAAATTTTCTAACAATTATCAAAATAAATACATAAATCTCAGCAAATATAAAATTAAGTATTTAAGGAAAAATATTCCAGAATCGTTTTTATTCTAATTCTATTTAATTTTGCTAATTTCAAAATAAAAAACAATCAAATTTTTTATTAGTCTTAAGAATTTCTTGAATACCTATTAAGGCTGTCGACTTATTTCTGAATTGTTTGCTATTTTTATTAAAATCATTTTAAAATGGATGCTGAAAATCGTGGTACACTTGAATATCTCGCAAAAAATATAAGTTATATCCGACCATTCGATGGTAACAAATATGATTTAGCAGGGTTTTTATCTAGAATTGAGTCCTTTATACCGATTATAGATACCTTAGATAATCCTCATAAAGTAATCGTGCTCGGATACATTTTAGATAAAGTTGTTGGGAGAGCTAAGGAAAGTTTAATTAGGACCGGCGTTGTAACTACTTGGTTAGAATTAAAAAATTGTTTGACTAGAAATCACGGGGAAAGAGTAGCCATTCCAGAATTAATTAATGAACTCAGACTTTGTCGATGTGATTCTACAGTGGAATCCTTTTATAATAAAATAACCTCACTATTATGTAGAATAAATAATGCCTATGTACTCAACGGTGTAGTAGATCTTAATGCCCAAATAACTGCTAATCAAACACTAGCTTTAAGTTTGTTTACCCAAGGATTACCACCATTACCTAAAAATCTTATTAGTTGTCGCGACCCGCAAACATTAGATAGTGCGTTCGATTTATTAGTACGATGTGGTTATCTCTCAGCTACTCACAATAATCTCAGTAGAAATAGTAGTAGCAACCCTAAAAATACGAATCAAAATTACCATTCCTCTCACAACCCAAAGTCCAATTTTCGCAACACGTATTATAACCGTAACAATCAACGCAATTTTAATCCCAACTTTAACCATGTCCACAAAAACAACAACTCTTATGGTAATTTTAACCACCATTATAACAACTACAGACAAAACCAAAATAATTTCAGGAATAATCCTGGTCCTAGTGGAATAACACGCAGAGCTAATGATAACCCAAACTATTTTAGAAAAAATTATCAAGAAAATCAGGGCGTCCCCGAACCTATGGATATTTCCACTAATGAAAATAATAGCATAAATCCTGGCCGCCCCCAAAATTTTCATTTCAATCAGGTAAACGACTTCCCTATATAATAATAAAAACCAAAATCCGAGATCTCAGATTTATCATTGATAGTGGAGCCGAAAGTAGCATAATTAACCCCGGTATTTGCAACCCTAAATGGAAATTACCCATTCAAACTCATTCAATCAACGTACTAGATAGAATAGTCAAAGTAAATACGAAGTGTAGTATCCCCATCTTCAAAGAGTTCAATGAGCCAAAAACTTGTTGCATACAATTTTTTGAATATTACTTCCACAAATCTTTCGACGGGCTCATAGGAAACAACATTTTAATTGATGAATTAGACGTGAATATCGGCTATAAAGACCGCCTATTGACAACGAGAAACGCCGCAATACCATTTTATTTCAATAAAGAAGAAGAAATGTATGCAAGAAGCCGTTTAAATAGCGTTACTGATATATTCAATAACGAATGCAACCATAAAGTTACCCCCAACGAAACTTATGCAACACATCTAAACAAACCCGATCTACACAGAATAAAAACTCTCATAATGTCTTATAAGGACGTGTTTTTTAAAGAAGGAGATAATCTTTCATTTACCAATCACATTAAACATGAAATAAAAACTCGAAATGATGTCCCAATTTACTCCAGATTGTATAGATACCCGGAGGTACATAGACAAGAAGTTGATCGGCAAATAAAAGAGATGTTACAACAAAAAATTATTCAGCCAAGTAACAGCCCATATAATTCTCCCATCTGGGTGGTACCTAAGAAGGCCGATAATTCCGGCACACAGAAATGGAGAATAGTGGTGGACTACAGAAGGTTAAATGAACAAACAATCAATGATAAATTCCCCATGCCCAATATGGAAGAACTCTTCGATAAACTCGGAAAGTGTAACTATTTTTCAACTATAGATCTGGCCCAAGGATTTCACCAAATCGAAGTCTTGCCAAAAGATAGACCTAAAACAGCCTTTTCTACAAGAAGCGGGCATTTTGAATTTCTGAGAATGCCGTTTGGGCTTAAAAATGCCCCCGCCACGTTTCAGAGATTAATGAATAGCGTGTTGAAAGATTTCATTAATAAAATCTGCGTGGTCTATCTCGACGATATTTTGATTTTCTCCACAAGCTTTGAAGAGCATCTTGTCAGTTTAAGGACAATATTACAAAGACTTCGTGAAACAAATTTAAAAATTCAGGTTGATAAATGCGCATTTGCGAAGGCGACTACAAGTTATTTGGGACATATAATTACCAAGGATGGAATTAAACCGGACGATAAAAAAGTAGAGGCAATACAACGAATGAAACTACCACACACCCTCAAAGAGATTCGTTCATTTTTAGGCATAACAGGGTTTTATCGGAAATTCATCAAAGATTATGCTCGAGTAGCGTACCCTATAATTAAGTATTTAAAGAAAAATACTAAAATAAATGAATCAGATCAAGAATACATCGACGCCTTTAATAAATTAAAAATTCTTCTAGTTAGTGATCCAATTCTTAAAAGCCCGGATTTCAGTCGATCGTTTGATTTGACAACCGACGCTTCGAATTACGCCGTCGGAGCAGTTCTAAGTCAAAATCACCATCCTATATGCTATGCGTCAAGAACGCTAAATAACCACGAATCAAAATATTCAACAATTGAGAAGGAGTTACTCGCAATCGTGTGGGCCATCAAATACTTCCGTATCTACCTTTACGGAAGGCACTTTAAAATTTTCACGGACCATAAGCCATTAGTTTGGCTCAACAACATTAAAGAACCAAACATAAAACTTCAGCGCTGGAAAATTCAGCTTAATGAATATGACTTCGATGTCTGTTATTTAAAAGGGAAAGAAAATGTAGTAGCGGATGGATTGAGTAGATTCTATCCTCCTACAAGAGAAAATAGCTTCATAATTAAAAATGCTGATATTTGCTATAACAATCAAACTGATCCGAGCGAAGAACAAAGATCAACACAGGCTACCGTGCACAGCACCGAAGAGGATGAAACACGCTGCCTGTATATAACCGAAAAACCAATCAACCAATATAAAAATCAAATATATATCTCAACAGGAGAAAAAGAAAAAATCTTTTTAAAAATAGTAAATAGTAAAGTGCAAACTCATGTGGTTATAGATCAAAATAGCGACTTAGTCGAAATAATGAGAAGAATCCTAAAAGATAAAGGAATAATGTGCATTTACTGCAATGAAAATGAACTGTTCATAAAATTTCAGGATGCCTACGTAAAATTTTTTTCTAATAACACCGAACTAAAACTATTGAAATCAAATATTCGAATAACAGATATAACAGACGAGGAAGTGATGCTGTCGTTAATCAAGGAAGAACACATTCGAAATAACCACCGCGGAATTCTAGAAGTTTTCAATGAAATTAAACGAAAGTACTATTACCCAAATATTTTCAAATTAATCACTCAATTTATAAATAAATGTGAGGTATGTTTACTCGCGAAACATGACCGACACCCCTGCAAAATACCATTTAAGGTAACCGAGTCTCCTCACGGTTTTAATGAAATCGTGCACGTAGACATATGGTACCCATATCGAAATATCATGTATTTGAGCACCATTGACAAATTTTCTAAATACGCCACTGTCCATAAATTAGAAGACCGCACGTGGATATCGATTTTAAAAGCATTTAAAGAAAGAATTCAGTATTTAGGAAAAATGAAGAAATTAGTATTCGATAATGAACGATGTATTATCCATAATTCGGTTGAGCTGTTTTTAAAGGAAAACCAAATTGAATTCCATACTACAACTGCTTACAACAAAACCGGCAATTCTGATGTCGAACGGCTTCATGGCACGCTTAATGAGCACTTACGCATCATAACTGTCGAGAAACCAAAAACTGAAATAAGCGAACGAATTTTTAAAGCAGTAACTTGTTACAACAACAGCATACACACAACGACTAAACTGAAACCAATTGATTTTATTAATAAAAACTTAGATCGGAGTCAAATAGATATATTAGCAAACAAATTTGAAGAAAATAAGGTAAATAAAATAAGTAAACTTAACGAAAATCGGGACGAAGAATTTGTTGTTCATGAAAATATTATTCGTAATAGAAGTATAGAAAAAAATAAACCAAAATATAAGAGACTATCAAAACATGAAAAATCTGGGGACTATGTATTCGACACTAGCAATAAACGTAAAACAAGATATTACACCACTCAATTAAAACGAAAATTTAAATACCAAAACTAAATAAGGTTTTCAATTTATAGGAAAAAAATGAGTAAACCTTCCCTTTTCTTTCTCTTTCAGATGCTCTGTATAATCACGATTATTTTCCTTGTTCCTTTAACTTTGGGGCAACTAATTGAAGTTACGCCAATAAATACTGAAAACGGGTTTGCCTTATATCGATTGGACGAAAAATTAATTGTGGACCACTATGTGAAAATACTACACATCATTGATTTAGAGCAATATACAAATGTATTAAACATATTAGGCAAGAACATAAAACTCCTTAACCTTCCAGTAAACGCTGGCGAACACAAATTGCTTATGAGAGAATTTTTGTTGGCTAAACATAATCTTAAAATGATTATGCCAGATATATTGAATAAACGACGGGAGAAAAGAGGGGTGATAAATTTTATTGGGTCCAGCATGAAATTTTTATTTGGCACTATGGATGACGAAGACGCGGAAGAAATTTCTAAACATTTAGATAACTTAGACAAAAACACCATGCAAATGACCGATCAGTTAAACAAACAAGTTGTGATCAACAACAATTTAATTAAAAATCTGAATGAAACCATTAGACATGTAAACGACCAACAATACATACTACAAGAATACCTAAATAGCATTACGAGTAAAGCAAAACACCTAACGGAATCGGTCGACATAACAAAATTTACATTACAAATCTATGCCGATCTTAACGCGATGAACAAACAACTCGAAAAAATTTCGGACACAATTTTAATGAGCAGGCTGGAAATTTTGCCTCATGACATGCTGACAAACGACGAAATTCAAAACTATAATATATCTGCATCCATTGTGCCCCTTATTAAAAACAGCATCTTATCCAAAAATTCCTTCCTAATATTTGTAATTAGTATTCCAAAGCGAACTGAAGAAACTTATTATAACGCGTTAATTATTCCTGTCCCCAATAATCAATACGAAGAGCTAGATTATGATATTACACAAGTAATCTTAAACAATAACGATGTTTTTACGTATGATAAAAGTATAATCTCAAAAGGAGATTTAAAGGAGCATAAACATGACTGCATAAAAAATGCATTTAAAAAGAGTAATACTTGTCACATGAAGATAAACACTAACATGTCTATTATAGAAGTAGATAACGGATTAATCGTAACAAAAAACTTGCCAACAACACAAGTGACTCAAAATTGTATTCAGCACAAGTTAACCATTAAAAATAATAACATAATAAAGTTTAGCAATTGCAAACTGGAAATAGGTAATATAACATTCAGAAATAAGATCGAGAGCTTTAAAGATGGTGGTATAATCCCAATAAGCAACATTAATTTTACAAAATTTTTAAGCAACAAAGTAGACATAAAAGAATTACATAGTACAAGCATGCAAAATAGGGAAACTATAAAATACATAGAATTTAAGAACAATGTAATGAGCTATACGTCGCTAGGCCTAAGTTCATTGATTATAATCATAATATTTGCAATAATTATAATAAAATTTTTTTGTAAGCGTACAAGTAAAATTGCAACCACAACTAAAATTGAATTACATGATAAAATACAAGACGAGGCGGATATTCAAAATAACCCTTCTGTTCCAGATCCTTTTTCAGGAGCAAAAGTTCTAGGGGATGGAGGAGTAATATAAAATTATTTGCTAGACTATACAATAACGTAATTTAAATCCATTTTAAATGTAAACCGTTTTTCAACGTGTGATGGTAATAAATAACATTACTCAGGTTTCATTATGAGGAACTATGTCCACATAAAATTTTCCCTTCTGATTTCTTTCTGAGAAAATCAACCCGCCCAGAATCGCCTTCGTTGCAACTTTACTTGTAAGCAAGTACACCAGTAATAATTTTTGAGACCAGTTCCTACTTGTACTCCGGATCGGGAAGAGCCGATATTAATTAATTATTAAATAAAAATTTTAAATAGAATAAAAGTAAAAAGTGTTTTACTTAACTATATATATATAACAATATATGAAACAATACTCAAACTAACTATTATATATAATCATCAAAATCACTACAACAATTATCGGAAATAACGAATTTACTTAACCCAATATCCTGTGCAATACGACCTCTTCCTTGTCACAGGCGATTATCCAATCCGTTGTAACAATACGTAAGCTTGATTTGGACCCAGAAATTGCTTGATTATAAGCACGGCCAGAGACGATGCCAGTAATCAAATGGGTTGTATGATTATTGAAAACTCTCTGAGCTTCACCACCGTAAAATATTGCAAGTGCATACAGAATATGACGAACATCAAGACCAACATTAATAATTGATACACTGACTTCTGAAAAATAGTTTAGAAGCATACGGCCTGTAGGCTTTTGGAGAACAAATTCGACCCAATTTTGCTGAAGATAAGATCCAGTGTTCCGTCACAGGTATAACGTTGCATAACTCAATAGTTAAACTTATTTCTTCTTCACTCTTTTTTTCAGAATTTGTTCCAGAGTTTTCCAAAACAACACTATCAAGTTACTCTGACGACTGTCGCCAAGAATTTCATCAGCCTGGTAGTAGCTGTCAAGTAATTATGGACAATTTGTATGATATATTGCCGGAATTCCACTATTTTAAGCAGAATTAACTTTCACAAAACAAAATAAAAAATGATATTTTAAGTCCTAAAGAAACAAACTGTTTAAAATGTGAAAACTTCTACAAATTCCCTTTGTTTGGTCTCCGTCTTCGAAATGAATACAATTTATAGGTAAATGGAGAAAATGTCTGGAGCTTAATGACGACCAGATGTTGACGTTTGCCTGGAGCTCATCCTACTGCAACCCATCTAAACAGCATCCACTATTAATCACCAAGCTGCAACCTGGCGGACTTCTCTTAGCTGAACAACACAATTTACGGGTGCTAAATTAGCGCTAACGACTGCACCAGCAATTAGAATTTAGCCAATTTATCCCCTGCAAGATTGCTTTAATTCTAGATAGATTTTTTTCTTCACTAACACACAGCGAGAGAAAATGTTGCTTAAATTTTTATTTTAACCACAGTATCGTTCACGCGTCCGGCTTTTTCGAATGTTTTAACCCGAAACTAAAGGTTCAGAAAACTTCTACTCAAAAGCACGACCAACAACAATTATTTCAAAAATGTACAGCAGGCACCGTGGGCACAACAGACTGTAGCCTGAACCAGATATGACGTGCCGGACCGTAACCGTACGTACCGTAACGTACGAACATGAGTGTTTATATGGCACCGACCTAAATTGACTTAATGAACTTGCCGAATGTTCGTTAAATTCTCGAATGGTACGTATCGTACGTACGGGTGCCGTAAGAATGGCACAAAACCTTAGCATCCGTTAGCTATTTAAAAAATCTGTTCACATTTTAACAATTTTTTAATAAATTTGGAGCAGTATATGACATAAAACAGATAAAGGAGATATTGTAGGCCTTCTAGATTGTTTAACCAAGAAACTATGTATATGAACAACAAAAATTCAAAGTTATTTTTTTTCATTCTCGTGTGCATAAAAAATTGCGCTGAATCCAATTTCTTTATTTTTACAAATGTAAGACGGTAATATCCGTGGCTGCTTCTCATTTTGTTTATTTCGCGATTTTTTTTCTTGTTTTTTCCCGAGCACTTCTAAGTTTTTTGTACTCCGTCCACAACTTAAATAAATCAATTAAATCATTTAAATCTTTATTTTTTCTCTGCATTTTCATTTTTCACTGCGGTGTCACTGGTCACCTTACACTTTCATTTAGGGCTATCTGTCAAAGTACCGTAACTGAGATCAAATTCGTTCAGTTTTCTTACGGTCCGGCACGTCATATCTGGTTCAGGCTTGTGTCTTTTCCTGGCCGATTCGAAAACTGACTGTCAAAAATTCTTTCTATTCCAGGAAGGATTTTTGTTTTCCTCGCCTAATTCATTCCAAATTTTGAATTAAATTGTTCGGGAAGTGATTTCATTACCGCTTTCAGAAATTTCCGCGAGATGGGGCCATAATCAAATAACCGACCGTTACATACCCTCGGGTCCACAAAGCCGATTTGGGGGGCAGTGAGGAGCCGAAAAAAACGGAAGGTTTTCCTGTCGTAAAATCTTGTTTGTGGCGCTAATGTGGGGCTCGATATACCCTGAGATCAGAGTCTCATGCCGCAGCTACCGAGTTAGCCTATGGAATCTATCTTGGTTCGAACTCAACAGAGGGCGAAAGGAGAAAAATTAGACTTGGATAAATTTCGGTGTACGGTCTCAAGCAAAGTGTTGTAATGGTCAGTCAGGAGAGTCTCTCGGAGGGATCTCTGGAGTTGCAAAGATCCGGCGAAAGACAATACCACATTGTCCCCCGCCTGGTCTTTACAATCCTACGGACATCCGCGCCGAAAATGTCTCCTTTCGTTCCCTCGGGGCACCACATTGCCTCTGACATGCCCTGGGGGATCGCCAGGCAAACCATTCGCCAAGAGTAATTCCCCATCCTGACCGAAAAGCAAAGAGGTGTACCATCCGCTAGGGAAGCTACCTAAGCGGACTAAGGCACCCTATTATTAACCGGTAAAACCGGCGAGATGACTTCTTAGGGCTACTCAGAGGAGCGCTTGCTTGCTTTTGCGTGATATACGCCTATGCTTTTCCCAGCCAAATCCTCCAGCTCGTACAAGCTATTTCCAATTTCTCCGCCAGCTTGGCACTGAAGCGACCAGCTCGGTTACTCAACCAGAAGGTTCTCCGGTAGACCTCATCCCCAGGGCGAAAATTGCCCACACGGCACCGCAAGTTGTACCGGGAGGTGTTCCTGGTGTGCGCGGCGGCTAAATTTAGCGCGACGCGCTCACGAAGTTTCTGCAATTTGTCCGTCAAGGGCAAGAAAGCGATGTCACCCTCCTGGAAAACGTTCAGTTTATTCAGGACTGGATAAGCTGATCCGTGCAGGATCATATGGCTACCAAAAAGGGCCTGATACGGTGACATGCCTATCGCCTCGTGGTGGGCACTACGAAGAGCACATTCAATGGACGAGAGATGTCTATCCCACTCACGATGATCCTCCTTTAAGTACGCCCTGGTGGCGGCTAGGACTGATCGATTCACCCGCTCGGAAGCGTTAGGGTGAGGCGAATATACGGCCGTGCGCACATGTCGCACTCCATAATCCTGTAGCAATTTAGCAAACTCTTTGGAGGTGAATTGCCGACCATTGTCGGAGAAAATGGTTTCAGGAACTCCAAAGGTGTGAAAAATAGTTTGCTCGAGGAACTTGACGGCCACCGCCGTGGTCTCAGCGGACACGGGGTGCAAGAAGGCAAACTTGGTGAAGGCGTCCAAGACGACAAACACTGCCGTGTGGCCTTTCTTCGATCGGGGGTAAGGACCCAAGAAGTCTACGTAGAGAAATTGAAACGGCTTCGACGTATCCATGGGGTTGCCCATAGGGGGTTGAAGTACTGAACTGGGGGCTTTGGTGGTCTTGCAGACCTCACATTTGGCGATGAATTCCCGCACCTGTTTGGACATACCTGGCCAGAAGTACTTACGTCTCAGACGGGTTAGAGTCTTCCCTACTCCACCATGAGATGTTTGGGGAGGCAAGGGAGCCGACTCGATGAGAGGCGTGGTCAGTTCCGTTGGGACCCACAACTTCCAGGTTAGGTCGTCAGCAACAGAGTCTCCAGTACGTGGGGATGTACGCTGGAATACGTACCCATCTTCAACCCGCAAGTCTGGTAACTGCGGTGAGGCTTGCCTGATTTGTTCAACCAGACGAACATAATCCGCGGACTTAAAGGACGTGGCATTGAAGTCAACGTCGAAACATAAGGACAGGTCGTCAACGCAATCCATGCGTGACAAGGCATCAGGAACCACATTTGTGGGTGCCTTTACGATGTTCGATCGTAAAATCGAACCCCTGAAGCTTAAGACTCCACCGTGCTAGACGTCCGTTGTGGTCCTTCTGGCCCATGAGCCACTTCAGACTTGCATGGTCAGTAATGACTGTGAAAGCCTGTCCCTCCACATAAGCTCTAAACTTTTTTATACTCAGCACTGCTGCGTAGCATTCGAGCTCAGTAATGGTGTAGTTCCGTTGTGCTCCGTTTAATTTCGTGGACATATAAGCAATAGGATGTTCTCCTCCATCCATGTCCTTTTGAAAGAGCACACTACCTACACCAGTCCTGCTGGCATCGCACTGAATATAAAAAGGCTTGGAAAAATCTGGAGTAACTAGAAGAGGAGCTTCCGTCATCAGCTTTTTCAAAGTCTCGAACGACGGCTGGGCCTCATCATTCCAACTAAAAGTTTTTGTCTTCAAACAATCCGTGATCGAAGAAGCCACGCTAGTATAATTGCGGATGAAACGCTGATACCATCCGGTCATACCCAAGAACCTCCGGGTCTGCTTATGAGACTTTGGAGTCGGGAGTTCCAAGATGGCCGTTACCTTGTTAGGATCCGTTTTCAGTGTCCCATCACCAATTATGAAGCCGAGATACTTGACTTTAGTCACGCAAAATTTGCTTTTAGCCAGATTGAGTGTTAACCCCGCACGACGGAGACAGCTGGCGACTTCGTCCAAAAGCTTTAAGTGAGAGTCAAAGTCAGGTGAAACTATGAGCAGGTCGTCCAGATAAACAAAGACGTTCTCACGTACATGTCCAGGAATGCTTTTGTCCATCAAGCGACACATGCGCTGTGAGGTATTACATAAGCCGAAAGGCATAACTGTAAACTGGTACAGGGGACGACCGGGGACAGTAAAAGCTGTCCGCTCTCGCGACTTCACCTCTAAGGGAATTTGCCAGAAGGCATCCTTAAGGTCCAAACTCGTGATGAACTTGGTGTCTTGAAGACGACCAAGAAGACCATCAATGTGTGGGAGTGGATAGGCGTCTTTAACAGTGACACTATTGACCTTGCGAGAGTCAAGACACAGGCGGACCTTGCCTGGTTTTCGAACTAACACCACAGGATAATTCCAGGAACTGTTCGATCGCTCACTCACCCCCAGAGCCAACATCCTCTCCAACTCGCCATACATCAGATGTTGAATAGCGGGTGAGACAGGATAGTGCCTCTGCTTAATGGGAACTGAGTCACCCGTGTCACTTGTGTGTTCTTCCAGGTGGGTCTTTCCCAGTCCTAAGACTTCGAAAGAGGGAAACCTGGCCTTGACCCGCTCCAACTGCTCGCTTTGCAAGGACGTTAAGTTGTGCAGGTTAGCAGATGCGGTTGGAGCGTTTAACTCGCAGACTAAATGAGGAGCGATGCTGAAAAGTTTCCAAAAATCTATCCCTAGACACAGTCTCTGGCTGAGACTGGGCACCACATAGATGGTCATATCACGGGTCCGTCCTCCACAGGAGACCGGGACCCGGATATAACCGCAAATTCTCTGTGAAGCCCCGTCAGCAGTTTGCAACGCAGTGTGCAAAGTGTAGACTGTCACTTCGGGATGATTGGCCAGAAAGGATTCAGCATCTTTTCCCAGACAGCTGATACTGGCGCCACTGTCCAATAACCCATTTATCTCCTCATGAAGTAAGGTGACCTTAGTAAAAGGACGAGGATCTGACAAGTCAGAGATGAAAGCAGAAGCAAGTTTCTGCGAAAGATGTCGCTTCTCCTTAGCTCGTACCCTAATTTGGGGAGGGGAATGCCGGGAATGCAGGGAGTCCACAAAAGGAAGCTCCGAAAATATGCGGGCACGAGTGGAGATATATCTCTTCCAACGGGAAATGAATGAAAGTCGGACCTCCTCGGAGGGAAAAGACGGAAGAGCATAAGTTGACGTAAAGTCGCTGATGGTAGTCATAGAATTGGTGTTTGAAATGTTCGGGGAAATGACGGGCGAGCTTAGCTCGGGCGCGGACTCCCGTACGGTCTGGCACGTCTACGGTCTGGCGTTGCCGTCATCTCATCTACTCCGTGCGTCCGCTGTTAATTGATTCGTCTGATTCATTGCCGAGTATTCAACCTCGTGTAGTTGCCGATCGGGCCTTCGTTCCAGACGTTTCTGCTTTTGCCAGCGTTCGGCGCGGATGCAGACTTCTCGTAGCTCATGTATTGTTGCGAAACGTTGGCCTATCACTACTGAACCCAAAGGTGCATCTAAATTTTGAAGGATTATGTAAACCAACGCCGCTGCCGGCATTGGATTGGACATTCGGTTATACAACAACATTTTTGCGACGTATTCATCATATGAATTGGTATGTTGTTTCAGTTCCAACAGTCGTTTTATCAGCTCAAATTCGGACTCGCAACTCCTAAACTGTCCGGTGAGGTGAAGCTTTACTCCCTCCCAATCGGGGTCACGTACCTGACGGCGGAACTGGGACCAGTACCAGTGTTCGGCTCTGCCTGTCAATAAAGCCGAAATATTTCGACCTTCCTCCGACTGGCTGACCCACTCGTCGCGTGCCCTCAGCTCCAACCGGAACAAAAATTCCTCCGCCGACAGCGCAGGGTTCTCACCGTAGAACTTGATGTTCCAGGATGTAACTGGAGACTTGCGGCGATAGGTTCCGGTCAACGAGTCCTTCTACCGTCGGTATGCACTGGCTCAGCCGGGGATAGTAATGATCCGTGCAGGTGGGCACGGGAACTTCCGCAGTTCGCTGCTGGGCCCGAAGCGCCTCGAGCTCCCGTTGCACCTGTTGGAGTTGCTCCTAGAGCAGTGGTGGCCAACCCGCGGCCCTTCGCAGGAAATTGTGCGGCCCGCGAGATTCAACAAGATTTAACAAAATATTTTTTGCTAGAAGGTTTCAACATGTGAAAAAAAAGAGCCAGCTATGCGCAATGATTAAAATTCACAGCCTGCCATATACCACGTTTATAAGCGGAGTTTCCCTCCGGATGGAAGTTTCGATCCAGAGTGAAACACCGCTTATCAACGGAGAGTGAAAATCCAGAACTTAGACTTTCGCTCCCTAAGAAAAAGCCGGAGTGAAACTTCGCTCCCGGTTTATGGTATGCTTATAAACGCTGACTGGGAGTGAGATGACCGGAGCATAATTTTTAATTTTTTCAGAAGGAAAAAAACTTAGTGAAGAAGCAGCCCTGTGTTTTATTTTGCTACAATAGTATTTTTTCTGTACTTTTAGATTTTTTTAAACACATTAAATTAAACATTGGGTTTATATTTGTGTTTTTTGCCATTTTAAATTTGAGCTCGGAGCGGTCATCTCAACCCAGAAAGTATTTTGGATTTTCACTCCCATTGCTCATAAACGCATCGCGAGTTTCACTTCGGATTGAAGATACAGGAGTGAAACTTCGCTTATAAACGTAGTAATAGAGAATTGGCCCTCGGGGTGCACCGGCTGACCGGGTATATGGATAAAAATCCAAGTTGATTCAATATAAATACCGCATCTGCAACAAAAATTTAGTTGAGCTAGCAGAGAAAACAAGCATATTTACAAGCAAGCACGCTTCTTTGGTCAACATCGAGCTATTGTGTTATGATGAGTGCAGGATTCGTTTTCTTCTGCTCCTTTAATCCCGCATGGGACATAGGGCGGAAACAGTTGCCCTCCCTGTTGTGGCGTCTTTTGGTAGGGTTCTCCTACACGTTGTTCTAGGTTTTCCAACTCCACGGGTTCCTTGCGGATACCACTCAAGGGCCTGCTTGGCTAGATTCTCGTTTGCACATCGCAAGGTGTGCCCATTCCAATTCCATTTCCCTTGTATGATTTGGTCATCGACCCTTTCTTTTCATTTGTAATTCTATCTCGCCAGCGGATTTTTAGGATAAAAACTTGAAGGAGCCATTTGATGGATTGGGTGACTTTCCATGTTTCGCAAACATACAACAGAATTGCCTTAACATTGGAATTGAACAGAAGGAATTTGGCGTTAGTGGAGATCTACGTCGATCTCCATATGATTTATTTATTCTGGTAGTGACGTCTTCTTCTGCTCTGCCGTTTTCAGTAATAATGCTAATGAGGTAACAGAATTAATCTACCAATTCCACGTCACCATTAGTCCGGTGCATTTATCCGCATTTCTTTAGTTTTAATCGGATTTAACCTTAAGCCTGTCGAACTACTTTTTGCTGCTAAATTGTTTAACATATTTTTGAGGTCCTGAATGTGAAAAACCGGCATCAGATTCAAAACTTGATTTTTACGTTATAAAAGAAAAGTATTGAGATGACTGGGAATGCGAATCGTTTCTTTTCGAAAATTGAATTTACGAAAAATGAATACCGCGTCACCTTGTCTGACGAAAACCTGCACCACCAATTACATTACTTTTCACCTAGTTTCTTAAAAATGGTCATACCTCGTCTATTGCCTTTTTAACTCACATTCTTGCCTCCTGCCTCACGGTATTCAAGTTTCCCTCGACTTGGAAGCATGCTTTAATCGTACCCATTCCCAAGTGCCCTTCTCAGTCCTATCAGTACTCTTCTCTTTCTGTTCTTAAACTTTTGCAAAGTTTCTTATCTAACCGCTCTCAAAAGGTTAAACTAGGTGGCTAAAGTACCTCAAGTGCCCTACTCTACGCCAGCGTCCCCCAAGCCTCCATTCTTGGGCCACTTTTATTCAGTATTTTTATTAACGATATTCTAAGATTCATAGGTATGCAGACGATGTGCAGCTTTATTTCCCTGCGCCAAGAGATCAAATACATATGCGTGTGGAAAAGCTTGCTGTTGACTTGCGTCATGTATCCTTATGGTCGAGATTAAATTTACTGCAGCTCCTTCGAAATCCCATTGCATTTTTATATCTCTCCTTCTGATATTAGCCGTGTTTTTTTAATGAACTATATAAGCCGTGTTTTTTTAATGAACTATATAAGCCGTGTTTTTTTAATGAACTATATAGGTCTTCGATCCAGTTCATTAAAAAAACGACAAGGGAAATTTCACTAAGCGCCATCTTCAGTGCTTTAAATATATTAAAATTAATCCGAAGTTGCGTGTCAGTAAACAACTGTTACACGAATTCAGCTCTAGAAAATAATGAATAAGTTTCTAAAAAATAAATTATTTGTTTCCTCATGCCTTCAAATTTGCTCTCGTCTCTTCTATGTTGTGTTTATTTTAAATGACGTTTTTCCGACAGCCGGTAAGTATGCTACATTCCGAAAAGAAAGGGAAATTTTGAAATGTCCCAAGACCTGGATAAAAACCTCGATAAAAGCTGGGTTTTCAGATTTGTATGGGGAAGAATTTGGTATTTTTTCTGAAAATCAAGAAAAGTGCCTGTTTTCAAACGCGTTTATGAGGTATTAAATCGAACCTCACCAACTTGTCATGAAAATGGGTTGGTAGAGTAACTCTTCGAGAATAAATAGGGCTTTTCAAAATAGCTCTACCACCACCGTGGGCCTTGTTCAAACTTTTTTCCAGAAACGGCTGTTTTTACATTTTTGAGATTTACGCGAAAAGCTATAATTATTTTTGCATGAAATTTTTATTGTAGGTAGGCACTAACAGAAGCCACAATTTCAGCCCTGAAACAAGGCTCTACGATAATTATAGTCCGTTTCGTGGTTTTCGTTTTTTTTGCAAAAACCCGTTGACCGTTTTCAATTGTCCAAAACTCATAATTTTCGTCTTTTTAAGCGCTATTACGTACTATTTTTTGTTTTCCAAAAATAAAATTTTTTCGCGCCTAAAACGTTGAAAAACTTGTTTTCGCTACCATTAGTAGCTTTTTTCCACCTGTTCTCCTGGACATTGAATTCCTACGATTTTTCTCTTAATTATAGAGTCGATAAATCGCAGGGTAGATTTATTTCAACTTTTGAATACTTTTCCGCTATCTCTCCTGGACTAATTGATCTATACTCTTTCTATATGTTTTGATTTGCAAACTCTGAAATTAGCTGCGCGCGTCTTCCTCAAAAACACATTAGGGCACGTTTTCGTAGGGCACGTTTGTTTTTAATCCACCAGAAAATTCGGTTAGTTTTGTCCGTTTTGTTAATTTTGTTTTTGTTTTTTTAGGAGTAAAAATTTTTTTTCGCCACTTTTAATTCCGTGACCCCCCCCAAAACAAAATTCTAGATCCGCGCCTGCCTGCTCGCTGGCTTTGGGGAATTACACCTCAGTTTACCAGGCGGAGATGCTTGCTCTGCTGTACGCGCTGGATCACATAAATGATGGTCAGGTGCAGGGAAGGAGCATCCTCATAGCGCTGGACAATCAGGCTGTGATTAAGCGCATGAATCAGACAGAGATAAATGTCTCTGGCGTTGGAATGTGTCCAAAAACTGAACAGGTGTGCGAAACAAAACAACGTGACGCTAGCTTGGGTTAGAGGACATTCAGGCATCGATGGGAACGAAAAGGCTGACAACCTGGCAAAACAGGGGTCAACCTCGGAATTCTGGGGACCGGAGCCATACTCTGCCATTGGCAGAGGGTTGGTAAGGAACCGCATCGAGAAATGGGTCGCTGAAGAACACCGGAGACGGTGGGACGCTATGACCACGTGCAGGCAGGCTAAGATGGTGCTTACGTTGCCGAAGAAGGATCCTGCATATGCAAAGTAGAACCCTCAGATGGTTGGTGGCACTGATTACAGGACACGGATGTTTCAGCTATCACTGTTCGTCGATCTTCTTCTTTGCCTTTAGTCCTTATTGAATCCTGTAGACAACTTAGTGTCAGTAAATGTTTAGAATTGGGACTCCAGATTAAAATCCCTGTCCCCTGCCTTTAAATTCATTTTTGTCGTGAAGTGTCAAGTGTCAGTGGCTGTTTCTATGTTGTGATTTTTTTTTTCTTTTTCTTGGTTTAAAAAGTTTTAATTTTGTCACTTAGTGTTTTCAATTACTTGTTTTATAAATTAAACCTAAAATTGTGATAGTGGTTTCGTGTATTTTTCTTGCGCCTTTTCCTTGGTGCTCCTTTTTTGTCTCCGGTATCTCCCAGAAACGAGGTTCGTAACCCCTTTTCCCGTGCTACTAGGCAGGGAATTTTTAATTCGTTTACATTTTACATATTCTAAAGATATATCTTATTACTATTATTTCCCAGTTTAGGAAAAGTTTGTCCCCCATAGCCTCACTTTTTTATTTCTAATAATTTTCTAACTTTCGTTTTAAAGTACTCACCTGAGGTTATGCAACGTTTTTAAACCAATTGAGCTGGTTCTCAAACTGCTATAATAAGTCTTATTATCAGTTTGGCAAACTGCTTTTGCAGTTCAATCGGAGTCTAATCGTTTCGGGAAACTATTTGGACCACCTGTTTTTCTCTAATGGCGGGTCAACAATTCTGCAAGCTGTGCTCTTCGGAAATCGTCCGAAATGGGATTTCCTGTGATGGTGTTTGTGGAGGCGTCTTTCACCCCACCTGCCTCAACGTTCGAGCCAGTGGCAAACCTTCGGCCCCTAGTGGGTCAACTTGTAAAGAATGCTCCGACATTCAACCCTGCCACGTCCTTAGACTAATGAGAGACATCTCTGACGTTTTTCTTGATGGTCAAGAGAAAGTCATGGATCGTCTTAAGTCTTTCTCTGGAAATATATCTCATTTTGAGATGGTAGCCGATGACGTCCAGTCGATCAACGTCCGGCTCGACACGATGTCAGATACCCTTGCTTCTGCTACGACCAACTCGGGTTTATTGATGAATAAACTCCAAGAAATTTCTCCCCGGATTGCAACGGTCTTCGACTCTATCGACGATATACATACGGCGATCCACAATCCTGTCGCCACTTCGTCCTTCACTGGTAACTCCTTAGCTTCTCTTCATCCTATACTGGATGACATTAAAAGGAGTACTAAGCGTGTTCGGACTGACATTGAATCGCTGTCTACAACAGTGGTTCAAAATCACAATGCCCTGAGTTCTCTATCCCTAAAATTCGATAGCGTCTGTGATAGAACAAACTCAGCCTCAGCGGTGGCAGTATCTGATGGCGCCCCGCAGGTAGGAGAGCAGCTTCTTTCTGCACCCTGCTCCACAGCTGTTTCTCTCGCGGAGAATGATACTATTACTCAAAACTTCGCAGCCTTAAATGACCCGGCCATAATACCTGAAGAGGGCCCTTCGTTAGAGGTTGCCTCCAGGCTGGCTCCTCACCACCCGAAAACCCGTAGCAAGCATCGTAAACGCAGATGCAGTCGTAAAGTCACCATTATGAATACTGTCACTGCGAACCCCTCTACCAGTTCGTCTGTCTCTGCCCTTTCACTCCCAATGGGCTCTAACTATATCCTTGAACCGGATGCAGCATCAACCTCTTCTGTTAGTATCGTTGGACCCTCGGGCACAACGAATACTGAGTCTTCGGTAACCGGCGCCAATTTGATAACGGTACCCAGACCACGAAATATTTTCGTTTCGCGTTTCTCCCCTGAAACTACGTCCGAGGCAATCAAAGAATATTTAAGGGGAAAAGCTGTTGATCCTGCAACAGTCTCTTGTAGAAAGATCAGCAATGTTTCCAAGCCGGTTGCGTCGTTTGTTCTGACTGCACCGCCCATTACCGCTGAAAAGCTTTTGGACCCCACGTTCTGGCCTCCTGGTACCTTTTCAAAGTATTTCGTTCCCCGTACACGTGTGCAACGCATTCCTGACACTCGACAGGCTTCAAAAAACTCAAGACCCTTTCCCTCTACTACCAAAACGTGAGGGGAATCAGATCCAAAACCCGCAATGTGTTTCTGTCAACTTCGGCCAGTGACTTCGAGATAATCGCTTTTACAGAAACATGGTTACACAGTGGGATTCTTAATGCCGAACTTTTCGATACCTCCTTCCAAGTTTTTCGGAAGGATAGATATATTGACTCGGAGGCTCGTGGAGGTGGTGTACTACTTGCCTGTAGTAACCTTCTCAATTGTTGCTTAATAACGCTTCCTAGTTTCTCCAACTCTTTGGACATTGAGCTCCTCGCTCTTAAAGTCTCCCTTATCCATAAGAACCTATTTTTAATTTGCTGTTACATCCCACCAGGTATGTTCAACACTCTTGACGATAGAGGTCAAAACCTCTATGATATTCTAATCTCTTGCACTAATCATATCCAGGATATGATGAACTCCAATGACGAACTCCTACTCTTAGGAGATCTCAACTTACCCAACGTTCAATGGGTATCTTCCGATGATGACGATAACTACCTTCCTGAAAACAACCTTAATTTTAGGGAATCCAGCTTTTTGAATTCCTTATTCTCATGCGGTTTGTACCAAATGAGTGGTGTGAACAATATTTTAGGAAGGCGGTTAGATCTCGTATTCTTTTCCGACTCAGACAACATGTATGTTGAGCCTAGCTCAATTGTCTTGTCGCCTGTTGATAATCATCACCCTCCTCTCCTACTGAGCTATTGTTTTGCCTTTACCGATAAGCTAATCCCGGAAGAGTCAACCTTTACCTTCAACTTCAAAAAAGGCAACCTTGAAGTACTGTCATCCAAGCTCACTTCCATTGATTTCAATACCTTGCTTTCCTCTAATGAGCTGGATGACGACGTATCAAGTTTTTACTCCGTCTTGTATGAAACCTTCGCATCCTGTATACCTATTGAGAATCTTAAGTCATCCAGATCATCCCCACCTTGGTACAACAATGAGTTGAGACATACCAAAAACTTGAAGAATAAACTCTGGAAAACCTACCTGAAGAGGAAAGACACTGCGAGTTTCTCCGCATTCCTCAATTGCTATGACCAATTCCATGCTCTCTCCGAAGCTCTCTATAAGGACTACCTCAGTAACATGGAAGGTAAACTGTATGGTGATCCCAGAACATTTTTTCAGTTTATTAACTCTAAGAAAAAGGTTGATAACTACCCTAACACCATGCAATACGAGAACTCTGTTAGCTCTATTTCATCCGAGATTTGCGACAAGTTTGCATCGTTCTTCCGCAAATCTTTCTCGTCCCCTGTCTTCCAACCTGATGAAGACAATTTTCGACATATCAACACAATACAAACGGCTCAAAACTTAGCTCTGTCTATAACCAGGGAAGATATCTTGAAACATATAAATGATCTTCCACAAGATTTTTCGTCCGGCCCTGACGGTGTCCCTCCTGCAGTTCTCAAATCCTGTGCAGGAGCCCTACTATCACCTCTCCTATGTTTATTTCAAAAATCCCCAAATAAGGGGTGCTTCCCAACCTTATGGAAGAACTCTTTTATAATCCCCGTCCATAAAAAGGGTTGTAAGAACGAAATATCTAATTATAGACCAATTGCGAAGTTATCGTGCATACCAAAACTCTTCGAATCTATTATTTATTCTGCTATCGCCCCTATCTGCAAGAGACTTATTTCAACTAACCAACATGGCTTTCTTGCAGCTCGTTCCACTACTACTAATTTACTAGAGTTCTCTTCTCACACTGTTCGAGGCTTTGTCGCTGGCTGTCAAACTGACTGTGTTTATACAGACTTCAGTAAAGCTTTCGACATGCTCTCTCACTCTATTATAGTTCTAAAACTAAAAAAATTAGGCTTTCCGCATACCCTCGTGGTGTGGTTCCAGTCGTACTTAGCCGACAGAACCTACCAGGTTCTATTCCGCGGAGTCAAATCTAAAAACATCGAAGCGTCCTCTGGTGTCCCGCAAGGAAGTCATCTTGGTCCTCTCCTTTTTATTTTATCAATCGATGACATTGTTACCCTGCTAAGGCACTGTAAAATCCTTATTTATGCCGATGACATCAAACTGTACCGCCACATAAGGAGTATCGAGGATTGCAAACTTCTGCAAGCAGACCTAAACACCTTCTATTCTTGGTGTTCCAACAACAACCTGGTTCTTAACATCAGTAAATGTGAGGTCATGACTTTTTATAGAAAACGTGGCGTTATAACTTATGACTATACTTTTCTCGATGACAAGATCTCCCGCACTAACTCTGTTATCGATCTAGGGGTTAGGTTAGATAGTACGTTGGATTTCTCCACCCACATCAATTATATCTCTTCCAAGGGCAATTCAGTCCTGGGATTTATAAAAAGATGGTCCAAGGAATTCAACAACCCCCTCATCACCAAACACTTATACATATCTTTAGTTAGGCCTCTGCTTGAATACGCCTCCCAGGTATGGTCTCCTTACTACTCCTCCCATGTCGGTAAAATCGAATCGGTTCAAAGGAAGTTCGTCCGTTTTGCACTCAGTCACCTCCCGTGGGATGACCCACTTATTCTCCCGCCTTATGGGGACAGACTTAAATTGCTCAACTTGAGCTCTCTCCATAAGCGTCGCGAGGTCGCTGACGTTTTATTCGTTCATCGTTTGTTGAATGACAAAGTTGACTCAAGCTTCCTACGAACCCGTACGTCATTTAGAGTGAACAACTACAACCTGAGAGGTCAACCTCTCTTGAACATTAATTCCTCTAATACCAATTATGGGATGTACGAACCAGTTAACCGCATGCTTATAAATGTTAACAAAAATGCGAGTGCTTTTAGCATGCAAGTTAGCGAAGATGTCCTTAAAAGGACTCTTTTTAATGTGGCGTGACTCCCTGTGTGTCCCACTTTTTCATTGTTTTTGCACGCTTCTCTGTTTGATGTTTTGTGCTCTTAAATGTTGCATTGTTTTTTGTTTTGTGTTTGCATGTCTTAGCCGAGCCACTGTGCAGTGGTAAATGTGACCGCGTTTGTGTGCAGGGACCGGACCGGCTCGGTACAGGAGTGCCGGGGAGGGTTGAGAAGGAACCCGCATTTTCGGTCGCATGCTCGTTTTGCGGTGTTTTTTCTTCTTATACCTTTTTTGGTGCTTTCGGCCGGATTCGGTCCCTGCACATAAGCGTGGCCCGTTTCTCAGCCCAGCTGAGAAGTGTACTTCTGAGCTAGAAGATTAACTCGATTATTATAAAAAAAAAAAAAAAAAAAAAAATACCTAAAAAGAATGGGAATTCTGGAGGACGACACCTGTCGGATGTGCCTGGAGGAACCCGAGACGGCGACACACAGTGGCGCTGGCGAGAAAAAGGGGTGCCATAACTGGTCTCCATTGGATGAAGGACATGAGGCAGATTCCCTTCAATCAGCTGCTCGCGATAACTAGGGGAGTCGAAGCAAGGGAGCAATGGGACAACCCACTGCAACCCCGATAAGATGACACTAGGTAGAGGGACGAAAAGGGACCCGCAAACAGTGGTCTGATTCGATATCCCTCGAAAATCTATATATAATATGCTCGAAGTGGGAAGGACGATATGGCGCGAAAAGCTACATTGCTGCACCCAACTTCCATAGCAGGACAATTTTTGATGAAAATTTAGTCGCTATTGAATTAAGGAGACTTGAAGTCAAATTCAATAAGCCATTATATGCTGGAATGGCAATACTGGACATATCGAAAATTGCACTAAAAAACTTCCACTATGATTTCATGCTGAAAGAATTGGGTGATAAATGTAAAGTAATGTATATGGACACAGACTCCTTAATATATGAAATTCAAACTGTGAACATATATGAAATCTATGAGGGCAAACATCGGAAAATTTGACACCAGCGATTATTCTGCAAATAATCGATATGGCATACCTCAGGCAAATAAAAAAGTTCCAGGTTTGATGAAGGATGAGCTAAACGGGCTTAAGAGCGAAAATGTACAGCCTTCAAATACAGGGTGCTGATGACGTCAACAAAGCAAAGGGTGTAAAGAAAAATGTTGTAGCACGCAGTTTACAATTTAGCGACTACATAGAGTGCTTAGAAAACTCGAAAACCCTAATAGCGGAGCAAAGAAGTATACGATCATTTAGCCACAAGGTGTACACAATAAACCAGGTCAAAATTGCGTTAAGCCCTCATGACGACAAGCGCTATATAACCGAAAATGGAGCCGATACATTGCCGTGGGGGCATTTTTCAATACCGCTAGACGAGGAAATGGAAGAAGTGTAAAATCGGTATTTTCAACCCAACCAATAATTGTATTTTTTAAATGAGAATTAATGTAAATAAATGTCCATATTGTAAATATATAGTATTATAAGAAATAAAAGAATATTTATAATGTTTAAAAACCTGTTTTATTTAAAAAATCTCGTATTACAAATACATTTTTCAGAGCACATCGGCCTTGGTGTATTATACAAGCTAACACATTTGCTGCTGCTGCTGCTTTTAGGCTTGGGCATCCCTCCTCTTCTACATCATATATGACCAGCTTCACTCCAAATATTTCGTTAACCCATCGCTTCTTTTCACCTCCTTTAACATAGATTATTTTATCATGCAGTAAATCGCTTATGGAAAATAGTTTGCGGTAAGGAATGTATCCATCACCCCATCGGAGTCCATGATGTTTGTGCCTGAGCCATTCAACTTGCTTCTTTTCAGGCTGAGTTAGCTGCTTATAGGGAAATGGTGGCTGGAATATGTAGTGCTGCACTTGGTTTTCAAAATTTAAAATGGCCAAAATAAATTCATTGTTTTGTAATTTGAATCCTTGAATGTCGATGATGATGGGTGCCATTTCAAGCAATTTTCCTGACTTCGTTGGTTAGCGGTTTATACTCCACTATTCGATCATGCAGCAGTAAACAATATGCTGTGGACCTGTGGACATAAGGTTGGAATTCAAAACAAGTGAGGTGTTGGCGGGGACGTTCTCACTTGTTTTGAATTCCAACCTTATGTCCACAGGTCCAGTTTTAATGGCTTCGTTTTGCCGGGAGCAATTGAAGACAGATTGGAGCGTCACGCATGAACTCTTCCCTTGAGAGTAGCGACTGGAACTGCCGCCCATAGTACGAAGTTTGGAATTTTATATACATATCATATAAGAGAGCATATTTATTCTCATCAAATTTCAAGTTCAAATCATCATATGGGTATGATTCCGAATTGAAGTGTACTTTAACATCTGTCAGCTTACAGTGATCAAACTTGCTAGCATCTTTTGTTTTATCATTTTTACGATTTGTTTGAAGAGCTAGGATGATATATCGGGGCTTTTCCGGTTGTGATGTCGTCTTGACCGACCACGTGTGGTGGGTTGTTGCGGGGATCGCAGGGTACTCATATATATCCCAACTCCTGAATGGCATTTGTATTTCACGTCCGCTTTCAATGATTCGGTATAAACCAATTTTCTCATGATCAACAACATTAACATGGGGAATGCGCCACTGAAGTTTCGTTATTGAAATGTTTACAGCATCTTCTGATGATATGATTGCATCTTCATCCATCCTGCTTCGTATTAATATGAGCTCATGTTTAGCGTTGATGATAATTTTCTTGTAATCTTCAGCAAAACCCAGCAATACTTTTAGAGGGATGCAGAAATTGAAAAATCCATTGGCGGGTGTAATTGAATTATCTGGCGACCAGCTAGCGTTGAGTAACATCCTGCTCTCATTTTGGCTTAATGATATATAATTTTTTAGTGTTGTAGCAATTCCAAGATTTCGAGTTCTATCAATTTCTACACCGTTGATCTCATAGCGAATCTCCTCAAACAAGAAAGCTGCAGCATTATTTACTAGCCCTCCGGAGTTCGATATTGTTCCTTCAATGTAAAGAAAACTTTCAGCTACGAGGACACACAGGTCTTGGTTTTGCACTGGAATGCGGATTTCATCGCTATTTTTGAATGATGAGGCGAATGATGAGTACGTGTGGTAGACAATTTTTGTTATGCTATCATCATGGACTGCGCCTTCGGTAATGTCCAAAATGTCGCTCATTGCTTCAATTCTAGACCAAATGATTTCAGAAATTGTATGCTATCTGCTGTCAGCCTGCGTCTTGTTCGCTTCAAGGCCAATGGTTGACTAATGTTTTCGATGACGTTCATCCTATTTATATGCCTATCGTTGAAGATTAGCATTCTGCTGATGCTTTAAATGTAATCGTTTCACCTCGGAAATTTATTAAATCCCCGTCCTGATCAACGAACTTCAGCGTGAGAGAACTTACCCGCTTGGCGTTCACAGGTAAATAGATCACATTCGCGGGAACCTCCACTATTTTATAGCCTGGCCCCACGGTTGGGGCAAATTCATGTAGCATATGCACATGCTTATTGTTGATGTATGAACCTGATATGGTGCTGCATTCAAACCGTATAGTATTAACTTTATTAATATTAACAGGTAAATCTGATGTGTGTAGCATATTTGCATCCAATACACGTTTTCCAAAACCCAACAATGGAGCGATGGATCGCTCTTTATCAAAATGTATAACTTCAGTGGCTTTTTTTTCGCTCTTCAAGGTATTATTGTTTGCTCTTATTAAGACTGATGCTTTGCTGCTGCTTCTTTTTAAACTTTGTTGCACTAATGTAAAGCCCTTGGGGCTTTTACTCCTTAGATGATTAATTCTGGAGCAGCCAGATATCGGCTTTCACTCCACTTGAGGATGCTCGTAAGCAATATCTCAAGTTGTTAAAATAAAAATACGGCTCGACTGCTATATAACTACTGACTCTTTATTGTATATGCTTAGCCTATTTATAAAGCCCTGGAGTTACTAATACAATAATAATAATTATTAATTATTAATACTAAAATCTATTGTACCTAACAATAATAATATCAAATCAGCAAATATTTATAACTTCCTAAATTATTCCCTGATCAGCAATATTATCAGTCGCAAGTCATTTTCGCATGCGCCTGAGCAAGGTTGCAACCTAACACCCCTTGCGCATCGTGCAGTAACCTTGGGGTTATGCATGTGCAAGAATGCCACCTTGCAACCCTGCACCGGCGCCTTGGCCTCGACCTTGCATGGACAGACAATTTGCTGTGTCGGGTAAATTTAGAATAATGAATTAAAGTTTATCACACTAATGTAGCTATGTCATCAATCTCATATGATCCCACCGGTATTTCGATAACCGCATCTCCCACATGCATTAAATTGTTGCTCTCATCAATATTTGGATTGAGTTGTATGTTTGACAATCAATCAATCCGCAAACGTAATCTCCAGATAATTCCAATGGTGGAAAGTATTCGGCGGTGAGAACCGATGTATTGCTGGTAAGAGAGAGTGTTATCGACATGGCTACTTGAAATTAAATGATTATGTTTACTCATGAAAGGCTTATTTATACAAGAATTCTAAGCACAAGTGTCCGCAAATTACTGAATTAAAATTTTGATGTGGTGTATAGTTGTATGTGACTGCATCGCCCAAATAATTTACAACTTCTCGCGGCGGTTGTAGGTTTCCAAACTGTCAAAGTAATTTATGATATTTCCATCTTCTTGTACGCTACCCAATGTGTTCCAGGTCCAGATGAAACATCTAGATTCACAACCCCACTCTCATTTTTCCATGGTTTTCTAGGTAATTGATCGCGAATAAATACTCCTCTAAAGTGGGATATGTACTGTGCATATTTTCGCAGATCATTTTCATTGAGAGCTAGTTTTTTGGTAGTTTTTTGGCTGGGCATTGATGAAAAGTCCCAATCCTTTCCTATATGGCTTCAGAATAATCCTTGCCCACGTTTTCCTAGTGCTATAGCTTCCATTGACTCATTATGGCGTTTCGCTTCTTGCAGCTCCTGCTGTGCGCTGCTTGCAGCGTTTACAGCTTCCTGCTGCAACTCCCCATAGCGCTCCGACGGCTGAAAGACCAGCAAAAAGTAGAATGAGGAATGGCAAAACGCCTCCTACTTTAGGCACCGGTATCACTCTAGGTGTAGTGTATAATTTCTTCTTTCCTTTGATAGCATCCTTTGCTGCACTTAGGGCAATTTTAGTAGCTTCCAACAGGTCTTTTGGTTTTTTTAATTTCAAAATTTTTCGAGCATTACGTACAGCTACACGAAATGATGGACGTGGTGTATTCTTCTTCTTCCTCTTCTTCGATGAGCAGGTAATTTATGCTTTGGCACCCATTCCAACTTTGATTTTAGCTTTCATGGCGTTTGTAATTAATAGCGCGTTAGCACGCTCTGCAAAGTTAGCGTCTCTAGATTTTACCCGCTGCCAAGCTTTTTCTTCTAAAATACGGTCAGCTATATGCCGGTCGCTAAATCCTTAAGGCTAGTACACACTTGTAGACACGTTGCGCGATTTTGGTCTCCGAGACATGTCTAGAGTTGTCTACATAGATATGTCTATAGACCAATTGCCGTCTACGAGTATGTTGCGAGACCAAAAATCGCAGGTCTACGGTCTCCCGATCGGAATGGGAGACCAAGTGCAACCGTAGACACATCGCCTACCGAGTTTGTGTTTCGGCGGTTTTTATTTACATTATTTAAACTTTTTTTTAAATGTGGTCAAACGAAAAAGTATTACAACTTATCGAAGATTATCCGGCGTCTGGTTGTCTTTGGGATGTTATGAGCTCCGATTACAGAAACCGCGTAAAAAAAATTGAGACTTGAATCACTGCCCAGCGGGAAATATGGTAACCCATTCCCTAAAGAAGGCATAAGGTAAGCCTTCGTTTAAAGAAAGTTACCAGCAATGCAAAAGTAAGGGATAGGCGAAAAATTTTCTGAAAGATATGTTTCTCTTTCTTAAGGTTCAAATAATAGAGCATATGCATAATGATTATTTTTGAGTGCACTAAAAAGCCTCCCGTTGGCATGCATAGAGAAGGCAGAGGTAATGCAAGCATGTAAATAAAAATTATGTAATTGATCTCAGATTTTAAATTAGAAATTCATTTTAACTCCAAATTGCGTCGTTTCAAATAGATATGCCGAATCAACTCGCAAAAGTTGCTGAAAATATTCCATATTAATAATGAAAGAAATTAATTAATTTATTTTCTACAATGCTTCTATTCTACTGTATAGTAATGCCAAAGTAACTAAGTAATTTGAGACTTATTGCTACCTTCGCCTTACTAGTAATCTAGAGGTAAGGTAAATCAATCCTTCTTTTCCCCTTACTAGTAATGCAGAGGTAAGGTAAATAGCTGGCTTATATACCTTCCCTCCGTAGGACATCAATGTAAAAAAAGAAATGAAGTGGGTATCCTAAAGTAATGCATCCACACCTTCGCACGAATGCCTGAACAATGCGTGCTGAATGCTTACATTTCCCGCTGGGTGGATAAAAAGCACGACGTGACAGTGGCAGACATTGAAAAGAAAATCCACAATCTAAAAAATCCTTCAACCAGGAGCAAAAAAAATAGCCTGAAGAGAGGGACCTCTCCTAAAAAGCCCACATGGTTTGCGTTTGATTCTTTGCTATTCCTGCTACCAGCCAACGAGTCAAAGGGCAGCACAGATCTGGACAATATCGACCCAGAGAGTGGAAACAATTAATGAAGTGACGCGGACGTAGACTAAATTCAAATCATAGTGTGGACACTAGACGAGACAAAGTACGGTCTCCATAGACGGTCTATAGACATGGTCTATAGACCGTCTGTAGACGTTAGAAATACTGATACTGAGGTTTTGATGCTTTCATGAGCTTATAAAGGAGCTTATTGTTAAGATCATAGATACCAGGTCTACCAGGTCCATCAGGTCTACCAGGTCTACCAGGTCTGGTCTATCTGGTCTACCAGGTCTACCAGGTCTGGTCTATCTGTTCCACCAGGTCTACCAGGTCTGATCTATCTGGTCTACCAGGTCTACCAGGTCTGGTCTATCTGGTCTACCAGGTCTACCAGGTCTGGTCTATCTGGTCTACCAGGTCTACCAGGTCTGGTCTATCTGGTCTACCAGGTCTACCAGGTCTGGTCTATCTGGTCTACCAGGTCTACCAGGTCTGGTCTATCTGGTCTACCAGGTCTACCAGGTCTGGTCTACCTGGTCTAACCGGGCTACCTAGCCTATATAAGTGTCCATCATCATGCTGAATATCAGTGCAGTTGCAGTCGCCAGTGAAGCAACATGAATGAAAAACTGTTGAAGGATATTATAAAAACACGTGAGGCTATACGGAAGAATTATAAAGCTCTCAAGACCGGTAAAATTGAATCAGAAGCTCAGTTGGAAGAAACCTTTAAGCCCATAACCCGCACGCTGAAAAAGCTCGCAACAACAGCAGCATCGGTGAAAGTTGAACCAAAAGAAGAAGAAATTAAACAAGAGAGCAATGATGAAGCAAACACACCGCCTACACGTAAATATTTAAAGCTGGAGCCAACTAGTACACCTCTTAGATATTATTCTGATGATGATGAGGATGAAGAGTTTGTAACGCCCATAAAAGAGCCCGGCCAGATACTAAACAAATATAAACAACTACTTGAAAATGATAGCACGAAAATTGATAAAATTTATGGAGTGCACTATCGCAACGATATGTTAAATATCGGTAACTCAATCTTAAATGTTGATAAAGAACACTTTCTTATAGACGGCAAGCATTATAAGATAACTGAAGGCTTAGCTGAACTAGTTTTAATATTGAAATCTGTGCTCCAGTATCTATTAGAAATTTAACTTTTCTATTTGCATGCTTTATTCTTACTTCTATGTAATTGCTTAAATCCTGTATATTAAATGAGTAAATTTTTGTTGTGAGAACATGTTTTAGTATTCTTCTGTTTCGTCCCTCGATTGATGGGCTTCGGGGACGCTCTGTCCGTTTCCCGAGTCTAATACATTTATTTTTCTTGGTTTATTATAGCTATTCATACTTCTAGTCTGTTTATTGAATTTGTTATCTTTGTTAAATATTCTGTCATTATAGTTGAATCTATTTCTATTTGCTATATTATTTTCATTACGACTATTTTTGTCTGCATATCTATAGTTCCTATTACTATTATTATGTTGTACGTATCGGTTATTCTGTCGCATTTCATTTGCTCTTCCTTGGACTCTTCTATTAGCGTTATTTCTAAATTTCATATGTGTATTGTTACTCCTAAAATGATACATCTTTCTTTGCGTGTCATTTATCGCCTCTACTTCAGTGGCTATTTTTATAGCTTTTCCCAGCGTGTCTGGCATTGCTGCGAATACAGCTGTTTTAAATGGTTCACTCAATCCAGCTTGGAAAGCATTCAATGCTGTTTTATCATTGAGTGCTGTTATTATATCCCTGCTCGCTTCACCACGCTCAGATATCTGTATATTATTAAGTTTGGAGACTAACTCTTCGATTCTTGTTGCAAATCCTTGTACGCTCTGATCTCCTTGCTTGGTTCTCGCTAGGTCATTTTGTAACTTAAGTGGATTCACCTTTATTCTAAAATTATCTTCTATAAGTTTTCTTAATTCAGTAATGGTGCTTGGCTTTGTATTAGTCCCAAGTTTATTACGCACTTTTTCTGTAATTCTTGTCTTCAGAACTACATTTATTAATTTCTTTACTTCTTCTCCATCTTTTAATGTCTCCGCTATTATTTCTATTGTGTTAACGAAATTATTCAAATCCTTTTCTTCTCCTGCAAAGGTTTGTATCAGCTTTAAAGCTTGGAATACGTCTAAAGTCGTCATGTTGCTGGCTTTAGTGATATCAGGTTTGACATGGTTGCCTTACATTTGTTTCTATTCCCTATACTTTGCTTTATTTTATTATAACTTTTATAGATTTTATTATTTATTATAACTTTATTCTATCTCTATATTATTATTATTTTTTAACTGAAACCTGTTTCTTTTAATTCCTATCATATAGTTGATCTTTTTCCATTCTGACTCATGAATGTTATGGCATAGATGAAAACATTCTTAAATAGAGTGGCATATTTTCAATTGCTTCTTGTTGGTCTTTTATTGTTTTAACTAATATTGTAACCATCAAATATAGCATAAACATACTAGCTGTTAGCATTCCAATTACTGTTATGCCATTCATTTTGTAAGATTGGATAAAGACAAATGTTATTAAATTGTTATCATTAATTATCAATTTTTGCTATTTTCTGTTTTAAATATATTTTTTATATTCTATTATCTTATGAACTTCATTTATAAAATGGTTTACCATTAATATGCCTAATGCTATGCAGATTATCACTACTAACAATAAGACAAATAAACCTATATGCTTGAACTCTGTCATAACTTAAAGTTTAATTCCTCAATTTTCTAAAAATAGAGTAGAAAGATATTTTATTTTTAAAAATTTCACTTTTCTTTTAAATTAAATTCTTTTTTTTTTGACCTTAGAAGATATTTATTAAAAGAAAATTGAGAAAATAAAATGTTGATAAAAATATTTTTATCTAAAATATGAATACATGTATTAAATGAATTATTAAACTACAGCTACGCTGGTTATATTCGATTTATTAATCTGCTTTCTTATTTTTCTAACAATACAATTATAAATAATGACTACACATAACGGTACTATGCCTATATAACTAATTTCCCTAATGTGCTCTGCTGTGATATAGTTTACAACGCTCCCAAATTGCGCATTATTTACAATCACTTCTTCCTTAGTTGGCGTAGAGCCCATAACTTGGCTTTTGCTTCTTTCGCCTCTTTCAGGAAATGTTCCTTTTCTTCAGTTGTTGTTGCGATGGCTGCTATTCTCAATGCTTCCCTTCTTTGTTCTCGCAGTCTTCTTTCTAGGCCTCCTCGTGGGGTTACTGGTTTCGGGGTCGGGTTGGTTGTTACTTCCTTCTTGTGGATTTGAGGTTTAGTGGCGTTCTTTCTTCTATATTCCTCGATCGTGATAGGTCGGGGTCCTGCTGTCGGGTCTTTCAACCTCTCCTGTAGATCTCCAAATATATCTTTAGCCCAGCTGGTTTCAAGGTAGTCCTCAAGATTTATCTGTCCTTCGGTATCGAATAGCTGTAGCTCCTTTCTCAAAGATGCCTGGTCCATAGGCAGGATCGCCATGTAATGTTTCTCCTTTAATTCTATTGGTTGTCCCTCGTTGAATTCAAGTTTTCTTGGTTTTTTGTTGAAGTGAAAAAACTTGAGCTTGTTTCATATTTTAATTCTTTATTTCACAAGCTTGTGCACCACGGGCGATTGAGCTAATGCCCATTTAAAGCCCTATTGCATAAGACTTGTGTTAACTAATTGATTATGTTTAAACAGCTTTAGATACAGAACTTGACTTCTTCGTTAGTATTTATTGTTTCTACTTTTATACCTATTTGTTCCTACCTAATTTATTCTGACAACCAATCAGATCATTCGTTTTATCGTTAATATCATTTACATCATCTTTGACTTTATTTGGGTCATGCGGGACGTTTGTCAATCTTCTTGTTGATCAACCTAAATTTATTTCTCGGAAGTGAATCTCGGTTACATCACTTTTCAAGCACTTATTTCATTTCTTTTGCTCATCTTGCTTATTGTTCTGACCGCATTCATAATTATTTAATCCGGTTCGCACCTGTTCTTGTGTTGTTGTTTTATTTCAGCAGTGAATGACTTGCTAATGAACTTGCGGTGTCAAGTTCGTTGTCGAGTTTTGTTTTTTCTTTCATTTGTTTCTTTTGCTTTCGTGCTTGTTGTTGTTGTTCAATTGAAATGGTTTTTGTTGTTGTGCTTTCTTGTGGTTGCACTACAATTTAAAGAATCATTAACCAGGCAGAAAAATATGCCTCCCTCTCGCAATATGCAGTCGTGACTGTTTTAAATGACAGCAAATGATTAGATAAGGAGGAGGAGGAGTCAATTCCCGCTCACTTTTTACAATGTACAATGGTTCACAAAATTATAAGAAAAAAAATTAAATTTTAATTAGAAAAGTTTTTCCTTTTGAATAAATTATGTTTAAAATAGTTTCTTCGCATTTTTATTTTATTTACGGTTACGTAATATTTATCTTCAATCTTGAAATTTCTACCCATTCTTCAAATAGAAAAATATAAATTTCGTTTTACGGTTGAGATTTTTTAAGCCACTGTGGTATATACAGAAGCTCTAATAAAAAAACAGAGTCGTCGTAATATTTGCAACAAGTTGTCAGAAATTATATGGGAATTGCTGACAATTCTTTTGCGTGCGCCTTTGGCTTTCTTTTTTGGAGCTTAATTTCTCAATGAGAGAGGAAGAAAAATTATCTCCAGCTTTTAAACATTTTTAAGAGCTTTTTACCCCACATGCGCCGCTACGCACACACCGCGCAAGTTGCTTTACTTTCTACTTTTTGCGCGTTGCCGCCGCGTAGTGTCAAGAGATGTTTGTGTTTTGAGTCGTGGCAAGACCCTCGTAAGTACAGGCCTGGAAGCAGCCAGGCCAACTAATACTAACATAGCTGAAAAGTGGCCAAAAATTTCTGACAGTTGTGGAATTAACATGGCCGAAGCCATAAGAAGCAATTTTTTAACATTGTTTTTGCACTAAAAAGTGGTAAAATATTGTATATTTTCACTTTTTGGTGCACATGGATTATCAGTGATTAGTGCTTTAGTGATTTAATAAAAAAAATTAAAATGAAGTGAGTGGTTAAGTGTATTTTAAGAGTGTTATTTGATTAGGTGACCATTTTTGTTTACATTCGCGGTGGTTTTTTCGTGTTAATTTAGGGAAAAAATGTTGAATTTGTGTAGTAACATAATAATGTTCAGATTAACTCCTCCACGCCCGATTTTGATGAAATTTTTACACAAGGTACAGTTAACTACGTACAACTCAGGTATGTTAATAAAAAGTGTCGGTCAAGTCCCGTTATCTTGTAATCGCACTTCAAAGTACCGAAATTTCAAAAATTGAACAGGTCATAATTTCTATATTATTTCACCAATATTGATGAAATTTATACACATTGTATATTTCGATGTGAACAATTTATTTTTAGAAAAAAAAATTGGCCCTCGTGAACCGTTACTTTTTTTTTTACTTTATAGTACTTAAATTTCCAAAATGCGATAATTGCCAAAGTACACCACATTTTTTTATGAAATTTATATATAATGTATATTTTTGTCTGCATAATAAATTGGTTTTAAAAAAATTTCCTCCTATATACCACTTTTGTAATACATTTCTAAAGCACGTCATTGTATGGGAGTATGAAATAATAACTGCCACAATCGACTTTTAATTATTTTAAAATTTATATATTTCATACATTTTAAATAATGAAAAAGTTTAAATATGAAAATTACCATTTTTATACTTGCCAATATATGAAATACATAAATTTTAAAATAATTAAAAGTCGAATGTGGCAGTAATTATTTCATACTCCCATACGATGACGTGCTTTAGAAATGTATTAAAAAACGGTATATAAGAGGCAATTTTTTTTAAAACCAATTTATTATGCTGACAAAAATATACATTGTATATAAATTTCATAAAAAAATGTAGTGTACTTTGGCAGTTATCGCATTTTGGAAATTTAAGTACTATAAAGTTAAATAAAAAAAGTAACGGTGCATGAGTGCCAATTTTTTTTCCAAAAATAAATTGTCCACATCGAAATATACAATATGTGTAAATTTCATCAATATTGGTGAAATAATATGGCAATAATTGCATTTTGATTTTTTGAAATTTCGGCACTTTGAGGTGGAATTACAAGATAACGGGACTAGACCGACACTTTTTATTAACATACCTGAGTTGTACATAATTAACTGTACCTTGTGTAAAAATTTCATCAAAATCGGGCGTGGAGGAGTTAATCTGAACATTTACCGTGCTTTTTAAGTGATTAAAGATTATTATGGGATAGTTATTAAAAACATAAGTGCAGAAAAATGTGAAGGAAAAGTGAAAGTTATTGTTATTCATGTTGTGTGGTAGTACTTGCACTTATGTTTTTAATAACTCTTCTAGAATAATTTTTAACTACTTTAAATTCACTTTTAATTCCATTACTACACAAATTCAACACTTTTTCCCTAAATTAACAAAAAAAACCACCGCGATTGTAAACAAAAATGGTCACCTAATCAATTAACACTCTTAAAATACACTTAACCACTAATTTTTTTTAATTTATGGACTCAGATCACTAAATAACATCACTGACAATCCGTGTGCACTAAAAAGTGATAAAATACAATATTTTACCACTTTTTATTCCAAAAGCAAAGTTAAAAAATTGCTTCGTACGGCTTCGGCCATGTTAATTCCACAACTGTCAGACGATTTTGGCCGCGCACAGACGCAACCAAAAAGTCTGCTTCCAGGCCTGTACTTACGAGGGCCTTGGTCGTGGGCATATGTTTGGAGTCGTGTGTTGGTGTTGGGTGGGATAGCAAATTTGTTGGATTTTATATTTAATGAAAATATTTATTTTTCAAAATTATGGTAATTAGCACCTAAAACAAAGACAAGTCCTGTAGGATAGAAAAAATTTATGTAAATCATTCAGGTTTTTAAATTTTTTTGCTATCACGTCCACTTGTCACTTTGATTTCGTTGTTGTGTTCGGAGTCGGAGCGCGCCGCCGACACCGCAACATCATGTCAGTGAAAAGTCGCCACATACCGCGAAGCCAATGTCCGCACCGCCTTTGCGCCTGTTTCTGTCAGTAGCTTAAAGCATAGTACGACTTTATATTGTTCATTTTCTAACTACTTCCGCTATAATGACACATACATTTATTTTTGATACTAACAACAATTAAAAGATAATTACCACATGAAAAAGGATTTTTTGGCTTGAATACTTCATTCATTTCCTTCACAACCCTTAACCAAAACTGTTGCTTTTTAAATTTTTATAATTTGGCCTTTTGTGGTTCCAAATATTACATGAATTTTTACAATGAGAAAAAATACAAAACGGTCTTCCCAAACTAATTTCATTTTTATAAAAATTGTATCCGCCTTTTTTACTCAAATAATAGAAATAATAAAATGCCTGTCATGAAAAAGTCAGATTTGCATAATTTGTTCCTGTCTCATTGTCATAAAAATCTAGTAATCTTTTTCTCGCATTACTTGATTTAATGCATTAAAAATGCGAAAAAAAAGAAGTGTCATAGGGGCTTAAACAAGGCTTTTCATACGAAAACTAAATATATTATCTTAGAGCTATTAAGAACTTATAACTGTATTGCCTAAGCTTTTTAAACCCCACCCGACTGGCATTTAAAAAGGGAGTTGCCTCATGCAGCGTGTGGGCTCCCTGTGAGAAATGATACTGAAGTGAGGTATGCCTTATCAGTTTCTCAGGCCCTATGAGGCAACCTTATTACAAATGAAATGGGGCTATCCCAACATCCGCCTTAATTTTTAAAATGCTTTAAAGTAATACCCTTAAGCTTTAGTTTTACTCATAGAAAGCTTTAGTTATTGTTTTTACATTTCTTCATATTTTAGGCAATTATGCTGGGGACCGTGAAGGTTGTCATTTAGCATACTCAATAGACCGGTTCTGGTTCGATTACAGAGGTGAAGCAGCAATGGACGTGATTAGTATTCAGTTGGGGGACCGCATTGGTAAAACGACACGCACGTTTAAAAATATAAAGCTTTCGACACGACATTTTTCCACTCGAGATCATGTAGCAATCATTTATTCTCAAGGGTGCCAAATAGGGCATTCCTTATGACGAAGCGTGAATGAGGCAAGGCGTTAGATGCCCTGATGGCCTTATAGTGCAAATATCGGTAGTGGGGCTAACTTCTTAGGGGCCCTATCTATCTATCATATAACTCAACAGACAACTGGTAAATGAATTGACCGATGAACTTTTTACATTTTAAAGGTTATCTGTTCACATGCTCCCCACCCACAATGATTATTCTCCGCCGCACCTCTCTCTTATCCTTGATAATAATATGTGGGGAAGGATTATGGCCACAGTACATAGATAATAGACATGTAGCATCACCCTCTTTAATGGTGTGTTCGCCACAAGGGATTGTTCGTACTAGCCAATAACTTTGGCGTAGGCCACCAATCCCGTCCTAGGTAACTTTATTTGGTTATTACGAATTTTAAATTACACTTTTATTCTTTTTAACAGTTGCTTGATTTCTGTTTATTTATTTACCAATTTAAATTACACTTATTTTCTTTTTCACAGTTTCTTGGTTTTTATTTATTTATTTACCAATTTAAATTTCACTTGTATTCTTTTTAACAGTTACTCGGTTTTCTTTTCTAGAAAGTCCCGTTCTGATCTGATTTTTCTTTGATCCCCCATAAAACATCAGACCTCCGTGTCTTCATATTTTATTCCCCCACCAAATTTCATATTTTGGATGCTTGGAGCTTTTCCCTTTTAGGTAAAGAAAGCTCAATGCTGCACGCGCAAAGGTAGCAACTTTCCAAGCTCGCATTAAAGAACTCTAACGCAGAGAGGGGAAGCGTCGATCGCCTCAACGATCGAGAATATTGGGGAATGGAAAATGTCCACGAAGCATTCATGGCACGTTGGAGGATTTGGCCAGGTCATCTTGATTGATCGCGGCCAAAGGTTATACCTTGAAATGCCTGTGCTTTGTGCATGTTATTGATTTTGGTGGAAACTCGTATTGAGTTTCCAGACCGTCTTTCCTGTTCGGTTGTTATTCCGAAGATTTTAGTTAATTAATAGGATTTGGCGGAAACTCGTATTGAGTTTAAAGACAATCTTTCCTGTGGAAATATTTGCGAGCTTGGAGACGTGCACATTTAACAAATGGCACTTGCAATTGTATGACTTTTAATTGCAGCTCTAGGAAAAAGGGTGAGGAAAGGTAATGAGGACAAAGCAATGGGCCAGCTCATTACAGACAGGTGCCTCTCCAGTTGTCACATATTGTTAAGTCCCCCTTTTTTGGTATTTTGACTTATTATACTTTCCGTCCAATCTTCCTGAAAGGTACAGGTGTTCCATGCTATTTCCAGGATTGGCTGTAGCGCTTTCAACAATTCTGCCGGGATGCCATATTTTCCAGGTGTTTTACCTTTGGACATTACATGAATTGCGGTTACTATTTCTGACGTGGATGGGTCATGCATGAGTGGTGATTCTTATTGGCTGTGCATTGTCCCTGCTTTCTTGAGGTTCCTGTGCAAATTAGCCATTCAGGGCGGCGAAGAAATAATCTCTCCATCTTTGGAGTTGCTCCTCGTCGTTGCACAGCAGCCTTCCCTCCGCACTCTTTGCGTCATGCTTTTTAGAAGAGTGATTTCCCGAGAGCTGTTTAGTATTAAGAAGTATTGTATAACCTCAAATTAATTATTCCTTATTTTGATAGCGAGTGTCATCGCTGAAAGAGCTTCAATCGAACCTCGATCTTTAAAAAGGAAATCTTCTATTGCAGCGAACTCATATCTTGAAAAGTTCGGGGGAGCGTATTCGAGCAGCCATGCGCTTCGACTACATGAGCCGCTCTGAGATATGCTGCTTCACGCGACAGGGGTCATGCACTGCAAGCGTTTCGTGCTGTTCAGTTTGAAGTGAGCTTTGAAGTAATAATATTGTGATGGAAGAAGAGGATATGCATTTTTTAGAAAATTCTACGTTGATGAGACGTAGGATTAATAAAAAAGACGAAAGTGTTGGGTTAACCCTATTTTGGAAAAAAGGATGTGTCTGGGGAGTTCCATCATCTACACCGCGAATTAGAGGGAAATCCCCTTAAATTTTTCGATTATTATCGTATGAGCCCCAACACATTCCAATAAATTTTGGATACCATAGCGCCAATTATCATCAGGGATTCTAATATCAGGCAGACTTATGCGTATTTATGGAAACTTTCCTCGTAAAGTTCTTTAATTTCTTTAACAAAATCTACCTTAAAAACAATAAAATATATCGGTTTATTTTCTACTATAAAATTGAATCCTATTAATAAAATATATTAAAATTTCTAACTTATGAGCACTAAACAGCACTTTCCGCGTCACGAAAAACTTGTTTCCCTGGTTTTTAATGGGATTTTCATATTTACTTAAATTCGTTGGGACTTCATACAACCGCTTACGTATGTATATTCAAAAAAAGAGCTTGTAAATATAGAAGGCTTTGGAGAAAACCCGTTCTGATTCGCGCGGTAACGCGCGACCGATCCAAATTAAATGCGGCACGCACGAATACGCTTATAGCCGCCTGTTTAAAGTCCCCTGTAGTGGACGATGCTTACATGTAATTCTTGTTGGATCTGTCGCGCATAGCCGCGTGTAGCCGCTCGAATACGCTTCCAGTGGACGACCAGCCTTAAGCTTTAACACAACTTACGAATTGCTCAAAAACAAGAGGAAGTGTAGTTGCAAGCAGACAGCAGCAGTTTTGTTTATTTTGATATAATCAATAGGCCACAGCTTTTCAGTTTTAATCCATTTAAAAACCTGGTATAATACACTAACATTCCGTAAATAATTTATTTCAATATTTCAACTTACAAAAGTGCAAGTATAATGCTAAGGCCTACAGAGCCAGCTAACATAATATAACCCGTCGAATAAACTTCTCGAATTCTTAAAAACTTCCCAGCATCCCAAGCCAGATGGCGAATTCCGTTAGCTATGTGATATCCAGCTGGGTAAGATAAAATGAATTTAAGAGTTAAAAGAGTTGGGGAGCTTAAATGTAATCCTTCAATCATGGTTACATAATGAGCGAAATCATAAGGAAGAACTAATGCACCAAGTCCAAATATAGTAGCATATCCAGCTAGAGCCATTCCTAAAAATAAATTTTTTAAAGAAATTCCTTGCGATTGAATTGCTTTCTTACCCGTAATTCTATGGGTAATGGATAGCATCGTTGTTAATTGTGGTTTATAAATTGATAAATGTGGAGATAATTCCCTTTTTAATCTCATATTTCTTTCATCATATGTTTCAATGGCTCCAACCTCTTTTGGAACGACTTTAATAGCAACATGTCGGGCATTGTTGACCATGTAATTAATCCGTGTGATTGATAAAAACTGAGCTCGCAAGAGCAACGGCCTACAAAAAAAAATTAATTATATTTCCATTCATTATAAGAACCTGAAACAAAAAATCCCTTATCTAGTATTCAGTCTCTGCTTAAAAAATATTACAATGAAAAGAATTAAAACTCGGAAAAACTCCAAGGCATTTCTATACAGAAAATAAATGTTCAATATTCATTACAAATTTTTATATTACAGTCATTTGACAATAAAGCAGTTATTAGTTTGAAAGAAGAGAAAATCAATTCAAGTTGACATTTGGAAATTAGAGAATGGTTCCGATGAAACGTATACCTTTTGTTTTTATTTCAATTTTCTTATTAAACCATATTGTTGTAATTGATCAGTATACTGCCAGGGAAAGTGCTCATTTCATTTTATTATCGCACATACATATATTTAAGATTAATCTCAACTATAGTGGAAATAAAACAACGAAAGTTTCGATGGTTTTTTGTAAAAATGTTATTTCTTTCTGTTTTGCAATGAATACTGGAAGTAAAAATTAAAGTCTCTGGACGGTATATTTCCTTTGAGTAAATTCCCCGAGTGAAAAATATTCATAGTAAGATATAAATACCAACAATTATAAGGAACTGCGAACTATTTATATAATATCTTTTGTGTATATGTATAAGTAGGAATTGATATAGAAATAAATTAGAATTTTACCTTGTAGAACATAAAGTCATAGCTTGATAAAATAAACGGCAGATACTCGCAAAATACTTTTCTTATTTAAAAAAATAGACGACACAAACTTTAGTCCTTTAAAAGTATATCCTTATTCCCATAGCCAAATGTCAATAATGTCAACTAACTTCAATACCCGGGATTTCGCTAGAGTACCTTTACCTTAGAATAGAGAACTACAGGAAAGGCCCTCGGGTATAAAATCCGTGTATGGGAGCGTAGTGAAATCGCTATCAGACAACTGTCAAATTGGTACAATTTCTTGTTAGTTAACTGTCAAATTTTCCCGCGGCACTTTCTTTAAAACGAGTTTTTCTATAAAATTTATTTACAGTTTTTCGCAAAACTAATTAAAAAGAAGAAAGAAAGTTTAAAGAATTTGTTTTTGTCAATTAGAAGTTGTTACGAGTGAATTTTCAGTGAAAAAAAGAGCAATGAAGTGTGCAGTTTGAATTTCACTACGCTAAAATTCTCCGAGGGCCCTTCCTGTAGTTTTGTATTCTAAGACCTTTACGCAATAATTACTACGTATACATGCGAAGTTGAAGCTGGCTTCAAATCAACTTGGATCTCGGAAAAATCCATTACCACGTATACATGACCGCATCGAACGAGTCAGACTCTGCGTTTCCATGGCCGTGTTTATGCCCAAACATAGAAATATAAGGTTTGTTCCAATAGAGAATGCCTGCGCAGGCCTGGCCAGGAAGCTGTTCCAATTGAATTTCCTGCTCGAAAAAGCGGGGAAATTTTTACTTCCCCTCTAACATGAAAGTGCCAGTGGGTTTTGGCTGCTGCGATCTCCTGTGAAAGAGGGGCATGTCAAAAACAACTGTCACAAACAACAGATTTTGTGCGTCTTTTATAAGAGTTTATGGTTTATTAATTTGGAATACTGTTTTGAGTTTTAAAAGTGGAAATTTTAAAAGAAAAAACTTAAAAGAAAGACATTGTTATTTAATTATGGAAGAAAACACGGGATTTACTATAAACTGTTCCCCTGGAACTTTCTCCAGAGTTCAACAAGGTAAAACTTCTTTCTAACAAGCGTAATAAAAATAATACAACATTTCTTTAACTAGATCCGCAATTGCTGGGAGAGATATTACAAAATATTAACCAGCAAACAGCCGATGAATATTTCAATTCGATAGTCGAAGAAAGTTACATCGATCCAGGTAAAAACACAGAGTTTGTCATCTTATGATTGTGTTTCATTATAAATATTCTTATTTTTATTAAATTAGCAGAAAACAACACTCAAAATACAGGTGAAAGTAGCAGCAGCACCGAAAATACTTCATCAGAAAGTTACAATAGTACAGCGGAAAGTAACAACGCCGAAAAAACGGTATGGGTAGATGCAGCGGTGAAGTTGTTACTCTCCCTAATTACATCTTTAAGGGCTAAGGTTGGAAAGAGCCCCCAACTAAAAAACAAAAAAAAAATGTGGGAAAACATATCCCAGAAGTTAGCAGAGGAAGGATACTCTTTCACACCCTTGCAGGCGGAGAATAAGTATCGTGGCCTGGAGAGGAACTTCAAAAAGATGAAATGCCATAACAACAAAACAGGCAGAAACCGGGAAACATGCCCTTATGAGAGGTAAAATACAAAACATTTTTTAATGATATTGATTGTTAAATTTATTATCTCAACAGGGAATTAACAGAAATGTTAGAAGGGAGGGATAACATATTTCCGCCATATCTATTGGGTACAGGACCTGGAGAGTTGTTAGAACGAGAAAATGTGGGGGCAGATGGCAGCGACTCAGACTCCTTCCTCAACTGCACGCCATCCACTTCAACGCCAAGTACTTCCAGGCAATCAAAACCAGCAAAACAAAATGAAATTTTGCAACAGGTAAAGGAGATGCGGGAAGACAAAAAAAAATTGGCTGAAGAAATTAAAACCTTCCATGGAGAATACCTAAAGGTGATGAAAGAAAGGAATGCAATATTCCGAGAACTTGTGGAAGTTTTAAAAAAATAAGCAACTGCGATAGTTGCCATAAGTGCGATAAGTGCCTTAGTTTTAGTTTGTATTAATAAGTCAAAATTATACTTTTCGATAGAACTTTTTAATATTCAATGAATTCTTTTATTCTTATAAGTGCCTTAGTTTTAGTTTGTATTAATAACTTAAAATTATACTTTTTGATAATATATTTACTTTTTAATACTCCATGAATTCTTTTATTTTTACTTAAATATAATAATGATAATAATTTTTTAATTCTTCTGCCATAACAGGTCACAGGTGGATTCACGAAGCAATCTCGCTTTATTATTTGCACCACTTTGGCTGCTGCCATTATTAGTCGGTAATTCTTCCTCTGGAATTGCTATAGCATCTTCCATTAAACGTATTTCATCTTCGTTTGATAAGTTGTGAAGAACACAACAGGCGCGTATAAAGTGGCATAACTTTTCATTGCCACGCAACTTACAGTAATACAACTGACGAAACCTTTGTTTAAGAATACCAAAGGTGTGCTCGATCGCTATTCTGCAAGAACTCAGTTTCGTGTTGTACAACTTTTGTTTTGCTGTGAGGTGTCCATTATCCTTGTATGGTGTTAACAAATTTTCCTGCAAGGGATATGCAGAATCTCCTAAAAGATAATCTAAAAATGTATATTAAAAACAAGGCACAGATCATTAAATGCAGAACTTACAGTCTGTGCATATAGCTGGCAATTTCGAATATATGAAAGAATTTTTAAAAACTCTTGCGTCATGAACGGATCCTGGAAATCCTATAAATACATCTACGAATTTTTTATTTTCATTGCAAATTCCCTGAAGACACAGGCTATACTGTCCCTTGCGATCAATGTAATCGTCTTTATTTGTTTTAGGTGGATCTATAACAATATGCGTCCCGTCAATTGCACCTATTGAAAAAAATTGTTAAGGTCAGTTAATAAACACGCTATTTAATCGTTCTTTACCAATAGCTTTTGGAAATCCAGTTTTTCTTTCCCAATAACATGCTGTTTCTTTCTTTTGTTGATTATCAGGCCATTTTATAATTTCCTCAGACAATTCACTGAAGAACATTGTAACCCGAGTAATAATGCGGTTAACTGATGATAAAGAAATATCGAACCGGTCCGAAATATCCCGAAAAGAGCACGCTTCATGAGCTGCGAACCACAAAAATACCAAAAGGTGTTTTGAAGCAGTAAGTTTTTTATAGCTTTGTAAATCCGCAAATACTTTATTATTTTCCAAGCGTTTACATAAATGTTCATGCAATGCTCGATTTATTCTAAAATGCCTAATAAATTCTTCATGTGAGTAAATAGATACGACTTGCTCACAGTAACTCCGGATAGAATTTCTTTTTCTTTTTGCAAGTTGTGTACATTGTAACAATAAAGCATCATCATCGTCATCTATTACAGAATTTAAAAATGTCTCGTACTTTATGTCTCCGGAACTTTCTTCCTCCTCCATTAATGAAATTACTTTCAGAATTATTTTTTTCCGATCAGCAGTCATTTCTATTTGTTTGATTTAAAAATTTCAACTTGTAAACAAAAATGACATTCGCGTTATCTTCTTCTTTACAGATTTACAGGAAATTTTCCCAAAAGCGTTCCTTGACTTGACACTTTTTTCACAAAATTATCCCCACTATTCAAGCAGGTTTTCACATGACAGATTGCAGCAGGATTTCTATTGGAACAGACCTATAAACTAAACACGGAATGGCTGTAAGCCAGATTAAGCGTACCACAATTCCTGATGTGTTTGAGTTCACTCGGTAGTAGTGGTCAGGCAGTGCAGGCCAAAATATGCAGAAATAATACTCAAGAAGCTACCCTTGACAGTTCAGCAATTTGTGTCCCACTTGTGCACACGATTGCTGTCTCTTTAAACAAGCTACCTTTAATGTGGTCGCTCACGTACAGGGTTTTTACACTACACAGCCGTTCCATGTTAGTTTATATTTCTATGTGCCCAAACCTGATGGCACACGAGTCAATTCATTCACTCAATCCCAACATCAAAACTGTCAGTTTATTGAGCATAGCCACTGACATATATACCTAGTTTATAGCTACTCCAAAAATAATTCGAATTATGGATCATCCAAAATTTTTTGTCGTATAAACGGGATAATTCGAATTGTGGCTTAAACCGAAATTTTTTGGCTTAAGCCAAAGTTATATGAATTTAATTGTGAGAATCTTCGATATTAAATACCCGTTTATAGGTTAATTCAAAATTTTGGCGTAATCTTGAGTTAAATCGATTTAATTTTGCTGCTATAAACTTGCTAGATATGGACTGCTAAATAAGCAAAATCCCATACAAAAAAGTGGCACCAAAAACTATCGTTGTCTCGTCCCCCCTTCAATCCTATGAACTTTAATGCCCTAAACACAATGCACATACGTGAGACAAAATACATCTCAGTAAATACAAAAATTAAATGTCTAAATATCCCACCACGGCAGACATGTCGCTGACCTGCCTACAATACGAAGATCCAAGACGGGATACAAAGTTTGTTATGATGGACCAGATGGATTTAAAAAATCTAGCAAAAGTAGCTAAAATTGCATTATTTGCGTTAATTATGCTAGAAATGCAAAACCCATCGTTTATAAAAATTTAAAAAAGTCAACAAAAAGTAATAATTTGTTAAATTTGACCTTAAAAATGACTTATTCTACTCGATAAGGCTTATAGTTTATTAGTAAAGGCCCAGTTACATAGCAGCGTTGCGTTGCGTTGCGTAGCTGCTGTCAAAATTAAAACTATGTAATTTATATGGGGTTAGCTACATTGCGCGCAACGCAACGCAACGCAAAGCATGAGTTGTTCAAAGTTCAACTTTTTACGCGAGCATACGTTGGCTATTTAAAAAGTGTCAGTTGGAAATTTTGAAAGTGTCGTTGTACGAGGTTTCAACAACGCAACGCTAAGCTGCTATGTTACTAGGTTGCGAAAAGTCATGCTCAGCTAAGCTACGCAACGCAACGCAACGCTGCTATGTAACTGGGCCTTAACTTTTTTCAATATCTCTGAAAAGCGCATTACAAACACTTGACACCACTGTGCTGTGTCAGTGCTTGACACCTATAAATTAAACAAAACGAATTTTTTCCGCATGTCAGCCATGTAAAAACGCGAATACGAGATACAAAAATAGAATTAAATCTAATTTTGTATTTGGTATAAAATATTTCTTGTCCCTTGTACGCGAATTGTGAGCGATGGCATTTACGTTCATGTGTTTTAAAAATTTTGACATCTCTTGTATCATGTATTTTGTCTCCCGTATGTGCATTGTGTTTAGGGCATAATCGGTTTTAAAATAAAAAACAGTTCAGTGCATGTCAGCGATATAAACATATACCTTGTTTATGCGTAATCCGAATTTCGGCTTAAGACAGAATCCGGCTCCATATAAACAGTCTTAAGTCGAAATTCGTCTCAAGCTTAATTTATTTCCGCTTAAGACGAATTATTGTGTGTATGCTTGAGGAATTCTCAAAATAGCTGATATTGGTCTTATATTAAAAGAATAATCTCACTCTATTCCGGTTAGTGATTAAAGTTATGTTAATGCAAAATATAGAACGTAAATTTTCAATTGTCTGAGAGAAAATCCGAATCTGTTTATACAGGCAATTCGTCTTAAACCGATTTTAAGCTTAAAACCGTCTTACGCATAAACAAGGTAATAATTAGAAAAAACGGTAAATATCCAGAATAACTCCCCCACCTCCGATTTTGATAAAATTTTTACACAATGTACAGTTAAATATGTAGAATCCAACTACGTTAATAAAAAGTGTCGGCCAAGTCCCGTTACGCGGTAATCTTACTGTAAAGTGCCGTAATTCTAATAATGCAACAGTTAATAATTCCTATATTATTCCACCAATATTGATGAAATTTGGACACATAGTGTATTTTGATGTGGACAATTTGACACTCATGCACCGTTACCTTTTTTTTTAACTGTAAAGTGCTAACACTTCAAAAATGCAATAATTGCCAAACTGTACCACTTTTTTTCACGAAATTTACATAAAATGTATAACTTTGTAAAATAAATTGTTTTTTAAAAATATTATATTTTATTTACCGTTTTTTCCCTACATATTTTTAAGGACTTTGATGTCGGTAAGTATGACAACGATAACTGCCATTTTCTTACATTTGAATTAATTGCGTTTAACTTCACTTCAATTATTTTGGAAGTGCTCATACCAACGTGCTTTTATTACAGTTCTACTGTATATGACATTTTTGATTGAATAGCTTGAATATACAAATAACCATTTTTATACTTTTACAGTGCTTTTTAAAGATAATAAAAAAAAACGGTAAGTAGAAGGCAGATTTTTTTAAAAACAAATGTAATGAAACAAACAAATGAAATGTAAACAAAAACGGTCACCTAATCAATTAACACTCTAAAAATACACTTAACCACTCACTTCTTTTTAATTTTTTTTTTTAAATCACTAAAGCACTAATCACTAATAATCCATGTGCACCAAAAAGTGATAATATACATTATTTTACCACTTTTAAGTGCAAAAACAAAGTTAAAAAATTGTTTCGTACGGCTTCGGCAATGTTAATTCCACAATTTTGGGAATTCATACACATACATGCACATACCTGGGGCATGGCTTGTAAATGTAGAAGGCTTTGGTTTCACCAAGGCCATAACCTTCTATATTACAAGCCATGAACAAGGAAAATATTGAGAGCGAATTTCCGCTCAATCGGACTACAAGTCGGTGAAGTCACGTTATGTTGTTAGTGTAATTTGGAGAATTTGGGAGAATTTGGTTGTCCGATTCTCTCAATTGAGATTCTTGTTCATGGCTTGTAAATATAGAAGGTTATGCCAAGGCCCTCGTAAGTACAGGCCTGGAAGCAGACTTTTTGGTTGTGTCTGTGCGAGGCCAAAATCGTCTGACAGTTGTGGAATTAACATGGCCGAAGCCGTACGAAGCAATTTTTTAACTTTGCTTTTGGAATAAAAAGTGGTAAAATATTGTATTTTATCACTTTTTAGTGCACACGGATTATCAGTGATAAGTTATTTAGTGATCTGAGTCCATAAATTAAAAAAAAATTAGTGGTTAAGTGTATTTTAAGAGTGTTAATTGATTAGGTGACCATTTTTGTTTACAATCGCGGTGGTTTTTTTTGTTAATTTAGTGAAAAAGTGTTGAATTTGTGTAGTAATGGAATTAAAAGTGAATTTAAAGTAGTTAAAAATTATTATAGAAGAGTTATTAAAAACATAAGTGCAAGTACTACCACACAACACGAATAACAATAACTTTTTTACTTTTCCTTCACATTTTTCTGCACTTATGTTTTTAATAACTATTCTATAATAATCTTTAATCACTTAAAAAGCACTTTTTATTATATTACTACACAAATTCAACATTTTTTCCCTAAATTAACACGAAAAAACCACCGCGATTGTAAACAAAAACGGTCACCTAATCAATTAACACTCTTAAAATACACTAAACCACTCACTTCATTTTAATTTTTTTTATTAAATCACTAAAGCACTAATCACTGATAATCCATGTGCACCAAAAAGTGATAATATACAATATTTTACCACTTTTTAGTGCAAAAACAAACTTAAAAAATTGCTTCGTATGGCTTCGGCCATGTTAATTCCACAACTGTCAGAATATTTTTGGCCCGTTTTCAGCTATGTCAGTATTAGTTGGCCTGGCTGCTTCCAGGCCTGTACTTACAAGGGCTTGGTTTCACGCAATTTTTTGTGTAACAACACATTTGTATTTGTGTAGGTCACGGTATACCATAACCATAGGAAGCGAATATGGCACCTGGACCACCGAATTGCTTACATGTATGTGTGCGGATGGCATGTTCATGGCTTTCTATATAGAAGGTTATGGGTATACAGAAACAAGGTAATGTAAAAGAGAAATGTCATTTGAATGCTGACGTCACTCGGCAAGTCTTCCCCATACAAAATCGAAATTATTGTTGTTGTTTTCTGTATTAACTTGCCGGGTGACGTCGGCTTTTTCTACGATATTCGTACGATATTCGAGCTCTCAGCCTCTTTTACACTACCTTGTTTCTGTATACCGTGTGTGTAGGCAATATTTCAAAAGTACACAATCGTGTTTTAGCCTGATGGTACACGGTATACAGAAACAAGGTAGTGTAAAAGAGACTGACAGCTCGAATATCGTACGAATATCGTAGAAAAAGCCGACGTCACCCGGCAAGTTAATACAGAAAACAACAACAACAATTTCGATTTTGTATGGGGAAGACTTGCCGAGTGACGTCAGCATTCAAATGACATTTCTCTTTTACATTACCTTGTTTCTGTATACCGTGTGATGGTACACGAGTTGTTTAGGAATCAATCAATAATCTTTCAATTAATTAATTAATCTAAAACAAAAAAAACAAATCAAATCATAAATTCATTCTTTCTCACGGAAGAATTTTATTGTTATCACCCAGACGTAATCTGAGATTCAATTTTAATGTAACTGGCGCAAATTGCCAGACGTAATATGATTCTAATTTTTAAATGCAACTGGCGTAAATTGCTGCGACTGCAATTTACGATATGAGAAAGAATGAATTTATGCTTCTTTGGGAAAACTCTTCCCACGGGAATTTTCAGTTTTAGGGATAATTCGGATTATAACATTTTTTGTATAAAAAGCGATTTTTAGGAAATAAAGTTAAGTTGTTTTTAAATCTTCAAGCAATCAAGTTGTTTTATACGTCGTAAAATAATTTCAAGTGTACTGGTATAAGAGCCTTTGCACTAAACTATAAAGGTCTAGGTTTATGTGCCTTGATCAACCTACATTCTATTTTTACAAAGCGAAATAAAAGAGTTTTCGCACATTTTGGTGACCCCGACAATTCGGAAAGAATTTCGCAAATTTTTTTGACGCCGACAAGTGGGCAACATTGTGGTGAATCCGAATTGAGCAAAGCTTATTTAAGCAGCATTCAACACATTGTCATCATCGGTATCGACATAACCATCTGCAATACAAGAGCCATTAATACAGCAGCCGTCATTATCAGACCGTGACTTCTACCAAGGAAAGTTCACGTGCACAAGAAATCATCATGAATATGGAGCAATTAGCTCAAATGCAAAAGGAGACTGGAGGCGAGATAGAGCGAGTTTCCAACAGTTATACAAAGACCCCCCACGCCCGGAGAACTTCAACGCTTCTGCGCAACAAGCAACGAGAGCTAGGGGACTTATGGGCGATGTTCGAGGCGACCGACATCGAGATCCGGACAAATCACGAGGATAAAGTAGATCATCCCTACTTTACTCAGGAATATTATAAACAAATACGAAAAGGCTATGATAAGAATATGTATGACATCAAGCAGCGTCTTGAAGCGCTGGAGACCTTCGATCAAGCCGCAAACCAACCTGCAGAAGACATCGAAGAACAAGGCGATGAAGAAGTAGCTCAGAAGACGACGTCTCCTATGAAGAAAGCAGCTGGAGCTATTCCAAAGCACCATCATTTTGAAACCGAGAAAGAACATCGAGCTGACTTAACAATCAATATTAGGAAACTTACGATTCTAAGTACGGCAATGCGGAAAATACTCAAAGCTGCTAGTGATGACAGCATCGTTTTGCCAGAACATTACTGCAAGCTGCAAATCAAGAGAATTGAAAGTCACTGGAACGAGATCTCAACGCTTCATACAGCAATTTGGGGTCAGCTTAGTGAATCATCGCTGGAACATTACGACATCGAGGAGTATTTTAGTCTGGAAGATGAGGTTCAAGCAGAACTCCTACAGCTTTATGGTCAACTGAAGGCTTGCGACACAACAGTACAGTCAAGAATTAATAACTCTTCAGCCGTCAAGCTTCCTAAGGTAACTTTACCAAAGTTCGACGGTGATTACCTGAAGTGGCGCCAGTTCCGAGACTTATTTACGGAACTGGTTCACAACCAAAACATAGCTGAGTGCCACAAGATGTGGTATCTCAAGACAAGCCTAATGGGAGAAGCAGAAAAACTTATCAGACACTATACAACCTCCGATGCCAACTACATGTCAGCCTGGAAGGTCATCAATGATCGATACGAGAACACCAGGTTATTGGCGACAGCATTAATAAGCAGACTTCTGTCGCAACCTAGCCAATCAAATGAAAGTGCAACAGCCATTAAGTCGATGCACGACACAACATGGGAATGCTTATTAGGACTTCAAAATCTACAACTTGACACTTCGCATTGGGATCCATTGCTCCTACATATCTTACAAAAGAAGATGGACAGGATTACACTCACGTTATGGGAACAGTCATTAACAAATCCGAGAGCATTACCATCACTCACAGATTTTCTCAAGTTTTTAGAAATCCGGTTTCAGTCGCTAGAGGCACTGGGAGGCAAAACCAAGTCTATAGAAGAAAGGCCAAGACAGCAAATAACATCAAAGACGTTTTCCTCCATGGTGACAACAAGTCATGGTTGTCCATCATGCAAGGGACAACACGCACTATATGCGTGTAACAAATTTCTTCAGTCAACACCAGTCGATCGCTTAAAAACAGTAAGGGCAAACAAACTCTGCATCAATTGCCTGAAATCAGGACACAGCTACTACAATTGCACATCTAGAGCTTGTACCAAATGTTCACGAAGACATAACACCCTCTTGCATCTGGAAGACTCAACATCATTCAATAAGGATACCAAGATGAACGTCCCAAACGAACCCACAGCACAAAAAAATAACAAAAACTCGACAGCTCAGCAAGCTTCGGGGGGAGGACATTCAGCTTCCCTGACAGCGAATGCAGTCCAACCCACCAAGGGATACGTTTTATTAGGCTCAGCTCTTCTGAATGTTAGCAATAAGGTAGGCAAGAGCATTCAATGCCGAGCCCTTCTTGACTCCGGGTCTCAGCTGAGTTTCCTAACTGAAGAATCAGCCAAGAGATTAAAGTTAAGGATGGAGTCCACGCAGACCAACATCGAAATGATTGGCCGGCAAAGCCAAAAGACACATCGACGAGCAACTATCTATTTACACTCCAGAATCAATGGCTTCAACGCTTCCATCGAAGTCCAGATCATACCCAGCATTATTTCTCCACAACCAACCCAATTGATTGACATTTCTACTTGGTCAATACCTCATAATATAGCTCTCGCTGATCCAGACTTCAACGAACCAGGGGAGATTGACCTTCTAATAGGCGCCGAATTATACCATTCTCTCCTTGCAGTAGGACAGATTAAGCTAAGTGACACCTTGCCGATTTTGCAGAATACCGTGTTCGGGTGGGTCGTTGGCGGCAAAATACATGATGCCGTTTCTCAACAAGCGACTTGTGGTATTTGCTCTGAAGACGAACGATTAAGCGAACAAATTGAAAGGTTCTGGCAGGTGGAGGACGTTGACAACACAGATCGTTCGCTCTCGGTCATAGATCACCAATGCGAAGTTAACTTCAATGAAACATGCACAAGAGATAACACAGGACGATTCACAGTGAACCTGCCTATGCGAAAGGATCCACAGACTCTTGGGGAGTCCAAGGAGATAGCCTATCGAAGATTTTTAGCAGTTGAACGGAAACTCACTTTGAATCCAGAGCTAAAGAAACAATACTGCGCGTTCATGCGCGAGTATGAACAATTAGGACACATGCGAGAAATTGATTTCAACACATTAAGCAAACCTTATTATTTTTTGCCGCATCATGCAGTCATAAAGCCCGAAAGTTCCACCACTAAACTACGAGTCGTGTTTGACGCTTCAGCAAAGACGACATCAGGGATTTCGCTAAACGATATTCTCCACATAGGGCCAACAATCCAAGAGGACGTGTATACCATATTATTACGCTTCCGTCTTCCACGATATGTATTTACCGCTGACATCGAAAAGATGTATAGGCAAATAAGAATAGCCGAGGAACAACAAAGGTATCAACTGATATGGTGGCGCAGCCATCCGCAAGACAAGATTCGGTGCTTTCAATTGACTACAGTAACATACGGCACTGCCTGCGCACCATATCTAGCGATACGATGTCTCCAGAAACTGGCCGAGGAAGAAGCGCCCAGCTACCCATTAGCGCTACAGAGCATCAAACAAAATTTCTATGTAGACGATGTACTAGCAGGATCTGATAGCCTGATGGAGGCAGTAGAAAAGAAATCACAACTACAAGGGCTGCTACATCAAGGTGGTTTCAAATTAAGGAAGTGGTGTGCCAATCACCCACAGCTTCTACAAGGAATTAGGCCAGAAGACCAGGAACTACAGTTAGACTTCAGCAGTATGACAGAAGAGCATGTGAAAACTATGGGATTGACATGGTCTCCAAAAACAGATATGTTCCGCGTCAGATTCAATGGCACCCCACATCATCGAATCACTAAACGCACAGTGGTATCAGACATAGCACATCTTTTTGACCCGTTGGGCATAGTGGCCCCGATAGTGGTCGTTGCAAAACTGTTCTCCCAACGATTATGGGCACTTAAGATAGACTGGGACGCTGCCCTACCACAGGAGCATCATTCTTACTGGGCTAGGTTCAAAGAAGACTTGGCTGTATTAAACGACGTCACATGTCCTAGACATGTCTTTGCCCAGAGAAGTCCAAAGTCATTACAAATCCACATATTCACCGACGCATCAGAAAAGGCATTTGGGGCAGTTGCTTACATTCGGTCCATCAATAAGGACAACATCATTACCGTACGGCTACTGTGTGCAAAATCTAGAGTTGCACCATTAAAGCAGCATACATTACCCCGCTTAGAACTTTGTGCAGCTAAACTAGGTGCCGAGTTGGGTAACCGAATTAGAGCAGACCTTAATCTCAAGGGAGAATCGATGTTCTTTTGGACAGACTCCGAAATCACGTTAGCTTGGATCAACACAAGCTCAGCCAAACTTCAAACATTTGTGGCAAACAGAGTGGCAGCCATACAGATGCTTACCAGAGCACAGCAGTGGCGTCACGTAACCTCCAAGCAAAACCCAGCAGATGTATTATCCCGAGGCACCACACCACAGAAACTGATCTCAGACAATTTATGGTTCTACGGTCCCATCTTTATTCACGGCGCAGAATCAAGTTGGCCTCCACCATACGAAAAGGGGAGGCAAGAATTATTGAAACTAAGAAAAGGTGTAGTAACGTCAGCGCTCCAGATTACAGACACACATTTCATCGACATTATTGATCATAGAAATTCATTCAAAAGGCTTCAGAGAATAATAGCTTACGTGCTACGGTTCGCCAAAGGCTTGAGGAAGGACCAACCACGGAGCCTTCAAATCACAGCAGAAGAGATGGAAAATGCTAAATACACAATCATGAAGGCGATACAGGAATCAGAGTTCAAAAGTGATATAAATCATCTAAGAAAATATGGAGAAGTGTCAAAGAGTAGCTCCTTGGCCGGTCTCACCCCATTCATTGATCATGAGGGTGTCATAAGGGTTGGCGGAAGACTGGAGGCCGCTGATCTTCCATATGATTCAAAACATCCAATTTTGCTACCTTATAGCCACTCAGTTACAAAGACAATCCTGACTGAGATTCATGTAGATAACCTCCATATTGGTCCACAAGGTTTGCTGGGTATCACACGACAGCAGTTCTGGCCAATAAAGGGCGAGACATTAGTAAGGTCGGTCGTGCAACATTGTGTTCACTGTGCTAAAGCTAAGCCGAAACTACTGCAACAACTCATGGGAAATCTTCCGCCAGCACGAGTACAGCCCGCGAGACCCTTCATCAATTCTGGAGTTGACTTCTGCGGTCCTATTTGGACACACTTTAAGATTCGAGGAAAACGTCCTGTCAAAGCTTACATCGCAGTTTTCTGCTGTTTTTCAACGAAAGCCGTACATCTAGAAATTGTCAGTGATATGACTACAGAGGGTTTCATTGGCACATTAAAAAGGTTCACAGCAAGAAGAGGACACTGCCGCCACATTTACTGCGACAATGGCACCAATTTCGTGGGTGCAAGAAATCAGCTGACCGAACTACAACAGCTTATTCAATCTGAAGACTCAGTTAACAGAATCGTAACAACATGCAGCTCCAGGGGTACTGATTTTCACATGATACCCCCGCGAGCTCCACATTTTGGTGGCCTGTGGGAAGCTGCCGTTAAGTCAGCGAAGCACTTACTTCAATCAACGTTAGTTGCCGCCTCGCTTACCTACGAGGAGATAGAGACAGTTGTAACAGAGGTGGAGGCCATTCTAAATTCAAGACCTCTTACCCCAATGTCTACAAATCCCAATGATTTGATGGCGCTCACTCCAGGGCATTTTTTAATTGGGGAGCCTCTAACGTCAACCGTGGACTCTCACGCCAAACCTCTGAACGTAAATCTCCTCACACGGTGGAAACTTGTCACACATCTTAAAAATGAATTCTGGCGCAGATGGCAGAAGGAATACTTAAACGAACTTCAATATCGTGCCAAGTGGAGGCAACGGTCGCAGAACATCAAACAAGGCGACATGGTCATAATCAAGGAAGACAATGTTCCTCCTTTACGCTGGCTACTAGGACGAATACTACAAACGCACGCTGGAAATGACGGCCTAGTCCGTGTTGCTGATGTTAAAACATCTACAGGGGTGCTACGCCGCCCCATCCACAAACTAGCACCTCTACCAATAGAGAGTTCTGAAGCAGGTAGCGAGGAAGAGTCCAACGCAAAGGAAGAATCCTCAAGGTTGCACCAGCCATCGGACCTCCTTGGACCCCAGTCTACAATCTCTGCTGGAGAAAACAGGCCTAACGAAAAGCACACAACAGAGTCACCGCCAAGGAAGAAAATAAGAAGCTCATTGGGATCAGCCATCATGACATTACTTCTCACCTGTTTAATTCTTCCTACAACCTGGGCTAACCCCGTTGAAATAACACCATTCAAAAATCAACCGGGAATCTATTTTGAAAATTTGGGACCATCAAACATCATCTCCAGTGAGTGGAATCTAATCGCTTTCTACAACATGGAGCCATTTTGGCAAGAGCTTTACACGCTTCAACAATTTATCAGCAAGTTACAAGAAATATGCGGCCAACTACAACAACATGAGCTTTGCCTTCAAACGATGACACAGTTTCAACAGCTTATGGGAGAATTGTCAAAAAACAACGAGTTACTCGTCAATCAGCCTGACCGCAAACGCAAACGGAGAGGCGCACTAAACTTCGTTGGGAACATGGCCAACGCGCTGTTCGGAGTTTTAGACTCTGAATACGCTAAGGAAATGTCCATGACCATTAGAAAGGTCGAAAGGAACGAACTGCATCTCTCAGAATTAGTGAAGAATCAAACCTCGCTAATAGATGCCACAATAAATGTGATGAGAAACGACCAGGAGTCTATTAGAGCACAATTACTATCAGTAGATGATCACATCAACCAACTAACTGCAGGACTAACGGTCATCCAACAGGAAGTACAACAACAGCAGCTCTCACAACTCTTCACAGCAGTAGCAATTCAAACCATGCTACTTACTTCCAACTTTCGTCGCATTCAAACCACTATTTTGGATGTACTCGTCGATACGCACCATGGGAGAATAAGCCCTCTATTAGTAACACCATCTCAACTTCGCGAGGAGATCAACAAAATCAAAATCCACCTTCCAACGTCATTGAAACTGCCAGCAATACCCGAGAATATATTGAGCTTCTACAGCCTCATCACTGTCACAGGAAAGGCAGAACCAAATCACATTGTCTTCAAAATTTCGCTACCACTGCTGGCATCGGAAAATCTAGAACTCTTCCATGTAGTACCAGTTCCAGTACAAATAAACGACACGTTCGTAGCAATCCAACCATCATTCCCGTACCTACTAATGAATCTCTACAGGGACAAATATTACCCGATGACGGATCAAGAGCTTCTTTCATGCATTTTCTTCAACAGAGAAAGATATCTCTGCAAGCAGAATCATCCGATGTACAGAAGAGGCTCCAATGTTAGTGCCTGTGAAATGAACTTCCTCAATCAAGACCAACAATCGCCGTTATGTCATGTCATCAAGACCGAAAACAGGGCACATTGGATACAACTACGAGCAACCAACCAATGGATATACTCCTTGAAGGAGAGGACAGCGCTGAATGTAGTGTGCGGTGATAACACAACGAAATTCTACATAGAAAAATCAGGACTGTTGAAGGTCATGGCCGATTGCGTTATTAAACAGCAACTGGTAACGATACAGGGACACAAATTGTATCCAACGACGGTTCGATTCTCATTCACTCCATCACAGAATCTAACTGACAATTTAACAAGCAAACAGCTTCAACCAATAGTACTTCAGACACACGATTATTCGCCTCATTTTGAAGAGCTGGCCGAAATCAAGAAGAAAATCTTGGAGGTACATAGTGAACTCCCAGCAACGCTCGAACATCATGACATTCATCAATATTCTATAGCTTACATCAGTCTATTCCTCATCATAATTTTAAGCGCATTCCTCATATGGAAACATAGAAGATCTTTATGTTCCGGCAGCACTAATGTCAAGGAGATAATCGAGTCGACGCAACCTGACGACAACCACTACAACACTCCAACCAGAACCAGGGACTTCACCGCCAACTTTGATTCAAGATCCTGTTGAATACATCATTCAACGGGGGGAGGATGTTTAGGAATCAATCAATAATCTTTCAATTAATTAATTAATCTAAAACAAAAAAAACAAATCAAATCATAAATTCATTCTTTCTCACGGAAGAATTTTATTGTTATCACCCAGACGTAATCTGAGATTCAATTTTAATGTAACTGGCGCAAATTGCCAGACGTAATATGATTCTAATTTTTAAATGCAACTGGCGTAAATTGCTGCGACTGCAATTTACGATATGAGAAAGAATGAATTTATGCTTCTTTGGGAAAACTCTTCCCACGGGAATTTTCAGTTTTAGGGATAATTCGGATTATAACATTTTTTGTATAAAAAGCGATTTTTAGGAAATAAAGTTAAGTTGTTTTTAAATCTTCAAGCAATCAAGTTGTTTTATACGTCGTAAAATAATTTCAAGTGTACTGGTATAAGAGCCTTTGCACTAAACTATAAAGGTCTAGGTTTATGTGCCTTGATCAACCTACATTCTATTTTTACAAAGCGAAATAAAAGAGTTTCGCACACGAGTCAATTCATTCACTCAATCCCTACGTCAAAACTGGCAGTTTATTGAGCATAGGTGATACACGTTGCAATTCGTTTCACGCAATTTTAGTTTTATATCCGTAGGTAATATTTCAAAAGTAGACATTCGTGTTTTATTTATCAACGATACGATACGATTTCTCTCAATTTTTATTTAAATACCCCAAAAAAGTTACTTGAATAACGCCAACTGATGAAATTTACTTTTTTTTCGTTGATGTTTCAAAATATGCTTGATGCAGTCACACCGGCCATAAACATTTTCCATGCAATTGGCAGAAAAATAGAAACCGATTCCATTTTCGCTCAACCGCGCAAACTTCACATCGATCCCTCCCTCGGCCTCTTAAAATGGCCGTGTTTTTTTAATGAACTATATAGTTCTTCCCCATACAAATCTGAAAACCCAGCTTTTATCGAGGTTTTTATCCAGGTCTTGGGACATTTCAAAATTTCCCTTTCTTTTCGGAATGTAGCATACTTACCGGCTGTCGGAAAAACGTCATTTAAAATAAAAACAACATAGAAGTGACGACAGCAAATTTGAAAGCATGAGGAAACAAATAATTTATTTTTTAGAAAATTATTCATTATTTTCTAGAGGGGAATTCGTGTAGCAGTTGTTTACTGACTGAATTTGAATTTTCAGTGAAAAAAAGAAAAATGAAGTGTGCAGTTTGAATTTCACTACGCTAAAATTCTTCGAGGGCCCTTCCTGTAGTTCTATATTCTAAGCTCGGCCTACTAACTGCCAGGTGACAGTTCGAATTGATTGGTTCATTGACTCATGGAGGCTATACAAGGAGACAAAACTCCGGGTTGTCAATTTTCGTTTGATTATTGGTGGCGCTGCGGTCAAATGTACCCCAAAAAACATGGCCGATTGTATTTATCCGGTTCATGGTAAAGTTCGTTTATTACTAAAATCTTTTACGTTTAGCAGCTTACAGCTGTTTACCAGCTTCTAAATTCGATTTTATATCAATGCGATTATTCGTAATTAATCAATTTTTGATGTTTCCAATGAATTTTTATCAAATTCATGCGGGGTACATCGGACAAAGGTGACATCTGTGGCCAAAAATGAACTAGAAGTTTAGTTTCTTCTACCCATCCATTTCCTGTCATTTTCCCCATAAGAGTTTTGTCTCCTTGTATATTCTCCATGCATTGACTCGTGTATCATGGGCCCAAGTTATCGCTGTTAACTTAGCACCGTTCCTAACATGCCACAAATAATAACATTTCTCATTTTAGAAATAATAACATTTCTCATTTTAGAAATAATAACAAAGCAAGAAAAGTAATATTATGTAATAATCAGGGTATTCATGTCAACCCTCGTAAATCGCGTAAACCAGTAAACGGCGTAACTAGTGTTAGATTAACATGAATGTGACATTAGTTTTCGGTGTTTATTACGGGGCTTATTCTGAGAGTCGAATCACTCACATGACATTTCTCGATTGATTGTCACCTCAATTTCGGAGAGGCATTCTCAGAGCGGAAACGCAGTTAACAACATTCATTCCACTCTGGGAATACCCCATGCAACTGACGGTTGGCAATTTTGAATGAGAGATGTCTCTAAGTCGACTCGTGGAATACCATTCCTTGAGTGTAGCCCAAAACAGAATGAATGCAGAAACTTCGACTTTGACTTCACCGTTGCAGTAAAGTCGAATTTGCTGCACAGCGCTAACACATTCATTTCAGAACTTCAAAGTCTATAATTTGCAGATAGAATTTACAATTGCGATCACCATTTAATAACATAACAAAAATTATAAATTTTAAAAAATTTACCAATTTTTTTTTATTGTATGTGACTTTTACGTATATTACCTGCAATTATTAAGTTTGGCATACGATAAACTCAATCAATTTAAATTTTCTAATTTGGCTACAGTGGCAAAATTGAAATGTTGTGTTGATAGTTCTGAAACTTTTGCAGCAACTTTTAAAATTTTCAAAGTTAAAGTCGGCGCAAAGTTTACTGCAACGTTTACTGCATTGACTCTGTTAACTGAACGTGAGTACTATAGAAAATGTATGAAACTGTCAAAATGCAAAGTTGAAGTCGAAGTTTCTGCATTCATTCTGTTTTGGGCTTGTCACTTCACTTGCAATGTCACATGACTCTCAGAATAAAGGCCCAACTATAATGCACGTAAGAAACGCACGTCAGCCGACGTGCGTAAATATCAAACCTTCGTCAAACGTATAATGGTTTGTGTATACGAAAGTTTTCACAAGTTTAAAATTATTAAAATGCATAATTATAATTCATTGACTATTAAAACTTGGCTATTAATATTTCCACATTAAAAATAATCGTGTTTATTTTCAATTATAATAAATTTCTCATCAAAATCACTCCCAAAAATTTGAAGCGCAACCTTTCCCATACTAGGTCTGTTCCCGTACTTTTCCTGCAAAAACTTGTTGGGCTAAAAGTTACTTGAATAGTGGGGATAATTCTGTCAAAAATCCAGAAAGTAAAGAAACGCTTTTTGGGCGATTTCTTGCAAATTAACAAGAAGATAACATAAATGTCGTTTGTGTGTATGTGTATGCCGCTTTTTTAACATACAAATACATACAACAAAATGTCAATTGACAACTTGCAAGAAATCACAGGACCGAAAAACTCTGGCAAATTCCTGCACGGAAATTTCCCCGCTTTTTCTTGCATGAGAAAGTAAAGAAACACAAATTGGGCAAGTTCGGGTGAATTCTTGCGCCGCGGGATCCCACATTCGAGTTCGGGAACAGACTTACTCTTTCTTGTTTAAAACCCACAGAACAACAACAAAAAAAATCAGCTGTCATCAATTTAACTACAAAATCTCACAAAACGTACGTTGAGCGCGGTTCTGTTCGCATTTTTACGTTTAACGAAACTTAACGAAACAAAATATGACCGACGTACGTCCAATATGGTCGAACCCATTAATTTCCACGAGAGCGGCCAGATGACGTGCGCTTCTTACGTGCATTATAGTTGAGCCTTTAAGGCCCTACCTTAGAATACAAAACTACAGGAAGGGCCCTCGGAGTATTTTAGCGTAGTGAAATTCAAACTGCCCACTTCATTGCTCTTTTTTTCACTGAAAATTCACTCGTAACAACTTCTAATTGACAAAAACAAATTCTTTAAACTTTCTGTCTTCTTTTTAATTAGTTTTGCGAAAAACTGTAAATAAATTTTATAGAAAAACTCGTTTTAAAGAAAGTGCCGCGGGAAAATTTGACAGTTAACTAACAAGAAATTGTACCAATTTGACAGTTGACTGATAGCGATTTCACTACGCTCCCATACACGGATTTTATACCCGAGGGCCTTTCCTGTAGTTCTCTATTCTAAGGGCCCTACGTTTACGCAAATCTTAGAATACAAAACTACAGGAAGGGCCCTCGGAGAATTTTAGCGTAGTGAAATTCAAAGTGCACACTTCATTGCTCTTTTTTTCACTGAAAATTCACTCGTAACAACTTCTAATTGACAAAAACAAATTCTTTAAACTTTTTTTCTTCTTTTTAATTGTTTTGCGAAAAACTGTAAATAAATTTTATAGAAAAACTCGTTTTAAAGAAAGTGCCGCGGGAAAATTTGACAGTTAACTAACAAGAAATTGTACCAATTTGACAGTTGACTGATAGCGATTTCACTACGCTCCCATACACGGATTTTATACCCGAGGGCCTTTCCTGTAGTTCTCTATTCTAAGACGCAAATTATGCTGTAAACATAATTGGGGCGATCAACGCAACTACTTTCGCAAAAACTGTCAAAAACCAATAGAATATACGTCTGTATATGAACGTGCACATAAATTCGACCAGGGCTACGGCCACGTCGCTGACCACGGCGGCTCAATCAATCTAATTTCTATTTTGTAGCTATCGCCTGTCAAAGATGTTTATCTACTGAGGTTATGTTTTCATAATTTGTGTGTATTTTTTATTTTGAGGTTTGATTAAACAAACCCATTTTTATATAATTGATGCAATATTTTTTATATTGCTTATTTTTTTCATATATTTCATGATTATATCAAAAATATTTTTTCACAGATAAGAATAAAAAAACAAAAATTAAGTCGCCGTGGCTCCAATTATGTTCACACAACGAATTTCAGCCCGGAAATCGCTGTTGCCGTCGCCGCCGCCGTGGTCGTGGTTCCAACTTTACGAGGGTTGACATCTTAGATTATAGAAATACAGGAAAGGCCCTCGCGTATAAAATTCGGGAATGCGAGCGTAGTGAAATGTGCTATCAGTCGACTGTCAAATTGGTATAATTGCTTGTTAGTTTACTGTCAAATTTTCCCGCGGCACTTTCTTTAAAACAAGTTTTTCTATAAAATTTATTTACAGTTTTTTAAAAAACTAATATCAAAAAAGAAAGAAAGCTTAAAGAATTTGTTTTTAGTGTAATTGAAGTTGGTCGAGTGAATTTTCAGTGAAAAAAAGAACAATGAAGTGTGCAGTTTGAATTTCACTACGCTAAAACTCTGCCCTTCCTGTAGTTCTATATTCTAAGGTTGACATGAATACCCAGAATAATATCTTCATGCTATATTGAAATATTACCTAATTATTTGCTTACAACAAAAATTTACGGTAAATATTCAGATTAACTCCACGCCCGATTTTGATGAAATTTTTACACAAGGTACAGTTAATTATGTACACTTCAGGTATGTTAATAAAAAGTGTCGGTCTATCTTGTAATTCCACTTCCAAGTACCGAAATTTCAAAAATTGAACAAGTCATAATTTCTATATTATTTCACCAATATTGATGAAATTTACACACATTGTATATTTTTAAGTTGACAATTTATTTAAAAAAAAAATGGCACTCATGCACCGGTACTTTTTTATTTAACTTTATAATACTTAAATTTCAAAAATGCTATAATTGCCAAAGTACACCACGTTTTTTTATGAAATTTTTGTATAAGGTATATCTTCTACAATGCTGTCGCTGCCGCTTGTATATTAACTTTCAAAAAGTTTACCGCTGCTAGTGTCGCGCGACCAAAGTTAAAATGTTGGGAACTTTACGCGACGCGACCCGCGGCAGCGACACCTTATCGACAAATTGTATTTTCGATTAGAGAATTTCATATTGAAAAGGTTTGTGAACGCTTGTTTTTCAAGAAAAAACGAAAAATAAATTCGATTTTTTTGTAATAGTGAGCTTATTTTTTTGACCACTCCTTGTAGTTGGCGCTAACGATCCTACATTTCATTTAGCCCGTTTATGATTAGGTTGAAAAGTTGAATCGAGGTTGAGTTGAAATTTCGACCACCGTATATGATTCCGAGTTGAGTTCACTTTGGGTTGAAATCGGGTTGAACTGCCATCAAAACATAACCTCTTTTTGTTAATTCTTTTTATATATTTCTGACTTCCTATACAGTTTTCCATCAAAATGGTGAAGGGAATTTTGTTCCCGCATTATTTCTAATATAGTTTTTGTTTCCTAATGCTCCCAAACATTTCTTTTAGCCATTGTCAAAATTAAATTTCCTCTGTTTTCACATATATAGTTAATATAACACAATTAACGCGCTACAAAAACACCGAACACAAAACTAACGCCGAAGGCAGACTTCACGAATGGTAAACAAACAAAACAAATGTCACTTCAACCCAAATTCAACTCAACACGCGTTTATGGGGCGAAATATCAACTCGACCCAGGTAGGAGAGCTGAGTTTGGTTGAGTGGACCCAATTACAACTCGATCCCCGTTTATGACTGGATTCAACATGGGTTGAACCTAGGTTGAACCTAGTCATAAACGGGGTAAATGCGCTCTACTGTAATCATAAGTAATTTTGTAATGAAAATGTCAACAACAGCGTATGGTGTCTATCTATATATAAAAATGAATGGGGCTACGTAGACTAGTCATGATTACTATGTAGTAAAACCGATTTTTAAGAAGAGAGAGGTGAAGTGGCGGGGTGAGTATGCCGCCCCTTCACCTCTCTCTTCCTAAAATTCGGTTTTACTACATAGTAATCATGACTAGTGTACGTAGCCCCAATGTGTGTATGTATGTATGTTTGTTCGCAATAGACTCCTACACTATGTAACCGATCCTAATGAAATTTTAACCATGCGCTATTTACATTAAAACTTAGAACATAGGCTGTGTTATTACTTTCTAAAGCCACTCCTGGATGGCACTGTCATGGAGAGCTTCGTTGAAAATCATCGCAGAGCTTTGAATTTTTGCATGAAGGTCCGTGGAGGTCTCCCATGATGCACCTCGAAGCCCGACTTTCGAAATATGGCCGCCGAAATATGACCGTAATTCAAGATTGCCGCAGAAATATGGTTGAATTTGCCAATTTTATTCCGATTCCAATGAAAGTGGGTATCTTGGGATTTTTAAGATCGAAAATAACGAATTCGTGGTCAAACCTTATAAATTCAAAATGGCCGACGAATTAGCAAATTGTGTTCCGATTCCAATGAAAATCCGTAACTGAGGTTTTTTAAGGTAGCAAATAACGACTTTATGAACAAAATTTAAATTCAAAATTGCCCCACCAATATGGCCGACGAGTTTGCGAATTGTATTCCGATTCCATTCCAAATCGGTATATGGGAGTTTTTATGGTAGTAAATAACGAATTTATGAGCAAAAGTTATTGGTTGAATTTGCCAGTTTTATTCCGATTCCAATGAAAGTGGGTATCTAGGGGTTTTTAAGGTCGCAAATAACGACTTTGTGGTCAAACCTTATAAATTCAAAATGGCCGACGAATTAGCAAATTGCGTTCCGATTCCAATGAAAATCTGTATCTGAGGTTTTTTAAGGTTGCAAATAACGATTTTATGAACAAAATTTAAATTCAAAATGGCCGCACCAATAAGGCCGACGAGTTTGCGAATTGTATTCCGATTCCAATCCAAATCGGTATATGGGAGTTTTTATGGTAGTAAATAACGAATTTATGAGCAAAAGTTATTGGTTGAATTTGCCAATTTTATTCCGATTCCAATGAAAGTGGGTATCTAGGGGTTTTTAAGGTCGCAAATAACGACTTTGTGGTCAAACCTTATAAATTCAAAATGGCCGACGAATTAGCAAATTGCGTTCCGATTCCAATGAAAATCTGTATCTGAGGTTTTTTAAGGTAGCAAATAACGATTTTATGAACAAAATTTAAATTCAAAATGGCCGCACCAATAAGGCCGACGAGTTTGCGAATTGTATTCCGATTCCAATCCAAATCGGTATATGGCAGTTTTTATGGTAGTAAATAACGAATTTATGAGCAAAAGTTATTCAAAATTGTGTATCCAATATGGCGAAAGAATTTTGCCAAATAAGTCACTTCCCGTAAATACCAGCTCAAAGAAGCGCAGAATCGCGATTTTATTTATACACGGCACAAAAGAACGATAAACATTAGAAAATAATTGTACAATTAATTCCCCTAGTTCGAATATATGAACGCAATTTTGCAATATGTGACATTAAGAGATAACAAAAGTCGGATTTTTGGCATTGATTTTTCCAGCTATAAAAAATTTGTTTCATTTTTCAATTTAGTTTTATTGTTCTCGAAAAATTTTGTTATTGCAGACTTCTAGATTTAAATTAAAAAAAGCTATAGAAAATGGCCCTCGAATTTCGAGTGCTGCATGCTGCCATTTGCATTAATTTTAAATCTGGTAACGTTCATAATTTTAACAGAATACACAGGGAATTTTGGTCATATTTCAAATAAATGTATTTGAATCTAATTGTAGCGGTACATTTTCCCGCTATCAAAAAGCATGATAAGTCACCAGCAACAATTACGGCTAGCGATCACTTTAGTTGCTACCTCCGACCTAGACGCACGCGAGGCGTACATCAGTATTGTATATTATACCTTAACTCTAAACTTTAAAATAAATCTAAATAAATAAATGGAATTGCATAATATGTGTGGTGTTTTAACATAAAGGAGTCAACCTCAACACCCCACATAATGGTGACCCCGAACATTTTGTTGAAATATTAAAGTGCACCAAAGTTCTTTCTTTTATACTTAACACAGTTCAAAGTAAAAAGTGAAAAAAAATAACAATTTTAAACAAATTTTAATGTAAAGTGGAAATAATCTCAATCCAACGATAAAAAGTGCCGAAACAGCCAGCACATAGATGTACATACAAAATTGTACAATCAATAGAAATATAACAGTTCTGCCCAATTGTGAAGATTTAAGCATCAATCAGGAATATCATGGAACGTTTAGTCATTAAATTATTAAAAACATAATTTTCGTGATATCGTGGCGATTTAATTTTGTATAATTGTGTAAAACGTCAAATATCGCCAAAGGTCAAGAAAGCACCCCGCCAATACAAAGAAGCACACGGAATAAATGGACTAATGAAAGAAAAAACAATGGATGTTTCATCTTACCCACGAAATAGACGGATTACCATTTCACACACGTGGACTAAAACCCTACAAATTCTACATACTTGCGGAAACACCCAACATAAATGAACATCGAGCAGAAGATAATAGCAGCACAAGAAAACGCACATTTTTATATATACATTCAAGTCAGTCATTTAATTTCAATTATACATTTTAACTTAATAAGTAAATTTCTGAAATCATAATATTCTATTTTTTTTAGATTCATATACATAAAATCTCTATATTAAAATAAAAAGCAAAAAAAAAAGAAAAAAATTAGAAATCGAGAAAAACATTAAAATAAAACATGTAACGGGACACAATAAGAGAAATGCTCTGCTAGAAAATTGCTTCAATAAAAATTAAAACAAAAGTAAGTAAAAAAAACAAAAACTATACAATAATTAGCGCTCATTTTTGTTATTCACTATACTTTGTTTGCATCTAATTGAATGCCACAATCCCTGACTGCAGTTTTTGAGCTCGCGGGAGGTTGTGAATTTTGTTAGGTTAGCGGAAAAGTAAAAATTAAATATAAATATTTTTAAAAGATTCGAAATTTCAAATATGAGACTAAAGCCAATTTTTGTACGCACAATGAGGTTAACCGCTCCCTTACCTTGTCGTAGTTTAATGAAAATAAAAGAACAGATTAAAGATTTAATATTATAAATAAATTTTTTTTTACTCAATTTTATTTCGTGCACTTTCCGACATATCGGCGACCAGTTGTCTTAGCGGCAGTCTTCGCTAAAAATTATTTCACGGAGCTGGACCGATCTTAACTTACACCCAACAAAAATTTTCTTTTCTTATCGCCTTGCCGCACCCTTAACCGCTTCAACATGAGTGACGATGATAAAGATAGAGGAGAGAGTTCAAGCGGACTAGTTTCATCACATAATGAAAATGCCAACTCTAACTCAACATTTCAATCAATCGGAAATAGAGAATACCCGCACTTCCTCTCGTCATTAAAATTTCCACAATTTTGGAGCAATAGACCCGATCTTTGGTTTCTCCAAGTCGAAACTCAGTTTCGTATAAAAGGCCTTACCCGATCATCCACTAAATATGATCATCTAGTTGCATCTTTGCCCTCAGCCACGATCGAAATCGTGGCTGAGCACTTTTACACCCCCAAACGAAGATCAGTATGAAAACTTAAAAAAACTCCTTTTACAAAGAAGCAGAGATTCGGAAGAGCGCAGGCTCGACGATTTGCTTCATAAAGTTGAGTTGGGGAATTACAAACCGTCAGAATTGTACAGGCAAATGGAAACACTGGCTGGAGGAAACGGCTTAGTCAACAATTCACTACTTAAAAAGCTTTGGATAAACAAATTACCACATTCCATTCAAGCTTGCGTTATAGCAGGAGAAGATTCCAAAACACAGGAAGAAATTCTTAAGATAGCCGACAAAATCTTCGATGCAAAGTCTTCCTCAAACCTGTGCAGCTCAATGCAAGAATTGACGAAACGCATGAAGAATCTCGAAGTTCGTCAACCCAGACAAAGAAACCGACCACCCTCGTTCAATCGATCCTGCTCTAGATCTAGATCTAGTAACGAATCACAATTCCAATTTCACCCTAAGGCGAAAGGCAACGTATGTTGGTTTCACGCCAAATTTAGAAGCAGGGCCAAAAAATGCATACAGCCATGCAATTTCGACAACAATAAAACTAAAAACAGCGATCCAAAAAACTAGAAATATCTACTTCAGGTACGGCAACGAAGTCAGATAAATTCTCTCGCCGTCTATTTATTACCGAAAAAAATTTAAAAACGCATTTCCTAATTGACAGGGGAGCAGAAATCTCCGCCATACCAAAAGGTCTTATTTCCGAAAAAGTTCACAAAGCGGATTACAGTTTAGTTTCTGTCAATGGCACTGCCATTATAACATACGGAAACAAACATCTAACAGTAAACTTAAATCTACGCCAAGTGAATGGTTAAAATTTGCATTGCAAAATCAGGGTTGCCGGGACTTTTGCAACCGGTTTCGCCTGGCAACCCATTTTTTTCGTAACAAGGGCTTTGAAACCTATATATTGACGCAAGAATTATCAATATTCCGATGAGCCAAGCAAATGAGTCAAATTTGCATTGCAAAATCCCAAACATCTAACAGTAAACTTAAATCTACGGCGTAACTACGACCACAACTTCATAATTGCCGGTATCGATTACCCTATCCTTGGCGCCGATTTCTTGTTTAAATTCAACCTGTTAGTGGACTTGCGACATAAAAAGTTAATAAACAGGAAAACTACCCTTTTAGTCCGGGAGCCGACCGTAAAAATGCTTGGCTCATAGGAATATTGATGAAACTTGCTCATAAGACAGCATTCATTCGGGCAATAACAATGCGCCGTGGCAACCCTATGAGACCGGTTGCAAAAATGAATGAGAAAGGATTTTGCAATGCAAATTTGACTCATTTGCTTGGCCCTTCGGAATATTGATAATTCTTGCGTCAATATATAGGTTTCAAAGCCCTTGTTGCAAAAGTGCCGGCAACCCTGATTTTGCAATGCAAATTTGAGCCATTCACTTGGCTCATCGGGATATTGATGATTTTTGCGTCAAAGTATAGGTTTCAAACAGTGGCGTAGCTGAAACTTCGGAGGCCCCCCGCCAAAATCTCAATAAGGCCCTCTATAACCCAGCGATAACCCAAAAAATCCTAAAACCCAAGCGAGTCAACCCTACGTAACCTAGAACTTACTAAACTAGCTCATTTTCCTAGTACTCAAAACACATCGACTTGAGAAGCTTATTAAAAACTCATAACTATATAAATAAAAAACATTAAATAAATTTTTATCGCTATTTAGTACGCGAGACTGCGTGAGGATTCACAATTCTTCTATTTCTTGTGCGCTCGCTTTGAAATTGTGATACATCAACCAATCAATTTATTGCTGTTTATGTTTCGATACAAGAAATCAGTAGGTCATTACTTTAAAAAATAAATGGAGATTAATGTTGGATTAAATCTCCAATTTTATATACCTACAATCTACAGTCTCGAGTGGGATTTAAAATGTATACACGTAGATTGGAAAAAAATTTTTTTTTAGACACTGAGGCCCCCTAAAGCTGGAGGCCCCCGCGCCGCGGGGTCTGCGGACCTTCAGCTACGCCACTGGTTTCAAAGTCCCGGCAACCCTCCCAAAGGTTGCGAGAAATTATATTTTTCGACCAATTGATTGCAGGCAAGTTTCAACGCGTCTGTGTTAAATATCTATATATATAAAAATGAATGCCGTGCGTTAGTCCCGCAAAAACTCGAAAATGGCTCGACCGATTTCAATAATTTTCTTTGTTTTGTTCGCCTCAACTCAGGGGTGGTTTTAGAAAAAAAAACATTTCAAAAAACCAAAAGGAAGAGCTGCAAAACCAAAAAAATTGGTAAATTTGGGATTTTTCACCTCACATTAGTTTCAATAGCTTCATGGCCTACCTATATATTGTTCGACAGCTGCGTAAATGTGAAATTGTCATTAAATTAAATCGGTAATTTCTCAAAAACCCCAATTTAATGACAATTTCACATTTACGCAGCTGTCAAACAATATATAGGTAGGCCATGAAGCTATTAAAACTAATCTGCAGTGAAAGCTCCCAAAATGACAAATTTTTTAGATTTTTCAGTAGTTCCTTTGGGGTTTTCTTATTTTTTTTAAACCACCCCTGTATTGAGGCGAGCCATTTTCGAGTTTTGTTGAGGCTAATGCACAGCAATTGATTTTTATATAGATAATTGAAAATTACACTTAAACATTATCATATTAACATATTTAAGGTGCAAGATCATATTCTCCATCATTCTCATCTGGATTACCTTCAACATTTGTAGTATTTGTGAACATTGGGAAACCTGTAAAATATTAGCATCCATTGTTCTTTATATACTTCCACCATTAAATAAAGTGTTAATAAGAAAATATATAAACGAGTTTTTGGCCTCAGATTACGGTACATCTTGAAAACGGTCAACGAGCTTTCCAGCCACCAAAACTACACTTACTGAATTTTTCACACTGTGCCAAAAACCTGATATTTTCGGACAATTCGCAACGACATTGTTATATACCGACGTCGCTCGCTATTATACATGAAACAAATCAGTTAAAAAATGGAAGCCACGTAGACAAGGCGAACCACATCCAACTATCGCACGCGTGTTGAAAGCAGACATTGGGACGACTTTACACAGTACATCCAAAACAACGTGAATGTTTCTTTTTGCGTTTGTTGTTGCTGAATGTTCCGGGATCAACGTCTTTCGAATTTTTACGAACACTCAAATGGTCCAACATTCAAAACATTTCAAGATGCATGTCGCGAGTTGCAATTGCTGGAAGACGACAATCATTGGGATCTGACACTTACCCGGCGATTACACGAGTCAGTTCTGCTGACTGCCAGTACTGACTCTCTTTGTCAAATCCACTGTCTCTGCGTTGATTACGTTCGGTCAACTGACAAGCCAGTTCATTTCTAAAATGTCGTTGACTAGTGTACATGCTTCCTTGACTGCTTTATTATTAACACAAATAATTGAAGACATGCAAAGGGAAGATAAAAGTCTAGGAAAAGAAAATATTGGGTCAATCCTTTTCTCAAAACGACCTGAATTTGATATCGAATTTAATTTGCTGAAAGATTTAATTTATTTGGACAGTAAAGAACATAGGAACTTTTTCAGACTGCCTTATGAAAAATTTTGTGAACTACATGAGCTGGTAAGCATTAAAATAATACAGCATCCGTACTCCGCCATTTAAAAATAAGAATTTGACATTTCATTGACTAGTCAGCACTGACACGAAAACTGTCTCGCCAGTGCTGTCTTTTCAGTAAAAAAGGAGCGTCAGTGAGTGTTTACACGAGTCAGTGTCAGCGACAGTGTCAGTAGAACTGACCCGTGTAATGGCCGGGTTACTGATGCAGCATTTGCATCTACGCCGAATAACATTCGTCAACTGTTCGCAATTATATTGACGACATGATACCCAAAAGAACTATCGGTTTTGGGGGAAACGTACAAGAACGGCATGACTGAAGACATACTTCGCAGAATTAGACAAACAAACTAATATCCAAACTCTCGAACTTTTATAGGAATAATTGGTTTTTCGTTAACGGTTATACATATTTGTTGAAGAGTTGAATTTTGAAGATTTGGATTAATTTTAAATGTCTTAAGGTTGGCTGCAGCGAGTCGGAAAGGCATCATCTTTGTTTATTTACGCGCCGGAAAACAAAACCAAAACATAGTTTACCAGCAAGTTGTGTAAAAGAATACATACATAGGTAATTTTGGTCACACTTAATGTCTCCAAATTTTACAGAAATAAGTATTGGTTCTTTCCTTAGATATTGCGAATAGTTTGATGTTCAATATTTGCATTAATTTCACATGTTTTGATGAACACAATTTCGCAATATGTGTAAGAGAAAATAAAAGTTGGTGTTTTGGTATTGCTTTTCCCAACTATAAAATATTTGTTTCATTTTTCGATTTTGTTTTATTGTTCTCCAAAAATTTTGTTATTGAAGACTTCTAGATTTAAATGAAAAAAAGCTATAGAAAATGGGCCTCGAATTTCGAGTGCTGGATGCTGCTATTTGCCACGGTATACAGAAACAAGGTAGTGTAAAAGAGGCTGACAGCTCGAATATCGTACGAATATCGTAGAAAAAGCCGACGTCACCCGGCAAGTTAATACAGAAAACAACAGCAATAATTTCGATTTTGTATGGGGAAGACTTGCCGAGTGACGTCAGCATTCAAATGACATTTCTCTTTTACATTACCTTGTTTCTGTATACCGTGGCTATTTGCATTAATTTTAAATCTTTTAACGTTCATGGTTTTAACAGAATACACGGGAAATTTTGGTCATAGTTCAAATAAATGTATTTTGAATCTAATGACTCCAACTTTTATACGAATTGTTGGTTTTTCGTTAAGGTTAAGAAGAGTTGAATTTTGAAGGTTTGGATTGATTTTAAATGTTTAAACGTTGGGTACCGGGTACCAGCTATCCAAAATACAGAAAATAAGGAGGTCATTGAGACACTTCATCTGTGAATGAAATTTCATATCTCGAAAAATGCCATGTCAATGGATGGGTTTTATTGTCTCGATCAAAATGTCAGATCTCTAATAGTTTCACATTTTGTTATTTGGAATCAAAAATACCATAAAATTGCCTTTTTCAAACTCTTCTACTGCATATTAAAATTCATATCACCTGATTACTACTATTGGCTTATGGGAGCAGCATAGGCGCGCCGGGTCACAACTAGTTCGTTATAAAAAAGAGTATTTTAATTCAACTTGTACCAGTTCCTTGGAAGAAATGAGAAAATAACTTTGCAAAATAATTTTCAGTCTATTGTTATTAACAAATTAAAAAAAGAAATGTTTTCTATTTTTTCAGATTCTGTAGTTATTTTTAATGATAAAAAAATTTATATTTAACTCTTATTGAATGTCCTTTCATCTTTTAAGTTTTAATCTCGTAAACGTTTCTTTAAATTAGTGAGTAGTGCATAGTTCCTAATTTTTGGCATAAGAGAGTTGCTAATATAACTTGCACAAGAGCTGAAATTTGCAGACCCAGCTCCTGCGGAAATTCTTAACGCCTGCTTCTCTCCACTAAAACGTAACCTACATTCGAGATAATTTTCACAAGCTGTTCTCGTTAAGATGCCTCCGATAAAGTCCTGTTCTTTGTGCAAATCCGTAAATAATTTAATTGATTTCAATAACGAAACATTTGAAAAATGTAGACGAATGCATGAATTTCGAGTTTTGAAAGGTTTTAAGTATTCAGACTTGCCATTTCCAGCGTGTAGAAATGAAAACGCATACCACAGTCAGTGCTACAAAAAGTATACAGCGCAAAAACAAAAGCATAAACGAGAATTTGAAGCATGGAGAATATACAAGGAGACAAAACTCTTATGGGGAAAATGACAGGAAATGAATGGGTAGAAGAAACTAACCTTCTAGTTCATTTTTGGCCACAGATGTCACCTTTGTCCGATGTACCCCACATGAATTTGATAAAAATTCATTGGAAACATCAAAAATTGATTAATTACGAATAATCGCATTGATATAAAATCGAATTTAGAAGCTGGTAAACAGCTGTAAGCTGCTAAACGCAAAATATATTAGTAATAAACGAACTTTACCATGAACCGGATAAATACAATCGGCCATGTTTTTTGGGGTACATTTGACTGCAGCGCCACCAATAATCAAACGAAAATTGACAACACGGAGTTTTGTCTTCTTGTATAGTCTCCATGATTTGAAGCGTCAATTTATGAAACGGAGCTTCCAACTTGGTTATCGTTTTAACCGAAACGTTTGACAATTATTATCACACCTTTGACATTTCTCATCAGTAATAAACCATTCTTAAATAATGGAGAAAATATTAATAAATTATCAATTGAAGCGCGCAAAAAGTATTTTATATTGGAAACAGTTACAAAATAAACGTAATAAGTATGTATATGTTACACTTTCTCACTTTAGGTCTGTTCCAATAGAGAATGCGGGATCCCGCGGGACCACGAAATCGCCCAATTTCTGTTCCAATAGAATCTCATGCTCGGAAAAGCGGGGAAATTTTTACTTCCCCTCAAGCAAGAAACCGCAGGAGATTTTTAGGTGGAGTGAAATCTTACGACATTTTCAACATGTCCAAAACAGCTGTTACTTGTCATGTCAACCCAAAACGATTACGATGTGCTGAAAATAATTTCTTCATTTGGTGCCTTACTACAAGATTTTGAATAATTTCATAAATAATTTATTAATTTCAATAGTTTTATGTCATTATTTTGAAGACACAAGTGATTTTTAGGTTATGGTCTCCATGATTTGCACGAAACATCCCAGAAAGCCGGCAGTGCCACATGTTTGGTCACGCCAAAAAGCAGATCCACTTTGGCAGGTTGCGCCGAAAATTCTTGTCGTATATGCCGCTTCCAAGATGTCAGGCAACTCCAAAGTGTCGGCGGCATAAACCCGGCCACTGCAAAATGAGAATGTAAGTACATTGTAGTTATACATAAATACTTATGACGTAACAGTGCACTTTAATAGTAACATTTATTAAACCAACAGCCAAAATTGCCAACTGGAATCGATGTCCCGGCTTCTAATGTCTGCACAAACGATCCTGTCAACCAGTCTCGCGAGGATGTTGAGGCTGTGCCAACCGCGGAAGTTACCGTTTCTGAAGTTGAAGAAGAAAGTGCCGAACTTGATTATAGTTTAAAATCAAAAGATTCGCTGATTAGAGAATGTTGTGAAGCACAAACTACACACAGCAGTCACGTCTGAAGAATTGTCGACATGTATTGTAAGTCCTTCTTTAACAGCTCTGCCGGCTACTGTTGAATTACGCGAAAGTGAAAAAGGTGGTGTGGTCAAGGCTTGCTTATTTTGTAATTTAGAAAGAAAACAAATTAGGTGCAAACAACTTAGGGCCGTTTTCACCATCTGCGGTTAAACGTTAACTGAAACTTTAACCTGCAGTTAGTTAAAAATGCGTTTCACAATCTCTGGTTAGAGTCAATCTGTCAGTTAATTTTCATTTAACTGGTAGTCAATTTAACCGAGAGAATTTCTTCTGGTTAATTAATTTAACTGAAAGTTTGACACTGGGATTGACATTTTTGCACTTTGGTTTTAATATGGAAAATATGAATTTAATTTTTAGTCATGCTCAAAAGATCAATAGAAACTATGTGTAAATTCGACGATTCAATTGATGAAGATCAAGAATATATAAGTGTTCGAAGTTTTCTTTTAATAAATATTGACACTTCTGACATTTGATGTACTGTAACTAGCAAAAAACTAGTACATTTTAACTTTAACTTCAGGTTTGTTAATCACAGGTGGCGAAAACGAAATTTTTTTACTTCCACTTTACGGTCACAGTTAAATTAACTACAAGTTTAGAAACTGGAAGTATACTGACAGTTTAACCGGAGATGGTGAAAACGGCCCTTAGTCTGTTTATATGTTCATCGAGAGAAATGTTTGATAAGACTGAAAAAATTATTTTTTTTTCAAATTTGTTAATAACAATGGACTGAAAAATATTTTGCAAAAAGTTATTTTCTCTTTTCTTCCAAAGAACTGGAACAAGTTGAAATATACCTAATATTGTTTTTAATAACGAATATTTAACACAGACGCGTTGAAACTTGCCTGCAATCAATTGCTCGAAAAATATAATTTCTCGCAACCTTTGAGAGGGTTGCCGGGACTTTTGCAACCGGTTTCGCCTGGCAACCCATTTTTGTCGTAACAAGGGCTTTGGAACCTATACTTTGACGCAAAAATCATCAATATCCCGATGAGCCAGGTGAATGGCTCAAATTTACATTGCAAAATCAGGGTTGCCGGCACTTTTGCAACCGGTTTCGCCTGGCAACCCATTTTTTCCATAACAAGGGCTTTGAAACCTATATATTGACGCAAGAATTATCAATATCAATGAGTCAAATTTGCATTGCAAAATTCCTTCTCATTCATTTTTGCAACCGGTCTCATAGGGTTACCACGGCGCATTGTTATTGCCCGAATGAATGCTGTCTTATGGCCAAGTTTCATCAATATTCCTATGAGCCAAGCATTTTTACGGTCGGCTCCCGGACTATTTCGGTTGGTTGCATAGCACGTAACATTAACACAAACTACCTTAAGCTATACTCTCCAAGATGAGTTCGGAACAATATTAAATAACTTCCCATCACTAAAGGCGCCTCCCAACTTCAATGAACAAACTCAAGGCCCATTACCTTGTGCCAGGGTGAGACGCCTCAACCCCGAAAAATACAAGATAGCAAAATCAGAATTCGATAAAATGATCAAACTCGGAATATGTCGACCATCTTCGTCCCCAGTGGCTTCTCCATTGCACCTGGTCCCCAAAAAAGGTTGCGCGGATTGGAGACCATACGGCGACTACCGACAGTTAAACGCCGCCACAACGCCTGACAAATACCCCTTGCCTTATATTCAGGACTTTTTAATAAATCTTCACGGTTGCAACACTTTTCTAAGATAGATCTCGTCAGAGCCTATGACCAAATTCCCGTTGCTTCCAAAGACATTTATAAAACCGCGGTTATGACCCCATTCGGACTTTTCGAATTTCTACGAATGCCTTTTGGCGTAATAAATGGCGCACAGACCTTCCAAAGTTTTATAAATGACATTCTCTCAGATCTACCATTCATATTCGTTTATGTCGACGACATTCTCGTCAGCAGTAGATCTGCAGAATTACACAAAGAACACCTAAAAATTCTCTTTACACGTTTACAAGTAGAGATGCCACGAATATTCGGCTGCTATTCGGTATTCGGCCTATTCGGCCACTTTTTTTATTATTCGGTATTCGGCCGAATAATCCACATTATTCGGCCGAATACCGAATACCAAATCATAAAAGAAACGCACACATCACTCAAAATTATATGTATTTTAATTACAAATTATAAAACTTTAATACAGAAAATTTATCAACGGTAAGTTGTGATCAATAAAAACAAGTTTTTCAGCATTTGTTGATAGCTTTAGTTACACAATAATGAGCGTATCGTGACTTGATCTAGTCGCAAATGAAACAAATATGCTCGCCCCGTCGCTGCCGTAATGAGACAGGTCGTATCCTGCCACGCTCGAGAAAAGTAGAACGAAGTTATATGAACTAAATCAGACGATTTAAATCCATGAATTGATTGAATGTGTTAGTGAAAGAAATACAAATTGTCATAGATTTTAATGTCTCTTTCCTCAAAAATTGGGTCACTTAGCGAGAAAGGCAATAAAACCCCGAAAGGGGGCCAAATTTCCTCGGAAAAGCAACAGCACAAACAATAAAATCATGTTTTTCTTGCCGAACATTCGGCCGCCGAATATTCGGCGCTTCGGCCGAGAGCCTGGCCGAATATTCGGTATTCGGTATTCGGCCAAATCACTATTCGTTGCATCTCTATTTACAAGCATCGAACATAAACGTAAATCCTTCAAAATGCGTGTTTGGCGTAAGCAAGTTAGAATTTCTCGCTCGCTGTTTAAAAAACAAAATTGACTCAACTCAAAAAACAAAAACAAAAAATAACCAAACGCACAAAACCGACCCAACTTTTTTGCAAATTAAAAAAAACAACCTTAAAAAATGACTTTCAAGCTCAACAGCAGATTTAGTCCAGGAGGGATAGAAAAAAAGATGAAATAAATTTACCCTGCGATTTTTGGACGCTATAATTAAGAGAAAAATCGTAGGAATTCGAGCGTTTCCATATCGGTCATTCCACACCAAACCGGACGTTTTTCGGTAAAAATTAAAATTAATGATACCGATTTTTTTTAAATTTTGCAGACGCATTCTACACATGAAATAATTTGACCCATATTTCGGAAAAAAAATTGCGATTGTTTTTTCAGGAGATATGCACGGTTGTAAATTGCAAGAAATTTCAAAAAACGTCGCGCGGCCGACCATTCAAATTACTGTATCTTCGAAACCATAGTCGTACAAAAAAATTATATGGGTCGATTTTGTCACTCTATGTAGTGGTATATTTAAAATTTGCGTTTGATGTTAATAAATTGTTGTTATTTGTCTATAAAATTTCAGTAGCATTTTTCATCATCAACTCACCAACTTAACGTTTTGGAAAAAATATCATCGTGTTCCTACTTCAATTCTAAAGAAACAGTGAAAATTTGAAAATGGAACTCAAACGGGGAGCGATATGTCATGACAGGAAAAAATTTTGAATTCTCGAAATCTACTGAATAGAAATCCACACCATATTTCACTTCCCCTTCGCTTAAAGGTGTTTTTTCTGAAAATCAAGAAAGTGCCTGGTTTCAAACGCGTTTATGAGGTATTAAATCGAACCTCACCAACTTTTCTTGAAAATGGGTTCTCTTCTTCTTTCTTGAAAATGGGTAACTCTTCGAGAATAAATAAAGCTTTTCAAAATAGCTGTAGCACCACCGTGGGCCTTGTTCAAACTTTTTTCCTGAAACGGCTATTTTTACATTTTTGAGATTTACGCGAAAAGTTATAATTATTTTTGCATGAAATTTTTATTGTAGGTAGGCACTAACAGAAGCCACAATTTCAGCCCTGAAACAAGGCTCTACGATAATTATAGTCCCTGTAATTTAATGTCAAAAAATTGCCATATTACGTGGTTTTTGTTTTTTTTGCAAAAACCTGTTGACCGTTTTCAATTGTCCAAAACTCATAATTTTCGTCTTTTTAAGCGCTATTACGTACTATTTTCTGTTTTCCAAAAACAAAATTTTTTCGCACCTAAAATGTAGAAAAACGTGTTTTTGCTACCATTATTAGCTTTTTTCCACCTGTTCTCCCGGACCAATTTTTTCCAAAACACATTCATTGAATTCCTACGATTTTTCTCTTAATTATTATAGAGTCGAAAAATCGCAGGGTAGATTTATTTCAACTTTTGAATACTTTTCCGCTATCTCTCCTGCACTAATTGATCTATACTCTTTCTATATGTTTTGATTTGCAAATCTGAAGCTAGCTGTACTCACAAGAAAGGCGCGTCTTCCTCAAAAACACATTAGGGCACGTTTTCGTAGGGCACGTTTTCGTAGGGCACGTTTGTTTTTAATCCACCAGAAAATTCGGTTAGTTTTGTCCGTTTTGTTAATTTTTTTTTTGTTTTTTTAGGAGTAAAATTTTTTTTCGCCACTTTTAATTCCGTGACCCCCCCCAAAACAAAATTCTAGATCCGCGCCTGTTTATATGACTTCTTAAAACCTCAAAAACAAAACAAAAAAGCAAACCGAATTTTGAATGGACCGAAACTCATGAAAAGCTTTTATAGAGTTAATCCTTCTAGCTCAGAAGGTACACTTCTCAGCAAACAAATAAAAGCAAATCTACAAAAAGAGACACTGCTCGTTCATCCAAACCCTAAAGCAAACATTTCACTTTGGGTTGACGCCTCAAGCGATGCAGTAGGAGCGGTTCTCCAGCAGAATAACGGAATGGAATGGCAACCCTTAAGTTTTTTCTCTAAGCGCCTAAAGCCATCCGAAAAGAAATACTCAACTTTCGATAGGGAATTATTAGGCATTTTCTTAACTGTCAAGCACTTCCGCCACTACGTAGAGGGCAAACATTTTGTCATATATACTGATCATAAACCACTGACAAACGCCTTACATTCAAAGTCCGACAAATCACCTAGGCAATGCAATCATCTCAGTTATATATCACAATTTACAGAGGATATCATATACATTAAGGGCAAGGAAAACATAGTATCCGACACTCTGTCTAGGGCTCACATGGATTCCATAACTCCAAGGCCGTAGCCAGCTCCGAATATCTAAGGGCGCTCATCGCACAATTATTGGCGCCCGAAATAACAACAGTTCGGAAAAATAAAAGATGCAAATATATAGTGTTTTTGTTACCTTGAGGCTGGTTTTGTACTAAACATTTTCTGAAAGTGAGAACGAAAATAATGAGTAGAATTCAGGTCAATTTGAGAATATTTATTAAATCAAATTAATCATTTGAGCAATGACAACACTTGCCTTGATGTGATAAGAACATTTCGAAAGACTTCACTCAAGTAAACAATCCGCGCGACCACTTGTTTTCATGCACTGTCACGTAATAACGTTCATCTTGTAAATCATGCACACAGCCTTTTCTACAACGGCTACTACGATGATATTTGTATTTGACAAAATAATGCTAAGCCACAAATAAACTCTTGACGTAGTGTTCTTCTATTTATGCTGTTATGACACTTACTTTTTTTCAGACAACATTTACGCTTTTTAGCAAGTTTAGAAAGAGACAAAAAATCTTTACGGAGATTTGGCATGAGTGCGAAGAATTAGCTATATGCTTAAAATTGAAGCAAATCTACGCGTAAAAGTTCAGCTAACTCGAAAAGTGCCAGAAAAAGTATGAACTTTTCATACTTTTTCGGGATCTTCATCTTAATTTTTGACAGTTCAGACTTCATTGTTAATAGTATTGAAAGTTTTTGATTTATTATTGTGTACATACAGTGAAATCGAAAACAAACTTGCAAATGTATGCGTATATGATAATATTATGTTGCTATTGGATACGAAAAAGTATTTTTATTGTTTGAAACTGCACGAAAATGCAAAGCCACCTACTCGCTCACATCAAGCTGTCCCTGTCTTTTCGCACTTAAAATGCGACGCTAAAAAAAAGTAAGATTCATAACAGCATTAATTCGGAAGAAAATTTAAATTTAAGTTTAAATCAAATGATTATTTACAATAAATGCTAACGTTTCCAGAAATTCTTACGGTTTGACAAAATAATTTTTTTCTCATTGCAATTAAAAGTCCTTACCGTAAAGGGCGCTGCGCGCCCTTTCGCGCCCCCGTGGCTACGGCCATGCAACTCCCTGCATAAATGTAGACATCCACTCCTTGTCAGAAGAACAAGAACATGACGAAGAATTAAAAAACATTTTGAGCCGAGCTAGAAACAACCCATCGTCCACTCTTCATAAGATCGCTTTTCCGGATAACATAGAAATCTGGTGTGAAATTAAGACCGGAGAAAAACGCCCTTATGTCCCTAAAAACTTGCGGCAAACCATATTCGAAGCTCTACATACCTTATCTCACCCTGGCATTCGAGCTACAAAAAAGCTAGTCACAGCTCGTTACTTTTGGCCAAAAATGAATAAGGATGTAAACACATGGACCAAAGCTTGTTTATCATGTCAAAAAGCCAAAGTCTTTCGTCATACGCATTCGCCACACGGAGAATTCAAAATACCTAACGGTAGGTTCCAGCACATTCATATGGATATCGTAGGACTCTTACCACCATCAAACGGTTACATGTACTTACTTATTAACAATGAAAGATCGATTCACACATTGGCCTGAAGCAATCCCTTTAAAAAATATTAGTGCAGAAACGATAGTGAACGCTTTTGCTCGTCATTGGATCTCCCTTTTTGGAGTACCCACAACCGTCACAACGGATCAGGGCAAACAGTTCGAGTCGTTTTTATTAAAAGAACTCTCCAACTTGTTAGGAAGCAAAGGTATACGCACTACAACATATCACCCACAAGCGAACGGATCCATAGAACGATTTCATCGCCAAATAAAGGCAGCCATAAGGGCAACCAAAGAACCTAAGAACTGGCACACAAGTCTCCCTTGGATACTCTTAGGAATTCGTTCAGCAATAATAACGGACATTGGGGTAGCACCAGCACAGTTGCTGTTCGGACAAGCTCTACGTTTGCCTGGAGAACTGATCTCCGCAGACACACAATCGAAAACCATTGTCTCAACCACACTGGCAAAACAAATTAGAGATGCAATCGTCAAAATCAAACCTCAAGCCAAACCTAGAAAACAAAATTACATTTACGTCCCCCAAGAACTTAAAAGTTGTTCACACGTCTTTGTTGAAAAGCCACTGTACAAAGGCAGCTTAAGTCCACCGTACTCTGGCCCTCACGAAGTATTAGAAAGGAATGATAAAGTGTATAAAATTTTAATGGATGAAAAAGAAAAATTGATAACTATAGACAAATTAAAACCAGCATTTCTCTTAAGTACAAATGTAGACCCTCAAAGTCCAGTAACTCGATCAGCATTAAAACCTCGTGTTAGCTTCCAAATTTAGAGAAATTGTAAAGGTACATTTAATCATATCTTATTAGAAATTATAATTTTGCAGGTGAATTTCATATTATAAAAAAAAAATAATGACCTAGTATTTAAGTTACAGGATGTAAGAAATTATAATTTTGCATGGCATTATAGTTAGCAAAAATAATCACTTAATTTTATATTACATTTATTGAATAAGGAATCATGAATTTGAATTTTAAATTACATTGTAATAAAAATTGAATTAACGTAACCAAACCTTAAGAAGTTTCAGAAAGAATCAATATTATGTATCATTTAGCATGAATCAATCCCCATTATCGCGAGAGTCTATTCCCTATAGACTTACAGTCGAATAGACTTAAAGTCTATAGTTGGTATCATGAATGTCGACTACAATAGAAATTTTTCTACAATTTAGAACTGTCAAATCTATGACAAATTTTTACACGACTTAAAGCTTGCGTAAATTTTATGTGTTTATTTTTGCTTTGTGTTTATATATAATATTTTGAAAGATAGTCAATAGAAAATTTTTGCTTTAAATGGCAACCCTATTTTTAAAAGTCTACGGATTTACGCGATACCATTTCTTTCTGGAGTAGACTAGAAAAAGTCGAGTCTATTCTGTTCGGATCGACTCTCGCGATAAGCCCCAATGTTGCACATAGACATACCTTACTATATTTCAAGTTACTTCATTTGTTTAAAATTTGTTAATCTTAAGTAAATTTTTTCTTCTCGATGAGGGGAGTGATGTAGCGGTACATTTTCCTGCTATCAAAAAGCATGATAAATCACCAGCAACAATTACGGCTAGCGATCACTTTAGTTGCTACCTCCGACCTAGACGCACGCGAGGCGTACATCAGTATTGTATATTATACCTAAACTCTAAACTTTAAAATAAATCTAAATAAATAAATGGAATTGCATAATATGTGTGGTGTTTTAACATAAAGGAGTCAACCTCAACACTCCACACTAATGACTCCAACTTTTATAGGAATAGTTGGTTCTTCGTTAATGGTTAAGAAGAGTTGAATTTTGAAGGTTTGGATTGATTTTAAATGTTTAAACGATGGGTACAAAGGGGCGCACCGGGTCCCAGCTATCCAAAATACAGAAAATAAGCGAAAAAAATCTGTGTATGAAAATTCATATCTCGAAAAATGCCATGGATAGTTTTTATTGTCTCGATCAAAATGTCAGATCCCTAATAGTTTCACATTTTGTTATTTGAAATCAAAAATATCAAAAAATTGCCCTTTTCAAACTCGCCTACTGTATATTAAAATTCATATCACCTGATTACTACTATTGGCTTATGGGAGCAGCATAGGCGCACCGGGTCCCAGCTAGTAGCCTATAAAGTTCAATTAAATAAAAAATTATTAATCTTACTTTTTATAATTAAAAGCTTTTATTTAACTTACAATGTTTGGTTAGTTTGTTTAGATCAAATCTTGCAACTAAATTTTGACCCACTTTCACATAACCGATGAGCTTCAAATTTGGCACATTATGTATAGTTCGCATAACAATGCAATCTGACCATTTTGCATGAAAATTAAGATGACGGTTTTTAAGATTTTAATGTTTGTTAGTTTGTTTGGATCAAATCTTGCAACTCAATTTAACCCACTTTCATATAACGATAAACTTCAAATTTTGCACATATGTATAGTTCGCTGGAGATTCCACAATTGATAGGATTCACAATTTATAGCCTTGAGTAGACCATTCCCAGGATTAAAATTCAATGTATTGAAGCCTTCAATGTTGCGCAGGGAATTGTAAAAGAAACACGTCTCTCGAAGTTCAACAGTAGACTAAATTTATTTAGATATAAATGTACTAGAAATATACATAAATGTAAAAGAGTAATTTACAAAGAAGAAGTTACAAAGAACATAAAAGTTAAAGTTACAAACACAGTATTTAATATTATGGGACTAGCATGATATAGAATGGATTCTAACACCCCCACTTCATGCAAGTCCTACTCAAAACCTAGTAGCTGAAGGCAATTCTCCAAGCACTTATTACTAACTGGTTTCGTAAACATATCGGAGAGATTGTCTGCAGAAGATACACATTTCACTTCAATAGTTCCTTTTTCAACTAGTTCTCTTATGAAGTGATGTTTAATATCAATATGCTTTACTCTCGGTCTCAGGACCCTATTGTTGCTGATAAGAATAGCACCACGATTATCGCAAAGTATACGTATTGGTTTAGTTGCTGTTCCCGTTAATTCCATCTCCAGTTGCAATAACCATAGAACTTCTTGGGTAGCTGATGTCAAAGCCATGTACTCTGCTTCGGTCGATGATAAGGTACTGTAGGCTGCTTCCTTGATGACCAACTAACACAGCTGCCGGAATTAGTCGCTATAAAGCCTGTTGTTGAGCGACGGTCATCCTTATCATTAGCCCAATCAGAGTCTGAGTAAACCTGCAAATTATTCTGTAAATGATTGTTACCTATTTTACTCGTGAAACTGTAACGGCCGCCCTACAAGATTTAACCCGTTGTAAGGGAAATGATAAGAGGAGAAATATCATTTGTTAGCGTTTAGCACCAGCCCCAGCGGCCCATCGATTATCCTAACTATTATGTATATATTATTACCAAATACGAAAACTTGGCACCTTGATTTTCAGGCGTTCGTCGCAGACAGGCCTTCCTCCTACAGTCATATCATTACCTTATAGCAATAAAGAAAAAGATTACCTTATAGCAATAAAAGAAAAAGAAAAAAAACACACACGACAGTAAGCGATAATATATTTCCTAGAATTCCCAATTCCCAAAAGTGAAAGTGAAATTTTTCTGCCCTTGCATTACTACCGATATCCATAAGATAAAAGAAGGAAACTTACTAATCTGGCAACCCCAACTACCCACAATTAGAATCTGTAGTTGTCTTTTCAGCCGCACCTACGGCTAGATATACAAAAGATTTTTCCCGCCAAAAAAATAGAAGACATCGATCCACAGAATCTGTAAGGGGATTTTTTTTTGCAGCCCGAAAACGGAAAACAATGAACGAACGGCATACGTCAGGCTGTGAATGTGGTGTGGAAAGACTTTTTTTTTGGAGGCGAGTTAGTTTTTAGCTTGAGAGTCTGGACTGAACTGTTAGTGAAGAACGAAGTGAGGAATTTCGAGTGAATAATTAGTGCGTACAGCTGCAGGGTAATCTTAAGAAGATTCCTTTTTATTTTTTTTTGTTGGAAGAAGATTAAGCTTAAGGCGGAAGATTTTGATCTGATCGTTGCCTGTGAAGTGGACAGCGGAGGAAAAAGCCCCAGAATTTTCCCAATAGGTGATAACACGAGGCGCTAGAAAACAAAAGAAAAAGGAAATAACGGTCCCCTAAGTGGGCCACTTTTGGAGGACGTTGGATACGCACCCTGAAAGTTAAGTATCCCCTGTAATTAAAAGAAAAAACCGATTTTTTTCTCGTAGGTCGAAGTTCGGCGGTTTTTTTTAGGAACAGATTACTAGGAGTTATCAAAGTCGGATTTTGTTTTGTCTATGCCCCCCGCATTACAATAAAGCGGTAAGAATTCTTTTACTATTAGTGTTTAAGTGATTGATTAGGGTGGAAACAAATTGAGATCGAGACCAAAAATTAGCGGGAAGAAAAATCCATTATCCGCGCTAGAGAATAAGTGAATCATAAGTCCGTCGACATAATATACATGAAACATTTACTAAATTTATTTTATTATATTATTGGCCCACATACATATAGGGATCTTTAGGCATTATCATACTCGCTACATAACCTACAAAGCGATAGGCCGATGTCCGAGCATTGGAAATCGTCGTAAAAATATTATCCAAGGTTACAATCATGAATCTAATTATCCATGTACTACTTAATGAGATGGTCCGTTGACTAATTACATACATATTACAGTTAATTTCCAGAGATCTTTTGACAATATCATACTCCCGACATAACCCACAAAACGAGGGTCCGTTGACCGATTATAGGAAATTGTCTTATATATTAGCTTAATGTTAAAATCATGAATCTAATTATCCATGTGTACTAGTAAGGAGATGGCCCGTTGACCAGATGTATATCAAATTTCCCTTGCCAGATAACTTTTGATGATAACGTGTTCTTGACCCAACCCCCCTTTTTACGAGTAAGTTAAGTCAGTGGGTCATTGACCATATATATGTGAATTTTTCTTAAATGGTTAAGATGATAGTTCTTTAACCCTGTATGATAAATTTTCGTTCTTACATATATTTCGATACTAGTATATTATTGAATTACTCGAGATTTACTCCACTAGGTTAAGTTGATGGTTCGTTAACCAAGTATGATAGATTTTCGTTTCTATATTTCGATACCAGTATATTATTGAATTAATCGAGATTTACTCCACTAGGTTAAGTTGATGGTTCGTTAACCACGTATGATAGATTTTCGTTTCTATATTTCGATACCAGTATATTATTGAATTAATCGAGATTTACTCCACTAGGTTAAGTTGATGGTTCGTTAACCACGTATGATAGATTTTCGTTTCTATATTTCGATACCAGTATATTATTGAATTAATCGAGATTTACTCCACTAGGTTAAGTTGATGGTTCGTTAACCACGTATGATAAAGTTTCGTTTCTACATATATTTCGATACCAGTATATTATTGAATTAATCGAGATTTACTCCACTAGGTTAAGTTGATGGTTCGTTAAATACGTATGATAGATTTTCGTTTCTATATTTCGATACTGGAATATTATTGAATTACTCGAGATGTACTCCACTAGGTTAAGTTGTTGGTTCGTTAACCCTGTAGGATAAATTTTCGTTCCTACATATATTTCGATACTAATATATTACTGAATTAATCGAGATTTACTCCACTAGGTTAAGTTGTTGGTTCGTTAACCACGTATGATAAGTTTTCGTTTCTACATATATTTCGATACTAGTATATTATTGAATTACTCGATATTTACTCTACTAGGTTAAGTTGTTGGTTCGTTAACCACGTATGATAAATTTTCGTTTCTACATATATTTCGATACTAGTATATTATTGAATTACTCGATATTTACTCCACTAGGTTAAGAGGATGTTTCGTTAACCACCTATGATAAATTTTCGTTTACAAATATATTTTAATACTAGAATATTATTGAATTACTCTATATCTATTACCCTAGGTTAAGATGACGGTTCGTTAACCACCTATGATAAATTCTCGTTTACAAATATATTTTAACATTAGAATATTACCGAATTAATCTGTATTTACGCCAATTGGTTACGGTGAGGGTCCGTGGACCCTGAACTGTTATTTCGCTTTCCGAATATACCTCAATCATATTGTATCATTGACCAACCCGGCATTTATTTCCCAACTCCGATTATTTTTACTCCCTTCTTTTTCTTCTCTTACTGCCGTTGCTAAGGCAACATACCGACTGTACAGGACAGAAATCACGAACTATTGTGGCCGTCATATGATGAATTGAACACCCTTAGGTGGCATATCACTTCGAACAGGTGACTAATATCGTTCTGATGACGTACTTGGCAAACCACGATTGACTAAACAAGACGGCAAAGTAATAGTGCAAGCAATCCCGGTAACGCGAAAGACTGATACGTCCCTTCATCTTACCAAGTGTAATCCTGTAGAAGCCTTAACAAGGTGATGGAGTAAAACACCCCCTGTCGGTGTGGCCCACGGAAGTAGGATGTCCTAACCAAAGGTAAGTGCCGCCCACCCACAATTTTTTCTTGTCTGATATTAGGTAGCCCAGACTATGACCCGGTGACAAGTGACCACCCTCTCTCTCTTTCCTTCTCCTTATTAGCCCCTCTCGTTGGCCCTGGACGTTGTTCCACCCCCTCGTCGCCCCTTTAGCTTTGTTGTTGTTTAGGCACGAGTGTTTTAACAGTATAACTGTCACCCCCTCCGGCATCCAAGCACCGCGGACCCCACCCCATCTGGCGAGCTAGCTAGCGCACCGCTAGTCGTGCCTACAACCGGTGCATTGGATGCGTAAATTCGCGACACTTCCCCGGCGGTCGAGCCGTCCGAGCCACCCTTTTTTTGAGTCCCCTTCCCCAAATTTTGTAATATGAGTCTTCTTGGCCCTTATGGCAATTTCCCGTCGTCGTGCCTCGGCACAAATCTCCCCGACAGTTACAAATGGCGCCCAACGGAGGCTAGTGAATTATAACTTTGTTTTGATTCTCTAGTCTCGTTATCATAGCTCGAAAACGTCTGTTGGTCATCCAATGACAGATTCGGCATTTTTTTTCTTCGGCTTAGCAAAACTTCCCTTCCGAGCTATGATCTTCATACTAGTAGTCTCCCAATATTCGTCGATGATTATTTTTCTTTAATTTTGTGGCTCAGGCTAACGAGAGGAGCCAGGAGTGGACTTCCTTCATTGTAGTGTCCTCTTCTCCGTCCAAGTCCCTCCGGCTTCTGGTTTCGTGGGCGAAAGTACTTACCGCGGTGCTCTAGCCCTTATCACCTCTGTTTTCTTCCTCTTTCCTATCTTTCTTCTTCTTCACTCATTTCACCTGTAGTTTCTTCTGCGGTAGCCTTTCTATTTAATTTGCAGTTCCTGTCAGTGCGTCTCCGAGTCGGGCTAACAGGCGTCATACCGCCTGACTTTGCTCGAGTCGTCACCGACAGGAAACATTTTCGCTAGTTTTGTTATACCTTTTTTTAGTATGGACGGATGAATGCCTGGACCTCGGACCTGCCCTGTCAAGCTATCAGGCGTACTACCGCCTGGCGATGCGACAGGGTCGACGTCCTGATATGCACCCGCCCCCGGCTGTTTGACCGTTCTGACAATTCACCTTCCTGGGGCTCGGCAGAGTTGCCGACCAGTTGTGGCTGGGTGTCGGAGCGGTCTCCATTATCACTCAAGGGAGGCTTCTATCTCTCCTTCTTTCACCCCTTCTTCTTCCGTGGTCACTGGGTTCCTGTCATTGTTTGGGGTTGCCGGATGTCAGGCAATAGGGATTTCTTGATGAAGATGGTGCTAGACATTAGCCTGGCACCACCCTCATCACCGATCCCGCAAGTGGAGGCACTTGGTGCTTCTGGTGACGCGGATGCCACTCAGTCCTGAGCTCAGGCTGTCTGTCATCGGCGCCATCAGCCACCGTAACCTGGGGAAGGACACACTTACCCACGAAAATACATTATATTATATACAATACGAAAATACATTATATTATTATATTGGGGCCACACTTACCCACGAAAATACATTATATTAAACATCGTAGTTTTTTTTTTATTGTATTGTTAATAAATGCATGAAGAGAGGCAAATAACAAAACAAGAGACAATATAATTTGAATTGAACTCGCACTTATTATTATAATAATTGATATACGGATTGAGAGCCGTAAATTTTTTTTCTCTATTTTTTTTTGGTCTTAATTATTACTATTATTGGTTTTCTGAGATGCATAATTATGATGTTCATGTCGACGAATGATGATCTGATTACTGGGTGAGTTTGATGGGAGGGAGATAAAATAAGTCTTTGAACTTACGAAACAAAAATATTTTGTTATTAGTAGTTATTTAAAGGTTAGGAAAAAAAAAGAACATTCTAATTGATAAACGGCGCATATTTGTCGCCCTTATTTCTAATTTGGACTAATCACCCTAACCTTTGACGGGTTCTTTTCGCTAACTTCTTTCTTTAGTTCTCTCTTAAGGGCTAGTACCTATTATGTATTCGAGTCGGTATACTTGTATGTAATAAATAGGAATAGAAAAAACGGGAAGCTAAACCAGATTGCCCTAAGTACCGCGGCCATTAGTGAATACCTTCTACCTTGGCTTGTCAATCTCCCAACGATGCCGAAGAACAGGAATGATAAGGGGCAATTTGTCGCCAGTCAAGGAAATGATGAATCCGACGATCGCCCTCCATCTGAGGACGACGATCAGGACCAGGACCGCGTGTTGACGGCGCTGACCGATAAAGTAGCGGCCTCGACGCAAGTAGTGGACAAGTTGAGACAGCTAGTCCCGCCCGAAGCTCCTCTAAACGAGACCTCGACTAACTTCCTTCACCCTCCTACATCGGCAGGGGCTGGGCCCAGTGGCTTTCATCAGCGGACCAGCAGCATAGGTGAGCGCCCCCATCACCGCACAGAATACGCCGGGCCTACTTATAGGCAGAAGTCGCCAGTATTGCACTGGAACATCAAATTCACGGGTCGACCGGGAGAAACCTCGGCAGAGGAATTTCTCTACCGGCTCGACACCCGAGCTCGAGATGATGACGTGTCAAGTCGGGAGATGGAGAGGAATGTGGCCGCTCTGCTGTCAGGGCCCGCTGAGGACTGGTACTGGACCCAGTTCCGGCGACAACAATCTAATCCCTTGTGAATAGACTTCAAGACCGGTTTATTAGACCAGTTCGGGGAGCGTGAAACTGATTACGAGATAAGCTGGAGACAAAACAGTACAGCCAATCCTATGACGCTTACGCGGCGAAACTGATCGCCTTGGCGAATCGCCTGACGCGCCCGATGCCCCCCGTCGAACTGGTGCGTCTCATTATGGGCAACTTGAATGCAACCTTGGGGACGGCCATCATAGGATCCACCTATGGTGACGTGCGCCAGCTCCGCGAAGCATGCATTCGCGTCGAGCGGTGGCAGAAGGCTAAGAAAGAAGAGGGCCGTCACTCATATAAAGTTCATGAACTGGACGACTTAGGTCACCACCAACCAGTCTCCACGTATCCAAACCATACTGGCGACGCAACACCACTTGTTGTCGAAGAAATGAATACTGGTTTCACGCATAGAAAACCTGTCACCTGCTGGAACTGCCGGCAAGATGGCCATACCTTTGTTGACTGCCCCGTTCCAGACCGCAAGGTTTTCTGTTATAGATGTGGGAGACCTGACGTCTACACACCGTCCTGTCCGAATTGTTCGGGAAACCCGACACGGGGTGCGAGGCCTCCAGGGGCTCGCGCCCGACCTAGTCCCAGATATCATAGACGAAACACCAGACTTGTCCTCCTACTCGCCAGAGCGCTCTGACCTGTCGGCAATGGAACCATTACCGGTTTTCCCTTCCCAACAGGCCAGAGCCTCCTTTATGCAACGTTGGGCCAACTATCACCAGGTCCGTAAACGAATCTTTACAGACAGCGACGTGGCGCAGCCCAACGCTAAAACCCCACGCATCCGCCAGAAGGCCATAGAGAAGCGTATTCTCACCAAGCGAGTCCTTTCAACGATACTTACAGACGCCGCTGATGAACGACCATTTGCCAATGTCCAAATTTTGGGCGAAACGGTCCTTGGCTTGCTGGACAGTGGAGCAAGCATTAGCTGCCTGGGAAGAGGGGCAGAGTCGTTCCTCCAGAATCACCCAGAAGCACAGCTAACGCGTTTGCATACCTCTGTCCAGACAGCCGACGGCTCATCCAACCAAATTCTGGGCTTCATCACGGTCCCTGTGACGTATGGCCACCGTACATTGCCTTTGACCATCTACATAGCTCCTAGCCTTTCGCAACCATTATACCTAGGAATAGATTTTTGGAAGGCCTTTAAGTTGGCCCCACACATTATCGGTGAATTACAGTTAGCCCCTCAACCTGATCCAAACTGCCATCACCTTGAGGAAGCCCAGAAGGAGCGATTGAACCAGGCCAAGACGCGGTTCCCGTCTTTTGACACCTGTGGCCTCGGCAAGACGCACCTGGAACAACATGTTATCGACACTGGCGAGGCGGTGCCCATTAAGCAGAGACATTATCCTGTCTCTCCTGCCATCCAGACCCTCATGTATGAGGAGGTCGATCGCATGTTGAGTCTAGGTGTGATTGAAGAGAGCAACAGCCCGTGGAACTTGCCGGTGGTCCTGGTTCGAAAGCCCGGCAAGGTACGGCTTTGCCTGGACTCCTGCAAAGTGAATGCAGTTACGGTGAAGGATGCATACCCCTTGCCCCACATCGATGGTCTACTGGGACGGCTACAGGACACGAAGTACATCTCAGCCATTGATCTGAAGGATGCCTTTTGGCAGATTCCTTTGGAGGAGAAATCCCGAGAGAAGACAGCTTTCACGGTCCCAGGGCGACCATTGTATCAATTCACCGTAATGCCGTTCGGCCTTTGTAACGCGCCTCAGCGCATGTGCCGTCTCATGGATAAGGCAATCCCAGGCTCTCTTCGAGAACGTGTCTTTGTCTATCTAGACGATCTCTTGGTGGTGTCTCCGACGTTTGAAACCCATATCCAGACGTTGGAACAGGTCGCAGACTGTCTGCGTCGCTCAGGGCTGACGGTAAACCTGAACAAAAGCCGGTTTTGCGTGAGAGAAGTCAAATATTTGGGATTTATCATTGGTGATGGGTCGCTAAAGACCGACCCCGACAAGGTTTCAGCCATCAGGGATATCCCAGTTCCAAAGTCGGCCAAGCAGGTACGACGGTTTTTGGGCATGACAGGATGGTACCGGCGCTTCATAGGTAACTATGCCAGCATTGCCTCTCCCATCACTGACTGCCTAAAGAGCGGCAGATTTGCTTGGACCGACGAGGCCCAACAGGCATTCGAGGAACTGAAGAAATCCATGATGTCTGCACCCTTACTGATAACCCCAGATTTCACCAGCCCTTTCTTCATCCAGTGTGACGCCAGCAAGACCGGAGTAGGAAGCGACCTGTTCCAACGACGCGGAGACGAAGAACACCCAATCGCTTACTTCTCAAAGAAGCTGAATAGTGCACAGCATAACTATTCCATCACAGAACTTGAGTGCTACGCGGCGGTGTTAAGCGTTAAAAAGTTCAGGGCATACGTGGAAGGCCACACCTTCACTATAATTACCGACCATGCCAGCCTGAAGTGGCTCATGAGCCAGACCGACCTAAGCGGCCGATTGGTTCGCTGGAGCCTAAAGCTGCAGGGCTTCCAATTTTCAATCGAGCACCGCAAGGGAGTCGACTGCGTCGATGAAGTGTCCTTCTGCAGAGACGTGGACCTATCGTCCCCAGCCTTCAAATCTGAAGACTATGTCCTGCTCACTGAGCAAGCGACTAAGCAGGCTGATCAGTTACCTGATCTTCAGGTATCTGATGGATACGTGTTCCACCGTTTGGCCCCACGGACTGGCGACCCCGAGACGGACGACCTGATATGGAAATTGTGGATCCCTGCAGAATTGACCGTTCCCTTGATCCAGTCCGCTCATGAGCCCCCTCAAGCTTCCCATGGCGGTGTACATAAGACCCTAGCCCGCCTTCGGGAAAAATATTATTGGCCCGGCATGACTAGCCAAGTCAGAAAATACATCGCGAGCTGTGAAGTCTGCAAAGAGACAAAAGCTCCAAACACACCCCTTCGGCCCCCTATGGGCGAAGCCATGGATGTGTGCCGACCCTTTCAACTCTTGTACATCGATTATATGGGCCCTTACCCTAGGACTAAGAAAGGCCACACTGCTGTGTTGGTAGTGCTAGACGCGTTTTCCAAATTCTGTTTCCTCCACCCAGTAGTTGGCGAAACAACCAAAGCCGCCGTGAATTTCCTTGAACATCGAATCTTCCATGCCTTCGGCGTCCCCGAGGTGATATTCTCTGATAATGGAAGTCATTTCACTTCCAAAGAATTCACGAAACTGTTGTCCGATTACGGCGTCAAACACCAACTCACCGCGGTCTATTCCCCCAAGCCAACGCTTCCGAGCGGGTTAACCGTTCCGTTTTAGCTGCTATCCGAGCGTATCTGAAAGAAGATCACCGGGATTGGGACCTACACCTGTCTGCAATCGAATGTGCTTTACGGAGTGCCCACCACTCCTCCATTGATACTTCCCCTTACCAGGCCCTGTTCGGGTGTCCAATGATCCTGCATGGATCCGCTTACTCAGTACTGAAGACCTTAGGTGCCTTGCAAGAGGGAGATATAACAGTACTGCCGGCCGTAGATAGATGGCAGGCCAGGCGGGACAAAATAGAGCGACACCTGGCCGCGGCTTACACTAGACATGAGAAACACTATAATCTGCGCTGCCGAGCAGTAGAGTTCTCGCCCGGCCAGGTAGTCTATCGACGAACCTTCCCCGTAAGCAGCAAGGTCGACCGGTTTAACGCTAAACTGGCAAATAAATTCACGAAGGAACGCGTGAAGCGAAAGCTTGGGAGTGGGAGATATGAGTTGGAAGATTTAAAAGGCAAACCAATCGGAACCTTCCACGCCAAGGACCTCAAGGCCTGACCGCCTGAGTAGCGGAAAGTGACCTCATGGAGCAGGGGTCCAAGACGACGACGATGTGGTATAGCCGGCGGATCGAGCCCTTGGGGCAGGAGACACCATCCGGAAGAGAGACTTCACGCTCCTTGGGACTCGCCGGGACAATATGGAATTGCCTCGACCTTTCTCATGGGCGCGCGAAGTCACTCCACAGCGCGATCAGTCCTAGGGCGCGTTCTAATACAACTTCTGGAAGCATGTCCACTCCGAGTAGCCCTAATAAGGCATCTCGCCGGCCTAACCGGTTATTAATAGGGTACCCGTCGAGGTCCGCTTGGGTAGCTTCCCCAGCGGATGGTACACCTCCTTGATCTACTTGACTGTCTGGAGCCAAGCTTCATGTTGATAACTTCAGACCAACTCCCCCTATATGCATATAGAGGTGACCCACGAGGCCGCAGAAATTCTGCCGTACCGCTTTGCCTTGGGAGGGGGAGTTCTTGGACACGAACGTTGCGCTAAATAATTCCAACTACCACCGCACGACCACATCTGTTATGAGTATAGAGCCAACAATCTAGACACAATCCCGGCTCATGAGGCCCAAACGACCCTATAAGACGCTTGCCTAGGGACGTATAGGAGATATGCAGAGTACGGTTGTCCCGGACGGAACAAAACGTCTCCTGTACCACACCCCAGTAGGGAGCGCATGGTGTAATTGGCGATAAGGAACCAAATCGTGGCCGTTGACGAGCGCCGTTGTCCAAAATGATGCCAATACTTAATTAAATCTCAAAAGTGTTTTTTGTTTTTTTTAAAAAAAAAATAAAGCTGCGGATAAGGTAGTTGAGGCGCTTAACCCATACGACTTCAGCCTCGTCCATTGCGTCCCGAACTCAACCCCTCCGAAGGCATAGCGGGGTGGAAAACACACATCACCTTGTAACAGCCCGGCTCAGTCGATAAAGCATGAGACTCGGTTTCAGGGCGTGGTTGAGCCACACGTTGGGCTAGCGATCCAACAAGGCCACCGTCTGTCTTTTTCGCGCCACCTCTCGCCTGGCGGATTCGAAATAGCGCGTGTTGTAACGGCCGCCCTACAAGATTTAACCCGTTGTAAGGGAAATGATAAGAGGAGAAATATCATTTGTTAGCGTTTAGCACCAGCCCCAGCGGCCCATCGATTATCCTAACTATTATGTATATATTATTACCAAATACGAAAACTTGGCACCTTGATTTTCAGGCGTTCGTAGCAGACAGGCCTTCCTCCTACAGTCATATCATTACCTTATAGCACACCATACGTCTTTATAACGAATAAATAAATAAAAGAAAAACAAAAAAAAAACAAACACAACAGTAAGCGATAATATATTTCCTAGAATTCCCAATTCCCAAAAGTGAAAGTGAAATTTTTCTGCCCTTGCATTACTACCGATATCCATAAGATAAAAGAAGGAAACTTACTAATCTGGCAACCCCAACTACCCACAATTAGAATCTGCAGGCTGAAAAGACAACTACAGCCGCACCTACAGCTAGATATACAAAAGATTTTTCCCGCCAAAAAAATAGAAGACATCGATCCACAGAATCTGTAAGGGGATTTTTTTTGCAGCCCGAAAACGGAAAACAATGAACGACATACGCCAGGCTGTGAATGTGGTGTGGAAAGACTTTTTTTTGGAGGCGAGTTAGTTTTTAGCTAGAGAGTCTGGACTGAACTGTTAGTGAAGAACGAAGTGAGGAATTTCGAGTGAATAATTAGTGCGTACAGCTGCAGGGTAATCTTAAGAAGATTCCTTTTTATTTTTTTTTTGTTGGAAGAAGATTAAGCTTAAGGCGGAAGATTTTGATCTGATCGTTGCCTGTGAAGTGGACAGCGGAGGAAAAAGCCCCAGAATTTTCCCAATAGGTGATAACACGAGCAGCTAGAAAACAAAAGAAAAAGGAAATAACGGTCCCCTAAGTGGGCCACTTTTGGAGGACGTTGGATACGCACCCTGAAAGCTAAGTATCCCCTGTAACTAAAAGAAAAAACCGATTTTTTTCTCGTAGGTCGAAGTTCGGCGGTTTTTTTTAGGAACAGATTACTAGGAGTTATCAAAGTCGGATTTTGTTTTGTCTATGCCCCCCGCATTACAATAAAGCGGTAAGAATTCTTTTACTATTAGTGTTTAAGTGATTGATTAGGGTAGAAACAAATTGAGATCCAGACTCAAGAGAACGGAAGGTGAATTTTGTTCTGGGATTACCAAAAATTAGCGGGAAGAAAAATCCATTATCCGCGCTAGAGAATAAGTGAATCATAAGTCCGTCGACATAATATACATGAAACATTTACTAAATTTATTTTATTATATTATTGGCCCACATACATATAGGGATCTTTAGGCATTATCATACTCGCTACATAACCTACAAAGCGATAGGCCGATGCCCGAGCATTGGAAATCGTCCTAAAAATATTATCCAAGGTTACAATCATGAATCTATTTATCCATGTACTAGTTAAGGAGCTGGTCCGTTGACTAATTACATACATATTACAGTTAATTTCCAGAGATCTTTTGACAATATCATACTCCCGACATAACCCACAAAACGAGGGTCCGTTGACCGATTATAGGAAATTGTCTTATAAGCTTAAGCTTAAAATCATGAATCTAATTATCCATGTGTACTAGTAAGGAGATGGCCCGTTGACCAGATGTATATCAAATTTCCCTTGCCAGATAACTTTTGATGATAACGTGTTCTTGACCCAACCCCCCCTATTTACGAGTAAGTTAAGTCAGTGGGTCATTGACCATATATATGTGAATTTTTCTTAAATGGTTAAGATGATAGTTCTTTAACCCTGTATGATAAATTTTCGTTCTTACATATATTTCGATACTAGTATATTATTAGAGATCTCAATTAACACCAAATTGCGGCTGTTCAACTCCAACGTTAAGGCAGTTCTTTTGTACGGTTGCGAAACATGGAAAGTCACCCAATTCATCACAGGGCGCCTACAAGTTTTCATCAACAGATGCCTACGTCGTATCCTAAAAATCCGCTGGCAAGATAGAATTTCAAATGAAGAACTATGGCGCCGTGCCGGCCAAGAAAGGATAGACGACCAAATCAGGCGAAGGAAATGGAATTGGATTGGCCACACCTTGCGACGCGAAGACGATAATCTAGCCAAACAGGCCCTTGACTGGAATCCGCAAGGATCCCGTCGAGTCGGAAGACCTAGAACAACGTGGAGGAGAACCCTATTATCAGAGGCCGCAACAACCGGGAGATCCTGGTCAGAGCTGAGAGCTGTCGCGCAAAACAGAGTCCGCTGGAGGGCAACTGTTTCCGCCCTATGTCCCATGAGGGATTAAAGGAGCAATTAGATAGTATATTATTGAATTACTCGAGATTTACTCCACTAGGTTAAGTTGATGGTTCGTTAACCACGTATGATAGATTTTCGTTTCTATATTTCGATACCAGTATATTATTGAATTAATCGAGATTTACTCCACTAGGTTAAGTTGATGGTTCGTTAACCACGTATGATAAAGTTTCGTTTCTACATATATTTCGATACCAGTATATTATTGAATTAATCGAGATTTACTCCACTAGGTTAAGTTGTTGGTTCGTTAACCACGTATGATAAATTTTCGTTTCTACATATATTTCGATACTAGTATATTATTGAATTACTCGATATTTACTCTACTAGGTTAAGTTGATGGTTCGTTAACCACGTATGATAAATTTTCGTTTCTACATATATTTCGATACTAGTATATTATTGAATTACTCGATATTTACTCCACTAGGTTAAGAGGATGGTTCGTTAACCACCTATGATAAATTTTCGTTTACAAATATATTTTAATACTAGAATATTATTGAATTACTCTATATCTACTACCCTAGGTTAAGATGACGGTTCGTTAACCACCTATGATAAATTCTCGTTTACAAATATATTTTAACATTAGAATATTACCGAATTAATCTGTATTTACGCCAATAGGTTACGGTGAGGGTCCGTGGACCCTGAACTGTTATTTCGCTTTCCGAATATACCTCAATCATATTGTGTCATTGACCAACCCGGCATTTATTTCCCTACTCCGATTATTTTTACTCCCTTCTTTTTCTTCTCTTACTGCCGTTGCTAAGGCAACATACCGACTGTACAGGACAGAAATCACGAACTACTGTGGCCGTCATATGATGAATTGAACAACCTTAGGTGGCATATCACTTCGAACAGGTGACTAATATCGTTCTGATGACGTACTTGGCAAACCACGATTGACTAAACAAGACGGCAAAGTAATAGTGCCAGCAATCCCGGTAACACGAAGGACTGATACGTCCCTTCATCTTACCAAGTGTAACCCTGTAGAAGCCTTAACAAGGTGATGGAGTAAAACACCCCCCTGTCGGTGTGGCCCACGGAAGTAGGATGTCCTAACCAAAGGTAAGTGCCGCCCACCCACAATTTTTTTCTTGTCTGATATTAGGTCGCCCCAGACTATGACCCGGTGACAAGTGACCACCCTCTCTCTCTTTCCTTCTCCTTATTAGCCCCTCTCGTTGGCCCTGGACGTTGTTCCACCCCCTCGTCGCCCCTTTAGCTTTGTTGTTGTTTAGGCACGAGTGTTTTAACAGTATAACTGTCACCCCCTCCGGCATCCAAGCACCGCGAACCCCACCCCATCTGGCGAGCTAGCTAGCGCACCGCTAGTCGTGCCTACAACCGGTGCATTGGATGAGTAAATTCGCGACACTTCCCCGGCGGTCGAACCGTCCGAGCCACCCTTTTTTTGAGTCCCCTTCCCCAAATTTTGTAATTTGAGTCTTCTTGGCCTTTATGGCAATTTCCCGTCGTCGTGCCTCGGCACAAATCTCCCCGACAGTTACAAAACATAATTTGAGATCGATTGTCTCCTTGAGATATCTTATTATTCTCTTAACTGCTGTCCAATGTGCTTGTCCTGGGTTGTTGCAGAATCTGCTGACAACCCCCACTGCATGGCAAATGTCCGGTCTGGTTCCTTGTGATATATACAATAGACATCCAATTGCCTCACGATATGAAATATTTTCCATCAACTTTCTTTGAGCCTCTGTTTTCGGACTCATTTGTTTGGATAATGTCTGATCGTTTGCTAATGGAGTATTTATCGGGTTACAGTCCTCCATGTTGAACTTACTTAAAACGTCCTTTATATAATGTGACTGATCGACTGTGATTACAACTATCTGGATATTCTGTTCTATTCGCATTCCAAGAATTTGGTGAACTTTTCCCATATCTTTCATCTTAAAATGTTGAATCAATTGGTTTTGAAGGCGTCTCATGATTTTTGCATCTTTGAAAAATATGAGCAGATCGTCGACATAGACCGCGACGAATAACATTTTCTCACGATTATAATAAACACATGGATCAGTTGCACATCTCTTCAATCCAAAATCCAATAAACATTTGTCAAGGTTTTGATACCAGATGCGACTCGCTTGTTTGAGTCCATAGATGCATTTCTTTAAACGGCAAACACGATTATTTGAAAAGTGGCCCTCAGTTTCTGGGAGTTCCATATACATTTCTTCATCAATCTGTGGGTGAAGGAACGCTGTTATTACGTCCATTTGTTGTATAAGCAAATCACCTTTAGCAGCTAAGGATAGAAGAAAACGAATAGAGTTATTACGTACCGTTGGTGAGAATGTTTCCTCATAATCGATGCCTTTTCTTTGAGAACATCCTTTGGCTACCAATCTAGCCTTTAGTTTCTCTAGTTGGCCATTGGGTTTGAATTTTGATTTGAAAACCCATCTACTTTTAACGGCTTTTCGTGTAGGTGGCAGATCACATAATTCCCACGTACCATTTTCAATATGAGATTTAATCTCTTCTATCGCTTCTCTCCATTTGTGACAATCTTTACTGGCCATTGCTTCTTCATATGTTTCAGGATCTATCTTAAGAACGGTCTGATACGTCACAAAGTCGTCGTTAAAATACATCTTCGATTCGATCTTCTAAGTTGTTCTTCATTGTCATAACTATCCAAATTCGAAGTTACAGATTGTGTTTCATCATCCATTGAACTGCTTTCTTCAGCATTTTCAACATCTACAGTTGGAATATTTTGTGGTTCTATACAGCTTTCAGATTGTTCCACTGTCATCAGGTGCTCCTGTGAAGATTCGTTCTGCAATTCGTTTATTTTATCTTGGATCTCCGGCTCGCTTGTAAATATGTCGGTTTCAATAAAGATAACGTCTCGAGCTATTGAAATCTGACCGGTCCTAGGATCAATTAGTCGGTATCCTTTAGTATTTTCATAGTACCCCACAAAAACGAATTCCTTCGACTTAGGATCCCATTTCTTACGTAGAGATGGATGAACATGCGCATAAGCTTTACAGCCAAACACTCTCAGATGTGATAAGTCTGGTTTTAAACCTGTCCACGCTTCCTCTGGTGTTTTGTTTGGTAACGATTTAGACGGTGAACGATTACGTAAATAATTAGCAGTCGCCATTGCCTCTGCCCAATAATCTTTTGGCAGATTTGCATCAAGAAGGATTGTTCGAGCTTTCTCAACTAAAGTTCGATTTAGACGTTCGGCTACGCCGTTTTGATCTGGTGTCCTTGGAACTGTTCTTTGGTGGCGAATACCTACTGCTTTCAAAGTTTTGACAGATCTTTGTTAATATATTCACCTCCATTATCACTTCTTAAAATCTTTAAACGTCGGTCAGTCTCATTTTCAACCCACGCCTTGAACTCATTAAAATAATTTGGTACTTCATCCTTTGATTTTAAAAAGTATACAAATGACTTACGTGAGTAATCATCAATAAATGTTAAGCAATATGATGCTCCACCAAACGATTTCTTCTGCATTGGTCCACATAGATCCGTATGGACCAATTCCAATGCATCCTTTGCCCGATGACATGATGCTTGGGGAAAATAAATTTTATGCTGCTTACCTTTGATGCATGGTACACATGGAGTAGAATCCTGCAAATCATCATTTATTCCTGTGGATAGTTTCTCTTTTAGAATCTTCATATCCTTATGATTCAGATGAGCAAGGCGACGATGCCAGATATTTTGCTTATCCATTTTTGCTATTGAAGCATTCAACTGTTGAATATTGAGCTTATACAATCCTCTTTCTTCTGTAGCTGTCGCAATAATACTTGACGGTCTTATTTTGATTATATCATCTATAATCTTACAACCACTTTTATCAAAGAGTACTGATCTCCCTTTTTCAGTTATTTTTGATATCGACAACAAGTTCATAGTCAATTCAGGTGCATGAATTACATTTTCGACCTTTAAAGTACGGTCAATCATCAATTCGATTGTTGCAGTTCCTTTGTTCTCCACCGCAATGGTATCACCATTAGCAATGTCAATCTTTCGTCCAAATTCTTTTTCAATATTTGGAGTCATATGAGCGTTACAACCTGAGTCGAGATACCAATCATTATTATTTACATGTGGAATTTCTATATGGCCCATCAAGCTCATTAACTGATTTGATCTTTTTTTGTCACTTCTCAAATGATTTGAAGATTTCGCACAATCCCTACTAATATGTCCAAAACCTTTACAGTTAAAGCATTGTACTCGACTTTTGTTATTAAATTTGTGTGCTGGTTTTCCTTTTGTTTTTCCATAAAAAGCACAATCTCCTTTTTACTTGCGCCAGAAATGCCTTTGACATTATCTTGCAAAAGCAAATTCTTCACAAAATCAGTATCTGTATTTTGGTTGGATCCTTGTATTCCTAAAATGAGAGGATTAAATTTTTCAGGGAGTCCAGCGAGAATTATACCGCCAACAGTCTCGTTATCCAACGGTTTTCCAATGCATTCTAATTGTTCAGCTATAGTAGTAATCCTATCAATGTATGTTGACATAGAACTGAACTCTTCAAATCTAGTGCGAAAAAGAGATGCATACAAATTAATTCTTCTCACAACGCCTTTGTCTTCATATGCCTTTTGCAATGCGTCCCATGCTTCTCTTGCAGTTTTACACTTCTTGGTCTCTTTTGCCGCATTTCCTTTAATCGACATATTAATTTTTGCCAGAGTTCGAAGATCCAATTCCGTTTCATACAAAAAACCTTTTTTCGAAGGTTCAATATAATTCCACAAACCATTGTCAATTAAGAAATTTTTCATTAAAAATCTCCATTCTGGATAATTACTTCCGTCCAAGTGTTTGGACTCTGGTAAGCTTCCGCCTACCGCTGACACATGATTTCTCTTTGAATTGAGTTGTAGAGAAAGTTCTTCCACCTGTGCTCTTAATTCTCTCACTACAGCGTCCTGTTCCTTCGAACCCATCTGCAATGAAGCATCGTCGAAAGCGTCTTGCTTTCTTTTATCTTCAGCCATTTTGAAATTAAATAATTACAAAAAAAGTACTTTTCCTTTTTTACTTTGCTGGAAATTAATTCGCGGCACACTAGGCTTTACAATTTACGCACTACCGGGCTTTACAATTTACGAACTTCTGGGCTTTACAATTTACGCCTGGGCGCTGGGCCCATAACCTGTTGCGCAGGGAATTGTAAAAGAAACACGTCTCTCGAAGTTCAACAGTAGACTAAATTTATTTAGATGTAAATGTACTAGAAATATACATAAATGTAAAAGAGTAATTTACAATGAAGAAGTTACAAAGGACATAAAAGTTAAAGTTACAAACACAGTAATAATATTATGGGACTAGCATGATATATAGTGTGGTTATATGGCATTCTCAGAACGTTCTGAGAATGCTTTTCGGCATGGCATGGCCCATGTAACCGTTGACTGGGTCAAAAAGCATTCCGAAAGTATTCTGGTTTCGGGAGCAAAATTTTGTTTGGTTGAGAATGGTTTTCGGAAAGAATGCCATGTAACACCTAACTGGAAAGTGAGGTTATTACCGTTAAAATTAAAGTACATTGGTAATAACCTTAATTACAAGTTCTTATTACTGCTAAAATGTTATTATTAAATAGTGTTTTAATAGAGTTAACAAAAATTTGTTGTTTATTAGTTATTTCGTTAGAAAAATTATACATTTTCACAAATTGCATATTCTCCTTTAGAGGTAAAAAATCTGAAATGACAGCAAAAATTCATACTGAGAACCACCATATAAACTTCAACCGAAAAAGCATTTTCAGAATGAATTCAGTCGGAATACTTTTCGGAATGCCATGTAACCACGCTAATAGAATGGATTCTAACATTCAAAACATGTCGCAATGCGCAATAAAGTAATAATTACCATTGTGAGAATGTACAAAGGATTGGATCTTTTAAGATCTACATGTAATCTATAATCCCATTTAAGAATACACAATAAAAGTGCTCCAAACGTACTTCAAATAACTAAGGGCCGAAACACATCCAGGCTGGTTTTAAAGCTAATAGCCTAGTACTAAGTTCCCCGCTAAATGAAATTTCCATACAAAATTTAGCGCGAAAATTTATCAAGCTAAATTTTAGCAACATCTTTAGCGCATGCAGTACTAAGTTCGCCGCTAAAATGCTCGCTAAATCCACGTTTCCATTTCTTTAAAACAGATGGCAGCAATGTTAGTCTCCACATTTTTAGCTGCATTTTTATCGTGCAAGCACCTTATTTCACGCTAAATTTTGTTGAAAAAAAACCAGTGATATAAAAAAAACAGAAAAATAAGCTAATTTACGGTTGTGGAAGTTTCAAGTGCGGAAATAAAACTAAAATAACAGTTTGTGCATAAAAAAATAGTAAAAATAATAAATAATTCTGCGTGTTTAAAATATTTTGAAACACGGTTTAATAATTTTATATTTCCAGTCAATTTTGAGGAGTTTTATTTCGAAGAAGACTTTGAAATTTAACCCAAAAAAAAACGTTAATATGAACTTTCTCTACAATTCTACATTGTCAAATTTTATCTTGCTAAAAAAGGTACAAGTTTGGAGACGTGCTAAAATTTAGTTTAGCGCTGAACTTAGTACTAGGCTAATCTCTCAAAGCTTTCCTTGAGGCGAGCTACAGAGCCGTCCGCGGAATACTCAAAACACAATCAGCCCAGTTGATGACAGTTGTCAAATTTGTTAGCGATTCGTAAAAAGTGCAAAATTTGCAAATCATTTAAATAAAATAAAATTAGTTGGCCTGGTTTCATTGTTATTTTTATCAATACAAACTCGCAAACAAAATCCCAACCTCAAAGTTCAACTGTTTAAAGCAAACTAGAGCCTCGGCCGAATTCAAATTCCAACATTGCCGGAATTCCGACAGAGGCGAGCCTTGCGGCCATCTTTGCCAAGGCCTGAATTTGCGACACAAGTTTTAATGTGTCCAATCCCATTTAAACGCATAGGTTGGATGTGCTAAACCTCTAGTATCCCACGCTGAAGCTATTGCACAATTGTCAGGAGCTCATCTCAAATATTTTACTCGCCCTGGATTTCCAGGAAAACCTTCGGATGATAAACTTAACATATGGCATACTTCCAGATCACCTGTCGACCCATCAACATAATACACAACACCTTCAGTATTTTCTCGAGCAAATGAAATTAATCTGCATTTTCAATTCACAGTAACACACATCTTATCATCTACTGCATCTCCTATACAAACTAATGAACTTATTCCTCCGTCTATCCGTATGAGCATAATAAACGTTATTACTGATGAAGGAATTACTTCTATGATGGAAAGTTTTACACTATCTCGTTTTAAACTTTAAGCTCATATAAACCTCTGTTATCATTTCTGCTCTCCATTATTCGATAAGATAATGATTAATTATCCAATTTATTTCCTTTAAGGCCCATTTACAATATTGCGAGAGTGCGATGCGAGAACGAGACGAGTCTCGCACGCGCTGTTAAAACATTTTCCATAGCAGGCTTTTAGATAGGGGCCCATACACTACAACGTTTTATGCGTTCAAACATGTCCCACCGACTTTGTGATAAACTTGTTTGAACGCTGAGCTTGCCCATACACTATGGCGATTTATACTACACCTGCTTTTATTTTGGATTTGGGGTTACACTCATTTTTCGTATAAACGGTATGCACCTAAAATTGTGAGCTCTTCCCACACAAACTTAAGAATGTAATTTGTACACAAGAATGGAATATGTACACGAAAACTGTTTGTTTTTAAATTTTATACAAACGTCAAAATTTATTTTTGAATATGAGAAATTCTTTTTGGAAGCCCTGATTTGTAGATTAAAGGGCTTTATTTTCTTTTAAAATACAATTTGTTTATATGTGCGGTTTAGGTTTATAATTAGTTGCTATTGCCAACGAACAGTGGTTGTTCATGGAACCGGTAGCATTAAAGTGCAGGGGATTCTACACAAATATGATTTATTTGTACATGCCGCCCTTTCATTTTATGCTTTTTTTCAGGTCATAAGGGCCTAACAATTTAATAATCAGATCGTTTTTTTAATTCTTGTGGAAAGAAGTAGGAACAAAGTGGTGATAATACCTTTTCCAGATACTTAGTATTTGCCATTGGAGCGCCGTCTTACAAAAAAATATTTTGTTAGTAAACAACTTCACACAACCACACTTATTTCTAAGTGTGTGTTGAACAACATCTTCATCATCATCCATTGCATAACCTCATTTATTTCTGGAAAATATGCAAACAATAATAATAATAATAATAATTTATTGCATAAACATTGTACAAAAGAAAATAATTCTTATAAGCGTACAACTAAAAATTAATCGGTAAAACATAAGCAAAAATTAAAATTATAGACTAAAAGCTAACAATAAAAAATAATATTAAAGAAAAGAACAAGAAAAATTAAGAAAATAAAGGAAAAAAAAAATATTCAAAACGAGGAAGAATGAAAAGAAATAAAGACAAAAGTTCAGAAAAAAATAAAAATAAATAAATAAATTCAAAATGTGAGTGACCCTACAAATTATTACTTATCAAATGTTCCTTCAGGAGTTTGTTGAATATTCGACAAGAGGACGCGCCCCGCATACACAGGGGTAGTCTGTTCCATATGCGAGCAATTTGGAACAAGTAAGAGCGTTCACCATATAATGTTCTTCTACGAGGCACCAAAAGTTTGCTAGAATGTCTGCTTAGTTGCAAGAAGGTAAGTTTTTCAAATAGATATCCAGGGCACCGGGTGTATATAAGTTTAAAGGTGAACTTTAATCGATGATAAATTAGGTAGTTTTCAAGCGTCATACCTAGTAGAGCGGAATCATAGGGCGTGATATGATCAAAACGACGCAATTTAAAGACTAATCGAAGGGTATCGTTGAACGCAACTTGTATTTTTCTTGAACAATCAGCATCAAGTTTTGAAAAAATTAGGCTACCATAAGTGAAATAAGGCATCACCAGGGCCTTCACCAGTCGTATACGTAAGGCAAGAGGCAGTAGATTAGAGGATACCCAGAGTTGGCGAAGGCAGGCGTAAACTTTACGAAGCACAATTCTGGTTTGATTACAGCAGCTGAATTTGGAGTTGAGCTCGACTCCCAGATTTCTTACAGAGTCAACATAGGGTAAAACATTACCATTAAGTTTAATGGGGAACAAATTTACAGAATCAATAGGAGTTTTGCTGACGACAAGGCAGGACGACTTCATAGGGTTCAGCAGTAATTTATACTGAACTGACCATTCATTCACGCGTATCAGATCACTGTTTAACTGAGCAGTACAATCCTCGATAAATTCAAAGGGTTTGCTTAGATAGATCTGCACGTCATCGGCATATAAATGAATAGAGGAATGTTTGACTACGTTTGGAAGGTCGTTTATGTAAAGGCTGAAAAGCAAGGGGCCCAGGATAGAGCCTTGAGGTACACCGCAATGAAGAAGCGCAGGTTCGGAGAAAGATTCTTGTACCTTGACAATTTGGGAACGCTCCTGGAGATAGCTTTCAAAAAGTTTGACTGCAGTAGGGCCAAGTCCAAAATTTCTGCCTAATTTTTTAAGTAACATCAGATGGTCAACTGAGTCAAATGCTTTAGAGAAATCGAGTAGGACTAATATTGCAATTTTATTGTTATCAAGAGACTCAAGAATATCAGTTGAGACTTTTAAGAGTGCGGTTTCGCAGCTGTGCCCAGACCTGAAACCAGATTGCCATATAGAGAGAAGACCACTTTGATCTAGATAGGATGTGAGCTGCTTAGAGATAATTTTTTCAAAAACTTTTGAAAGGAAGCAAAGGAGACTGATTGGACGGAAGTCAGATGGTAGCGATGGAGATACCTTTTTTGGAATGGGTACAACAAGAGCCTGTTTCCATTGGCTAGGAAACTGAGAAACGGTAAGGCAGGCGTTGAAAATATGAGTAAGAACGTTAGATACAAATGGGGCAATCAATTTCATGAACTTAGGAGAGATGTTGTCAACACCCACTGCGTTTGATTTTATAGAGAACAACGCAGAAAGAAGTTCGTGGTTGTCGATACAGTGAAAGGAAAAGCCATCGGGTGGGCACAAATAGATAGGGTTACCTTCAACTGGAGTAGAGTTACTTTCAGAGACGGATGAAAAGTACTCGTTTAAAGTATTGGGCTCTAAGAACACTTGTTGAGATTCATGCCCATATGTACCTAGATGACGAATATTGCGCCATAATTTTTTTGGGGGTAGATTAGTGTCGAGCTGATTCATAACATATGAACGTTTAGCAGCTCGTAGAAGAGCAACCGTTTTATTACGTACTTTTTTATACATATTACGAACTGCTACATTGCGCGTCCTTTTGTATTGATGGTAAAGAAAATCGCGTTCAGCCAATGAAGAATGTATTTCAGGAGTTAACCAGGGACAGCGATTGGGATAGATTTTAATTGTACGTAATGGGACAAATTGCTCAAAAAGATCAGTTATTACTTCATAAAAATTTTGAAGTTTTTCATCCACAGTATAAGAAGTGAATACGCTGTCCCAGGAAGTCGCAATGCATTCATTTCCAAGTAGCTGTAAATTGATGCTCTTAAAGTCTCTAAACGAAATAGAGCGAAACTGGGGAATGGGAAGGAGCTGCATCTTATAGGAGAGAAAGAGACAATCATGATCGAAATTACTAGGAGGAGTTAGTTGGTTATGAAATACCACTTTCGCAATGTCACCCACAAGCAAGTAATCAAGTTGAGATGGCATGGAAGCATTATAAAAGGTGGGCAAACAATTGACAATTTCTAGATTGAGGATTTGACAGAGATAAAACAAGTTGTTTAAAGAGGTACTAGGTTTAAGCGCATTAATATTTAAGTCACCACAAGTAATGATATTATGATATTTAAAAATAATAGGTGAGAGAGCCACTTTTAATTGAGTAACGTCATCTAAACAGAAGGTACCAGGCGGCCGGTAGATACCAACGACAACGCATTTTTCAAATCCGGAATCCACTTCAACAGCCAAAGATTGGGTATTTTCAATACTTGTTGATGAATAAATAATGGAACATCTCAAGGCGTTGTGAACATAAATTCCAACTCCGCCTCCCCTACGAGATATACGGTCATTTCTAAAGAGGCTATAGTTGGGAATGGACAGAAGTTTTGAATTCACATTCTTAGTAAGCCAAGTTTCACTTACCACAATCACATGAACATCAGATTTGGAAAACACATCATAAAAGAATTCAAATTTGTTTCTCAGACTCCTAGCATTCAAATAGCATACGTTAAGGCCTTTGATGCGTGATGTAAAGATGTTTAAAATAGCTCTTACTCGCTCCAACGGAGATATGTTATCCACCACCATACAGTGCAAAGCGCGTATGCCCCAGCCGAACAAACAACAAAATTTTAAAAATAAGAAACACGAAGGTAACGCACAGTTTGAATTTAACAATAATAACAAAGGAAAAAAAAATAATGAAGAATTTAACTAAGAACATGATAAAGAAAGAAAAATCAGCTAAAATAAAACTAAATAATAAAAACAAATTTTTAAAAATGAAAAAGAGAAAAAAGAAAGATTATTATTAAATATTTAAATATTCAAGTATTGCCGTCCGCAATATTTTCCCCAGCGCCAATTATTGCATCCAGCTCGTTAATGGTGGTCACATTTAATGGAGGATCTCCAGTCTTCTTACAGATGAATACAAGGCCTCTTCTGGTGAAGGCAGACAGCAGCAGATTCTCTTTACGCAGCCTCAGAGCTTTGCGTAAAATACTTTGTTGGGGCTTTGAGAGACTCTCAAACGCATGCACTCTGCTATCCGACGAAAAACCTGGGGAGATCTGATTTAGTTTCAATTTACCATTCCTCTTAAATTTGTCCAGGAAGGCTCTCTGCTCAGCAGCTGAAGGGAACTTCACAATTAACGGTTTAGTTTTCGTCGACGATGATTTAATTCGAAATGCGCAGGAGAATGGCGATAGCTTGTGTCCGATAGCTGCAGAGACAGATTCCAGAAGTTGCTGCGGGTGCTCATCAGGCACGCAAGGAATCCCAGTGATTATGGCATCAGTCAGCCGATTTTGCCTGTTGAGGTCATCAATTTCCTGACGAGCGGCGTGGAGCTCTGATTTTACATTTTCCAATTCAGAGTGTAAATTGGCCATGTCGGCGTTGACTGAGCTCATGGCATGATTGAAGCGCAACATAAAACGCTCTTCAAATTCAGAGAATTTTTCTTCAATAATGAGCGACAAACTTCTCTCCAACTTCCTCTCCAACAAATCGAAACTGTCTGTAGAGCAGATGGAACAGGATCGACGTTTTTGGCTGGAGGCAGCTAGATGGTTTTTCGATTGCTTCGAGGAAGTCGCTCTGGTGAGAGCTGGGCTAGGTTGTGCCGTTGTTCTAGAGGACGATGACTTTTGGGCATCAAGCTTTCCCATGGCGTAATTTTTCAGGAGTGATTTTCAAATTAAAGTTATCGGGTAAACCGAGCGATCGAGAGTGAAAAAAATATAATTAAAAACAGAACACTGGTAAAAACTAGTGGAATGGCGCGGGCAAGAAAATTAGTGGACCGGACTATGTGCTGTTAGTCACAGACTGTCATCACTCACGATATGAACGCACCGAAGAGCTGTTGCACAATTGTCAGGAGCTCATCTCAAATATTTTACTCGCCCTGGATTTCCAGGAAAACCTTCGGATGATAAACTTAACATATGGCATACTTCCAGATCACCTGTCGACCCATCAACATAATACACAACACCTTCAGTATTTTCTCGAGCAAATGAAATTAATCTGCATTTTCAATTCACAGTAACACACATCTTATCATCTACTGCATCTCCTATACAAACTAATGAACTTATTCCTCCGTCTATCCGTATGAGCATAATAAACGTTATTACTGATGAAGGAATTACTTCTATGATGGAAAGTTTTACACTATCTCGTTTTAAACTTTAAGCTCATATAAACCTCTGTTATCATTTCTGCTCTCCATTATTCGATAAGATAATGATTAATTATCCAATTTATTTCCTTTAAGGCCCATTTACAATATTGCGAGAGTGCGATGCGAGAACGAGACGAGTCTCGCACGCGCTGTTAAAACATTTTCCATAGCAGGCTTTTAGATAGGGGCCCATACACTACAACGTTTTATGCGTTCAAACATGTCCCACCGACTTTGTGATAAACTTGTTTGAACGCTGAGCTTGCCCATACACTATGGCGATTTATACTACACCTGCTTTTATTTTGGATTTGGGGTTACACTCATTTTTCGTATAAACGGTATGCACCTAAAATTGTGAGCTCTTCCCACACAAACTTAAGAATGTAATTTGTACACAAGAATGGAATATGTACACGAAAACTGTTTGTTTTTAAATTTTATACAAACGTCAAAATTTATTTTTGAATATGAGAAATTCTTTTTGGAAGCCCTGATTTGTAGATTAAAGGGCTTTATTTTCTTTTAAAATACAATTTGTTTATATGTGCGGTTTAGGTTTATAATTAGTTGCTATTGCCAACGAACAGTGGTTGTTCATGGAACCGGTAGCATTAAAGTGCAGGGGATTCTACACAAATATGATTTATTTGTACATGCCGCCCTTTCATTTTATGCTTTTTTTCAGGTCATAAGGGCCTAACAATTTAATAATCAGATCGTTTTTTTAATTCTTGTGGAAAGAAGTAGGAACAAAGTGGTGATAATACCTTTTCCAGATACTTAGTATTTGCCATTGGAGCGCCGTCTTACAAAAAAATATTTTGTTAGTAAACAACTTCACACAACCACACTTATTTCTAAGTGTGTGTTGAACAACATCTTCATCATCATCCATTGCATAACCTCATTTATTTCTGGAAAATATGCAAATGTCGAAAAAATAAATTCGCATAACCTCACTTATTCTTGAATTGTATGCAAATTTCACCCGCCATAAAATTCCGTTGGAGCTCACAAGGGAAATATATGAAGTGCGCAAGATCAAATATGCACCCATAACCTCACTAATTTTTGAATTGCATGGATACTTCGCATAAATTCTCCAGTCAGAAAATTCAACGGAAATATATGAAGTGCGCAAGATCAAATATGTACGCACACAAACTCAAATCATGTATTAAATATTCAAATGGAACGTTATTTTTTACTTTGTTGCGACCAACATAACAGTATGCAAGAATAGGATAATCCATCAGGATTTATCGGAGACTTTATACGGGAATGCTCCCTGGCGACATCGTGCCAATCTAGATCCATCTCCCGCTTCTCCGCACAACGGCTTTAAAACTATTCGAATTTCAAATCTGGCACGGGACACCGTCACCGTGTATGAACAAAGTGCTGATAGTGCAAGTACCTTTTTCAGATATTTGTTGCTGCTGCTGTTAGCATTAGCTACAGTTAAGTATCTGTCGGCCGATGGAAAGACTGTGGTGTTCGGGTTGACTTAAGCCTCTGTAATTTATTCCACTGACGTTTTTTGAAAAAGTGCCCAGAGACAAAGTTGTTCAGAATCGTCCTCCGCATCAGAATACCCACTTTAAATTTTTTTTCACCGAAAGCCAATTTCCATATACATTGTACCGGGGTCCTTTGATGATTTGTTTGACCGTGGATGGCGACCTATTATTTTCTAACATGATTTCTTCACAATTATAAGCAAAAGAATTACAATTAGATGATGTGTCAAAGTTCTTTTGAATATTAAAACTACCCCAAAAATATCTAAATTTATTGATCATAAAAAATTGTTAAAAAGTATAAATATCACTCAGGGCCTGTGCCAAGATACAATTCAAATGTCAATTTGTATGGAAAACACATTTCGATTTTACAATTCAATTTTCGGAGGTTTGTGTCTTTGGAAATGTAAGGAAATATTTTGAATTGTAGGAAAATATTATCCAAACATTTGTTTGACAGTTTGTTATAATTAAATTTTATTCTTAAAAATAAATTCTAAATATTCTTAAATGGTTCCAAATGGCTTGCATTTGGATTAAATAGTAGAACTTCCTGTTGCAAATGTGAAGGACTAAAGCTACATATGAGTGCAATTTATGACCCTTATACGTTGTGGAATATTGAATTCATTTCCAATTATTGGAGAACAATATATCAAATTTTTGTAATTTTCAGTGTACGATTGTACTCGCCGTATAAAGTGGTACATGAAAGGCTGGTCCTGCTACACCGTAGATCTTTGCAGACGCCAATCAAAATAAAATTAACAGCGAAAATTGTCGTATGAAATTTGAATCACTTTTTTCAAAACTCTTACAAAAAAGTAAATGCTTCTTGCACTCCACCCTTACTGGATGATGCTCATGAAGCTCTTCCATTTCGATCATTCTAAGAACATTAATGTAGCCCTAAGCAACTTTAAACAAAATTATTATACATTTTAAAAGTTGCAAAATTTTGTTGTTATCCATGTTTTCAAAAAATAATCAATTGTCAAATGAAATGCGTGAATTGTATTTTGGCACACTTTGTAATTTCGAAGTGTCCGTGGTGAAAGTAACAAATTCGGAATTGTAACTTGGCACCCACCCTCAGTCAACTTTGGAGCTGTAATTTTAATTTCACTTATTTGAAGCCCACTGAGCACTCACAAATACTTTTGTTCAATAAAAAGTGAGATTAATATTTTTTTATTTAATTGAACTTTATAGGTTATGGACAACATACGCTGTTGTAGTCATTTTCATTACAAAACTACTTATGGTTACACTAGAGGGCATTGAACGTCAGCGCCAACTACACGGAGTGGTAAAAAAAGTGAGCTCACTATTACAAAAAAAATCGAATTAATTTTTCGTTTTTTGAAAAATAAGCGTTCACAAACCTTTTCATTATCATATTCGGAATTCATAAAAGATTTCCGATCGATTGAGTACCCCGGAGCCTACGTTGCAATTAATTTTCAAAAGTGTGAGCTAATCGTAAGCTCTTAGCACGCATCCGTCCCTTACTTTTTCATCGAAAGTGTCCCTTGTGTGTCAATTTGACACAATACTTAAAATGTCCGAAAATGGTCACGCAAAGGACTTTTATGTTGCTTTTAGTGTTACGAGCACTATTCGCATGTAATCACAAATATTATTAAACATAATTTTGAAAGATCAAAAATTAGTCAGTGCCCAAAAATTTCATTCGATTTGAACGGCAAATATTTTAGTACTATGCATTTGAACTGAAAAATTGTGTCAATTTGACACAAAGGACGGATGCGTGTTAATTAACAAGTTAGGAACTAATTAAGTATTCGAACGAGGGTAATGAAATGAACCCTCTTACGAATAGCCAACATAAAGTCAAAAATATTAAATTTTTAAAGTTTCACCTATGCCAATCGTTTGTGACACAAACGATTTTGTGACTAATTAGTTAATTAGTTATTAATTTGTTAATTAAGTGCTTACGATTAGCCAACACTTTTTGAAAATTAATTGTATCGCAGGCTTCAGGGTAGTCAATCGATCATGAAAAGTTTGTGAAAGCTTATTTTTCAAGAAAAAACGAAAAATAAATTTTGGCGTAATAGGCCCCATCCACGGTCAAACGCATGGAGGCTATACAAGGAGACAAAACTACGTGTTGTCAATTTTCTTTTGATTATTGGTGGCGCTGCAGTCAAATGTACCCCAAAAAACATGGCCGATTGTATTTATCCGGTTCATGGCAAAGTTCGTTTATTACTAATATATTTTACGTTTACCAGCTTACAGCTGTTTACCAGCTTCTAAATTCAATTTATATCAATGCGATTATTCGTAATTAATCAATTTTTTATGTTTCCAATGAATATTTATTACTTTCATGTGGGGTACATCGGACAAAGGTGACATCTGTGGCCAAAAATGAACTAGAAGTTTAGTTTCTTCTACCCATCCATTTCCTGTTATTTTCCCGATAAGAGTTTTGTCTCCTTGTATATTCTCCATGGTCAAACAAATCATCAAACAAATTTTCGATAAACAACGCATCAACGAGGGAAGCTTTCTTCCAACATCCCGAGCGACAATTCCTGTAAACAAAACGAACTTTACATGGCACACATAAAAAATTAATACACACATTTAAGCTGTTTGAAGGAAATATTAAACCAGACGAATATTTTCTTCAAACAGCGGCCAACTTCGAAAACTTGTATTTTATATACGTACACTTAGATTTTTTTCGATGTTGGCCACAAATTTGATGATTTGTTTGATCGTGGATGGGGGCCTAATGAGTTAAATCGATTTAATTTTGCTGCTATAAACTTGATGTTACCTTGTTTATGCGTAAGTCGAATTTCGACTTAAGATAGAATCCGGCTCCGTATAAACAGTTTTAAGTCGAAATTGGTCTCAAGCTAATACCTGTGACACATAAGCTGTTTTCGATTTGCCACATTTATCTGATATTCATCACATATTCCTCACATGTCAAATCTCGTATTAAATTTTGCCTCACTTTTGTTCTGTTAAATTGTAACTGATTGCAAAAACAAATCGAACAGTCACGTATGTGATAAATAATAAAAAAATTTATAAATTAACTTTCCATACACCGAGATCAAAGAAATTGTCTCTTCATAATACTTCCGCTGCTGAATATGAAATTATTACAAAATAAGATATTCAACCACAATAAATACATCAGTGCATAACTTCCAAATCACTTACTCAACTGATGTGATGAAAAAATATTTTTATCACATCACTTGGTTTTGAATCAGTTGGAAGCTGTCGCCATCTGTTGTAAAATAGGAACTGAACAGCCAAATCGAACAGCCATTTTCAGTGAAACTGACGAAAATGCGAGGCATATCAGATAAATGTGGCAAATCGAAAACAGCTATAGATGCAAGTTACACTATCCATCACTTCGTTAATTACCCCCATACACAAACCGACTTTTTAGGCAAGGGGTCGCAGCGAAGTATGCAAATTACACGCATGGCATATACTTCCCTGCGACCCCTTGCCAAAAATAGGTTTGTGTACGGGGGTAATAAACGAAATGATGGATAGTGTGACTTGCATCATATACCATCATAATGAAAGTAACCTTCATTATCGTGGCAAAAACCCACCATAATGAAAGTCCAAAATGAAAGTATTTTACTTTCATTTGGACTGTAATTTCGGTTATGTGACATCTGTTGGAAAATTGGAAACTACATTTTAAAATAAAATAATTTGATTTCATGTTAGTTAAGCAACAATTTGCAAGGATATTTTCTTTAAGCCCGGTATGCAAGGCTCAAGAAATTTCTTTGCCTATCTTAAACCTATGTAAAAAAAATGGTCAAGAAATGTTTCAGAAATATTTTCTGGAGCGATTTCTGTAACCGGTATGCTAGAGTCGAGAAATTCACACCAGAAATATCGTGTTTTTAGTGACACGCAGATGTCGCTTTTGATAAAATTTTAGTTTTTCCTCCAGAAATAAGTGTCGATTCATTTATTTCTTGAAGGAATTTTAACGGTTCATGAGTACATGACATGTCACCTGTTTTTTGAAATTGAAAGGAACTTTCCGCAATACTAAAAATTACATTTTATTAAGTTTTATTATTATTTTTTTAATTCTTTTTAAATTCCTTATTAATTAAAACAATTTCATTAATTCCAAACAATCATAAAACAATTTATGTAATGCTCGCAATGAAAAAAAGGCACTGTCAAAATTTCTGAACTGCTGTCATTTTTTCTTAGAAAATAAATGCAGAAGTTTTCTTGAACAAATTTCTTGAGCCTTGCATACCGGGCTTTACTACTTTAAAAAAATTTTTTTAAATATTCCAAATTAAAACAGCTTAAAATTAAACCAAAAAACAGGCAGGTTTATATCCTCACTTGATATGCCAGATGCAAATGAAAGTAAAGTGTAATGTGTCACCCCATAATTTCCTTGACCATCATAATGAAAGTTACCATCATAATGAAAGTATAGCGTGTCACAGGCATAATTTATACCTGTGACACATATACCATCATAATGAAAGTAACCTTCATTATTGTGGCAAAAACCCACCATAATGAAAGTCCAAAATGAAAGTATTTTACTTTCATTTGGACTGTAATTTCGGTTAAGTGACATCTGTTGGAAAATTTGAAACTACATTTTAAAACAAAATAATTTGATTTGACGTTAGTTAAGCAACAATTTGCAAGGATGTTTTCTTTACTACTTTAAAAAATATTTTTTTTAAATAGTCCAAAATAAAACAACTTAAAATTAAAGCAAAAAATATGCAGGTTTATATCCTCACTTGATATGCCAGATGCAAATGAAAGTAAAGTGTAATGTGTCACCCCATCATTTCCTTTACCATCATAATGAAAGTTACCATCATAATGAAAGTATAGTGTGTCACTGGTATAATTTCAGCTTAATGCCCTAAACACAATGCACATATGTGAGGCAAAATACATCTCACTAAATACAAAAATTAAGGCCCCGTGCGAAACCGGCTAATTGCTTGCTATACTTCCAGTTTTTTTGGAAGCTTACCAGTCTAATACCAGTGCTGTGCGAAACCAAAACTGGAATTGCTTGCTAAAATTTTACCGGTTGACATGTACTTGACGTTTAGTTGCAAAAGTAGTATTTGAAATATTATTTATTTAAGATTTAAAAGGGGCGAAAGTCACGGACAATGAAATAATGATGAAATTATGGCACTAATATTTTTTGCAAAATTGTTGGCCATGTACGGGAAAATGTTACGTTTTTATTAAAACCGTTACCAGTAACAACCAATACATAAAAGTAAATATTTCAAATATTTAGCAAGAGAAGAAGGATTAGCAAGCTCGAAAATTTACTAAATGAAAAAGTACTAGAATTAAGCCCGGTATGCAAGGCTCAAGAAATTTCTTTGCCTATCTAAAAACTATGTGAAAAAATGGTCAAGAAATGGTTCAGAAATATTTTCTGGAGCGATTTCTGTAAAGCCCGGTATGCAAGGCTCCAGAAATTTCTTTGCCTATCTAAAAACTATGCAAAAAAAATGGTCAAGAAATCGCTCAGAAATTTTTTCTGGAACGATTTTTGTAACCGGTATGCTAGAGTCAAGAAATTCACACCAGAAATATCGTCTTTTTTAGTGACACGCAGATGTCGCTTTTGATAAAATTTTAGTTTTTCCTCCAGAAATAAGTGTCGATTCATTTATTTCTTAAAGGAATTTTAACGGTTCATGAGTACATGACGTGTCAGCTGTTTTTTGAAATTGAAAGGAACTTTCCGCAATGCTAAAAATAACATTTTATTAATTTTTATTATTATTTTTTAAATTCTTTTTTAATTCCTTGATAATTAAAACAATTTCATTAATTCCATACAATCATAAAACAAATTATGTAATGTTCGCAATGAAAAAAAAGGAACTGTCAAAGTTTCTGACCTGTTGTCAATTTTTCTTAAGGAAATAAATGCAAAGGTTTTCTTGAGCAAATTCCTTGAGCCTTGCTCAGGCTCAAGAAATTTCTTTGCCTATCTTAAGCCTATGTAAAAAAAATGGTCAAGAAATGGTTCAGAAATATTTTCTGGAGCGATTTCTGCGACCGGTATGCTAGAGTCAAGGGGTGCCTTCCATTTAGACACAGAAAGACAATTGTGTCCGACACAGCGTGTCGCTCTGTGTCGTTCTGTGTAAGCCCAAATGGAACACATAACTTCATGAAAAATCCGCCACGGCGCACTTTCCTCGTTTTTATTTTTGTTTGGCAAGTAAATCGTAAATTTTATGTTGATAATTTCTTTAAATTAATTACCCGACAACTTATAAATGCTGGGTATCTTAAAAATGAAACAATATTGTTGTAATTATAAATTAACGATCACATTTCAATTGGCGAGGGTTGGTAGCATTGTCTTAGTTGTGCCCGGCTGCGTCTAGCTGTGTCGTTGATGAAACACTTCTGTGTCGGACACAGTGTAACACTGTGTCTCTCTGTGTCTAAATGGAAGGCACCCAAGAAATTCACACCAGAAATATCGTCTTTTTTAGTGACACGCAGATGTCGCTTTTGATAAAATTTTAGTTTTTCCTCCAGAAATAAGTGTCGATTCATTTATTTCTTGAAGAAATTTTAACGGTTCATGAGGTCTTGACGTCTCAGGTGGTTTTTGAAATTGAAAGTAACTGTCAGCAATGGAAAAAATTACATATTGTTGTTTTTTATTCAGATTTTTTAAATTCTTTTTTAATTCTTTACTAATTAAAACAATTTCATTAATTCCAAGCAATCATAAAACAATTTATTTAATGTCTGCAATGAAAATAAGCACGGTATACAGAAACAAGGTAATGTAAAAGAGAAATGTCATTTGAATGCTGACGTCACTCGGCAAGTCTTCCCTATACAAAATCGAAATTGTTGTTGTTGTTTTCTGTATTAACTTGCCGGGTGACGTCGGCTTTTTCTACGATATTCGAGCTGTCAGTCTCTTTTAGAGCCGTATTTCACCGGGACACCATGGCGGCGCAACCAGTCGCCTCCACCAACAAAATGTATACAGCTTGCGCAACCAATTTGGCGGCGCGACCAGCAAAGACGGGTGCACAGAATATTACTGGTCGCGCCGCCACGCTGGTTGCGCCGCCATGGTGTCCCGGTGAAATACGGCTCTTACACTACCTTGTTTCTGTATACCGTGGAAAATAAGTAACTGTCAAAATTTCTGAATTGCTGTCATTTTTTCTTAGGGAAATAAATGCAGAAGTTTTCTTGAGCAAATTTCTTGAGCCTTGCATACCGGGCTTTAACCGGTATGCTACAGTCATGAAATTCACACCAAAAATATCTTGTTTTTTACAGTGGCGGTTCGTAAGGTTCAGGATAAGGGAAGCAATGCGTAGGGCGTCAAAGATAATGTACCCCGCGATCGACAAAAGTAAAGATATCGGCGGCTTTAATTAAAAAAACTGAAAAATAACAAATTTGAAAACGAATTAAGTAATTAACCCCATCCAAAAAGTAGGAACCCTACTACCAATCTATATTCTTTTTATTTTAATATAATAAAAAATAATATAGTAAGATATACATACAGTGGCGAACAGAAGTCAACGTACACCATACAAAATAGCGAAAATTCGTAATTTTATTTTATTTTTAAAAATTGAAAAAAATTGTGATATCACAATATACGTATCAAAACATTTTATTGAAATTCCATAATAAATTATTTCTACAAAAAAAATAAGAAAAAAGTGAAATATACAGAATTCACAAATAACAAAAGTCTACCCAGTCACTTTAAAATTTACACTTAAAAATTTTTATTATTATTTTTTGTAGAAACAATTTCATTATGCAATTATGCAATTTCACACAAAGGATTGTACTTATTTATTTTGTAATATCACAATTTTTTTTATGCTATAGTAAACGAATTTTCGCTATTTTATATGGTGTACGTTGACTTTTGTTCGCCACTGTATAACACAATTCAAAAAAATAATCTCGCTCTATCTCTTTAAATCGTCATTAAAGAGAATCATAAAAAACAAATGGAAGCTACGAATTTTCAGCTTCTTCAATACACACCTCCTGCCACCCCATTAGAATAAAGAGAAAGTTCACCCATCATCGCTCTTTTTTTATTGACTCAAACGAAAATTCATATTAAGAGTCAAAACAAATTTCGAAGCAAAATTTTCAAGATCAACTCCACAGCAGGCGAAACCAGAGCAGAATACCAGAAAACGAAACCAAGAAAACAAGAGAATATGGTGGATAGAGAAAATTTTACTATGTTCGACTTCTTATAACCCGGTATTCGGCTCCGAAGAAGCTGCGTTTAGTTCAGCTTCTCAGGGACCTGTATCAACGAAAACCTTTGCGTGAGTGTGAGTTCAATTGAATTGAATGTGTTGGACTTTTCACGTTGATTTTCGGTGCCAAAGAAGATATTACAGCTTCCCTACGTTATGTTAAGCCTCGGCCACGATAAGAGCGGCGAGCGGCACCAGAAAAATTTAATGTCTCGGATTAGAGGTGAGCGGCAATTTAGTATTGCCGCTCTAGCGCTCTCCGCTCGTATCGTGGCCGAGGCTTTATTCTTTGTATACAGTAGTATGAATTGTACATTTTGTATAAAAAAATCTGTACATTGCTTGCTTAGTGTTTCCAGATGAAGAAATATATTAAGATTTTGTTTTTGATTAATCTTAATATATTTAAATTAATTTTTTATGAAGTTGCCTATATTTGGTCAAGGGAAGCAGTGCTTCCTTTGCTTCCAAAGAGGAACCGCCACTGGTTTTAAAGAAAGTACGCGGGAAAATATGACATTCAACTGACCCGCAATTATACCAATTTGACAGTCGACTGACCCCAGATTTCACTACGCTCCCATACATGGATTTTATACGCGAGGGCCTTTCCTGTAGTTCCTGTTGCATTTATTTCTTGAAGGAATTTTAATGCCCTAAACACAATGCACATACGTTACCCCGTTTATGATTAGGTTAAAAAGTTGAGTCGAGGTTGAGTTGAAATTTCGACCACCGTATATGATTCCGAGTTGAGTTCACTTTGGGTTGAAATCGAATTGAACTGACATCAAAACATAACATCTTTTTGTTAATTCTTTTTCTATATTTCTGACTTCCTATACAGTTTTCCATCAAAATGATGAAGGGAATTTTGTTCCTGCATTATTTCTAGCATAGTTTTTGTTTCCTGATGCTCCTAAACATTTCTTTTAGCCATTGTCAAAATCAAATTTCCACTATTTTTAACCGACTTCAAAGAGAGGAGGTTATCAATTCGACGCGTAGGTATGTTTTTTTGGTCCTATTCACGCATAACTTTGTAACGCAATAACTTTTTTGCTTTTTTCTTTTCTTGCTTGAAAAGGTAGTTTCCCACGCTGGTCCCATGCAATTTATTTTAAATTCTGTTAAAGGAGTTCGAAGGTAGGCCTAAAAAACTGGTAAATTTAGTACACCTTGAACAGATAGAATATTTTCAAAGGTATCACAAAAGTCTTTATTGTCACCAAATACTTAATAGGGACTTGGCGTAGAGTCTACGTAAAAGTCTACCGAACTAATTATTGCGGTTTCAAACCCCGGGTCGGACAGTGCGACTTTTTTTCTCTTCTAAATTCATTGATTGGATTAATGTTGTAAAGAATTATTACAAACTCTTCGGTAAGGAATTTCATGCATACTCATGTAGACTGTAAGAGTATTCCTTTGAATTGGAAAACTATTTAACTGAATTTCTGAAAGGCCTTATTTACATATTTAGCCATCTCATGGTAACACTTTCTCGTAGCGCAGCAAGTTAAGTAACTAGTGGCAACTTCACATCAAGTAGGGCCTTTGACATTAAAAACGGTCTGCAACAAGGTGCGGTAAACTCACCGCTCTTATTTAATATCTTTACGAGTGACCTAATCAGTTCACTCCGCTTCGCATTAGCGTACGCGGATGACCTGATTGTGTACAGGACGGGGTTGAAGATTGGAGTGATGCAGACGCTCCTGCAACGTGACTTCGAAACAATCGAACGCTATAGTGATGATGGGAAGTTGAAGATCAATTTTAGCAAATGCGAATCGATCCTCTTTCGGGCTGTTTTAAACAGAGCTTCTTACGATGTTCAGAGGAATTTGAAAAATTTCCGAATTTCGAACAATGCTGGACAAGCATTAGAAAAGAAATCGGAAGTGAAATACCTTGGTCTTTGGCTGGATCAGTACTTATATTTCAATAGAAATGTGAGTGCTGCTCTTGACAAGGCAAACAAGGCGTTTCACATGAAAAAAAGGCTTTTTTATAGCAGCCACCTAAGCTCACGGGAGTTTTATATTACGATTTTATATGCTGAGTTCATCGTCAACGCTAGTATTATGAGTACTACTCTTAGCATATTAATTTCTTTCATAATCTGCCCTTGTTCCTTTGTTGGTTTATACTGTAATTTTAGTTTCACTTTACACTCATCCCACGTTGCAGGAGGCGACACTTCCAGATAATTTTTTGCAGGTCCCGTGATTTTTAGGTTTTATATTACGGTGTATACTTGAGAAGCTTGATTTCCGTAATCTTCAAGTGCCCTTTCTACAGCTGTGATAAAACTTGGTAAACTGCTAGGTTGTCCTTCGAAAGTCAGTAAATATCGAATCTCCTTTTCAATCCTAGTCCTTACCGAGAGTGGTTGATTTTGCCTGTTTATGATGTCAGTCAAAGCTGCCAAACATTGTTCCATCACGTTTTGAGCCATCTTCCGATTGTCGTCACTAATTTTGTTACGTTTATTTTTCCTTTCCAGTTCTGCGGTTTAGTGGTCGTTTCTTCGTTGTCTTTGTTCCACTTGTTGGATTTATTTGTAATTAAAAAAATTTTCGCCACTTCTAAGGTTGAGTGGTTGTTTCTGCGTTGTCCAGTAACTTTGGACCACTACGTTTCACACTTTATTCAACTTTTTGTTCGTATCACTGAATCCTGATTTCGACGAACAGGATTTAACCGACTGCGCCAGTTTTATATTACGATTTTATATTTTTGACGTAATTTATCTATTATTGGAGAAAATCACTGAAAAAGCTAACTACAATTTTTTGAATCAAACACCAACTTTTAAAATGAAAACACAAGAAAAATATTTATTACAAATTAGTGACCGATTTAAACAATTACCGTAGATCAACTAACTTTATCATCAGTGCTTAATTTCTAACAACTGTAAGATACATTTAATGATACCTGATTCTCCAGACATTCCGTCAGCACTTTTTCGTGAGAACGAAAATGTGTTGAGGATAATTCTTACCAAGCCATTGGTTTTTCTTTATTTTTAAATTTGTATACCTCTGATAATTCAGAGGTATTAAATTCATTTTCTTTTGATGAGCTTTCAGGGTCAATATATGTAACCCGGGTGAAGGTGATCTGCTATCAAGCCTTGGTCAGACCGATTTTAACTTATGGTTGCCCAGTGTGGTTCAACATATCCCCTTTTTATATGGAAAAGCTTCGGGTTTTCGAAAGACAATGCTTAAGGGCGTGCTTAAGGTTGTATCGGACACCCGAATCTGGCTTCACGAAGTTTCACGCCAACAATATTCTTTACGATAAAGCATTTGTTAATAGGATCGACAACTTCATAATCAAGTTGATTCGAGGCCATATTGTCAGAGCGACGGAGAGCGACAATCCTCCCATTCGGGGAGCGTTCTACCCGAACGCGAGGTACCACAAAACAGCTTGTGATCGCGGCTTTATTCCTCCAGAGGCATTTGTCTATCTGGATTCAAAAAGATTGGTCCAAGATAAGCGATATGCTTTTAGCGAACAGGATGGGAATGTTCAGGATCTCTTGAGGTTCAGTACAAGAATCTCAGAAAGGGACAAAAAAGAGCGGCCAACGCCAGCACTTTGTACTGGTGGTTGGAGGACGACTAATTATTGCGTATTCGCCCTACCCATACCCCGTTTATGACTATGTTCAACCTAGGTTCAACCCAGGTTGAACACAGTCATTAACGGGGATCGAGTTGAAACTGAGTCCACTCAACCCAACTCAGCTCTCCTACCTGGGTCGAGTTGTTATTTCGCCTCATAAACGCGTGTTGAGTTGAAATTGGGTTGAAGTGACATTTGTTTTGTTTGTTTACCATCCGTGAAGTCTGCCTTCGGGGTTAATTTTGTGTTCGGTGTTTTTGTAGCGCGTTAATTATTTTATATTAACTATATATGTAAAAACATAGGATATTTAATTTTGACAATGGCTAAAAGAAATGTTTGGGAGCATCAGCAAACAAAAACTATGTTAGAAATAATGCGGGAACAAAATTCCCTTCACCATTTTGATGGAAAACTGTATAGGAAGTCAGAAATATAGAAAAAGAATTAACAAAAAGAGGTTATGTTTTGATGGCAGTTCAACCCAATTTCAACCCAAAGGGAACTCAACGTGGAATCATATACGGTGGTCGAAATTTCAACTCAACCTCGACTCAACTTTTCAACCTAATCATAATCGGGGTTGGGGTTGAGTGGACCCAGTTTCAACTCGTTCCGAGTTTACGACTGGGTTCAACCTGGGTTGAACCTAGGTTGAACCTAGTCATAAACGGGGTACGTGAGACAAAATATATCTAACTGAATACCATGGAGAATATACAAGGAGGAAAAACTCTTATGGGGAAAATGACACGAAATGGATGGGTAGAAGAAATTTAACTTCTAGTTCATTTTTGGCCACAGATGTCACCTTTGTCCGATGTACCCCACATGAAATTAATAAAAATTCATTGAAAACATCAAAAATTGATTAATTACGAATAATCGCATTGATATAAATTGAATTTAGAAGCTGGTAAACAGCTGTAAGCTGGTCAACGTAAAATATATTACTAATAAACGAACTTTGCCATGAACCGGATAAATACAATCTGCCATGTTTTTTGGGGTACATTTGACTGCAGCGCCACCAATAATCAAACGAAAATTGACAACACGGAGTTTTATCTCCTTGTATAGCCTCCATGCTAAATACAAAAATTTAATGTCTAAATATCCCACCACGACAAACATGTCGCTGACCTGCTCACAATGCAAAGATGCAAGACGGGATACAAAGTTTGTTATGATGGACCAGATGGAATTAAAAAGCTAACAAACGTAGCTAAAATTGTTTTGGGTGGTTCTACACGAGCGTACAACGAACACATTTTTGTGTTTTCGAAACGTCCGTTCCTTTTGAAATTTGATGAAAAATATGATGGCCTTCTACACGAGCAAATTTATCCAAACAATCTACGTCAGAATATTTTTGTTATCTTTATTCTCTTTGGCGTACTTCCAAGTTGCACACTGTTAAGCTGAAAGCTATTATTTAAAGTTTGTGGATATAGTAAATATTTCAAGAAGTTCATACATTATTGTTTGAAGTTAGTGAAATTAATAAATTATTTATTTATTGTAAGTTAATTTTTGTTTGTATTTTGCGACGTTGTTGTTGTTGTTTTGAATTTTGCTAGCTGAAGGAGCTAGTGTACCTCAGAGGTGTAACGATTTTGTTTTCACGTTACAGGACCACCATGTCGTGCATTCATTAAGAGATGAACATGGGCCCTCTCTTACCTTTTTCGTCTTGTTAAGTAAAATACTCACTTATTAATTTCTTTTCATTTAATTTACAATTTACTACACTTTATTACATTAAACCTTACACTGGGCTTATAGAATGAGAATGCAATCCCCCTGCGCCGGCTCACGCAGGTTAATCGGGTGCCTTCCGAGATTGATTCTATTCTTCGCCTTAAATTTACTTTCAACACTTTATAGGTCTGCTCCAATAGAAAACCTGTCCTGTCGTAGCCTGCGAAAAGTTACTTGATTGGTGGGGGAAGATTTAGTCAAAATCCCGAAAAGTGAAGGAACACTTTCTGGGATGCTTCGTGCAAATCAAGAAGACCATAACCTAAAAACCACTTGTGTCTTCAAAATAATGACATAAAACTATTGAAATTAATAAATTATTTATGAAATTATTCAAAATCTTGTAGTAAGGCACCAATCGAAGAAATTATTTTCAGCACATCGTAATCATTTTGGTTTGACATGACAAGTAACAGCTGTTTTGACATGTTAAAAACGTCGTAAGATTTCACTCCACCTAAAAATATCCTGCGGTTTCTTGGTCGAGGGGAAGTAAAAATTTCCCCGCTTTTCCGAGCATGAGATTCTATTGGAACAGGAATTGGGTGATTTCTTGGTCCCGCGGGATCCCGCATTCTCTATTGGAACAGGCCTTATATCTTCTTATTCTGTATTTTTAGTGTTTGCTGACCGAGTGTTCGCACCGCACTGATTTTACACTTCGAATGACTTTCACAAATCGATTTTTCCTCCGATACCGAAATTACTTCCATCACTTAAAATTTCTTCTCCGTCCCTTATTGGTCGCTTTGGTTATTTACGTAAATGCATTTAAATGCATTGGGGGGGAGGTTCTAACGGGACGTTTCACACTCTCGCGAAACGAACAAGTGCAGAGGGAAATTTCTGCAAAGTCTCTCTCTCTTGGGTGAACAAGTGCAGCGGGAACTTCTGCACAGGTTAAATGCTCTCGTCGGGGGTGATCGTACGCGATCAAGATGTGGGTCATATGTATGTTTTCCGCATTTGTTTTCGTAATTTCTTCCACACATGGCCTTCTGCCGGTTAGTTACCTGCGGTGCTCGCTTGGGTGGCCGGAAAGTATATTTTGAAATTGACTTGCGTTTTATGTCAAGTAAGGGAAATGTAAACAATGGCTTCGACCATTGTTTTAATTTATAGATTCTTGGGTGAAAGTGCACTTCAGGACATTTATATGTTGTTGCATGTGTGCACTGAGAATCTTTTGTTTTTTTTTAGGGATTTAAGATCTTTTGGAAGGTTCAGGCTTTTGAGTGCCTGGACCTTTCGCGAGATGAAATGTTGATTTATGCTTTTCAGCTGTTGGGGAAAGATGGAAATAAGTGTAAACTTATTTCGAAGCGGTGATCTAATTAGCCCTGGATAGAGTTACATATTAGAAGATGTAAGTTATAGTAACTTGAGAATTTATTGGGGCTTGGCTGTGTGGAGTTAAAAAGGAATTGAGACGAGATTGGGGGATGACACGAGATGCGTAATGAGGATTAAGAAATAATGTAGAGGTAATGATGGGATTCATTACACCTATCCCCTTAATTAGAAAGTTGCGCGAGTAAAAGGAGCGGGATTTTCGTTGGAGGTATGTGGTTTCTGTGTGTTGCGTGGTATCGTGAGTTGCGAATTGTGAGCGATTCGAAGGTACTATATTTTTAGAAAAGGAAACAATCATTAACTTCTAAATTTTAAAAGGTTAAACAATTTTATCATTAGAATATGGGTCTCTATCTGTTTAGTCTTACATGTATATATCAAAGGTTATTTTATTCGCTAAAAAAATGTTATGTGTATTGTTCTTGTTGTAAAGTTTTGTTACTAATGCTCTATTTATTATTCTATTTATTGTTTTATTTACTTATTTCCTAGAATTTTGTTTGTTTTTTTTTTTTGCAATATTTTGTTCTCATGTTATCTTATTTATATATTTTTCTTATCGTATTATTTTTACACGACTGCCCCAAAAAAAGGAGTGTAATGTGTTTAGGTTTGTTGTGTGCATGTACGTTGTTTTCTACCACCATAACTTCTAAACCCCTGAACGGATTTAGATGACTGGGGTACCGTTAGAATCGTTTAATGAGTCTGAGTAACATAGGCTAGGTTAATTTTTAAAAAAACAATATGGCGGCCGTCAGACGCAATTTACATAACGCCCAATTTAATTTTTTTTTCTGATTGGGTCAATATGGGTATCAAACGAAAGGTAAAATTGAGACGATTTCAAATATATATAACACTTAATAGATATGTGTTAAATGATCGCGAATTTTAAGCTTAAATAAAATTAAATTACTCAAAACGTCTTTTATTAACCCATCACCATGAATGAACACTTAATAGTTAAGCCTAGTATGCTGTTGAGGCGAAATTAAAATTCCCTAAACAAACGCTATGTAACACGACTGCCCCAAAAAGGAGTGTAATGTTTTCAGGATTCATGTATGTATGTTTGTATGTTTCTTTGTTCCACCATAACTTCTAAACGCCTGAACGGATTTAGATCGCTGGAGTACCGTTAGAATCGTTTAGTGAGCCCGAGTAACATACGCTTTAATTTTTAAAAAAAACAGTATGGCGGCCGTCAGACCCAATTTACGTCACACCCGATTTATTTTTTTCTTCTTCTGATCGGGTCAATATGGGTATCAAATGAAAGGTCTCATTGAGACGATTTCTGCCTAATCTATCAGCGTGTCTAAATTTAGATAGAATAAATCAAACTTCGATAACTTTACTTTTGCATTAAAACTGTATCTCAATAGTTGTAAGTGCTATAATAATAAGAAGTAAAATAAAATCACTTAATAAAAACTACATTGGTTTACGAATTATAATCACTAAAATATCATGAAATAAAAAACAAAATAATTAAAAAATTAAAAAACACGACGCCGAATTAAAAAAAAAATAATTGTGTATTAAAGAACACAAAGCAGAAGTGAAACTTCGCGTACATATTTATGTCTATATGATCTTTATTATTGAATTTTTTTCTTCATTTGGTCGTGTCTGTCTGTGTCTGTTATAATCTAAAATGTGAATGAAGCAGGGAATAGGAAGTAAGAACCATAATATTTTAACTCAATTGATAAATCATAGTATAATGAATATTTTGAAAGTAATGCAGTACAGTGTATAAAATCAAAAACATTTCGCTGCTTTTACAAAAACTTTATCTTTAATAAACAATCTTAATTTTTTAAATAACCGACTCCTCATTTTTACTTTTCCGATGCCTGCGCCATCTATGTACGAATTTAAATAAATTGTAAATATTTAAGAATTTGTTTATAGGGCATCACTTAACTGCTATCATGGCTGTCGCTGTCACTTACTTGGTGATCTTCGCGAAATTCATCAGTTTAAGTTATTAAAAACCAAAATGTTAAACGAGATAGAGTGAAAACTAAATTGTTAGTTTAGTTGTGCATTCATTGAATTTTGAAATTTGTTTGTGTTTTGTTATTTGCTGCCCTTTTGGCGGTGATATTCATCAGCTTGGTTGTTTAAATCCAAAATGTTTAACGAAATACAGTGGAAACTAAATATTTAGTATGTATACTTGTGCATTCATTGTGTTTGTGTTTTGTTGTGCATATTTAATTTCTTTCAAGATTTTTGGTTTTTTCTCGTTATTTTGTAAACGAGTGAGAAGGCAACTTCCGTTTCATACGGCAGTCCTTGTTTTTATTGCCGATTCTGAATTGTGGCAGTCGTAAATGAGTGAGAAGGCAACTTCCGTTTCGTACAACTGTCCTTGTTTTCGTTTCTGTTTTCTGAATTCACTCGTACTTGCTCGAATCACTTCAAAATCCCCGGAACGAGAGCAAGGAAGTTTCACTTCAAAAATGAACTAAAAAGTCAAAAACAAGTTTTAAGTACTAATGTAAGACAGAAACAAGGTAGAAGATATTTTATTTATTTTGTTAAGTATCACACAACTATCGTATATGTATAATCTGTATTTTTGCAGCCGGGGTACAAAATGTTACGAGAATAAGTACAATTAAAACTGTACCCGACTGAAAAAATACAGATTATACATATACGATAGTTGTGTGATACTTAACAAAATAAATAAAATATCTTCTACCTTGTTTCTGTCTTACATTAGTACTTAAAACTTGTTTTTGACTTTTTAGTTCATTTTTTAATTCGGCGTCGTGTTTTTTAATTTTTTAATTATTTTTTTGTCTTATTCTTTCTTTCTATTATAACCTTCGAATTTTGTTTTTATTTATTATTCTATATATTGTATGTGTATTATTTTTTTTTATTATTATTATTATTTTTCTTATCATAGTTAATTACATATCTGAGTTTGCGATATTGATTATTCGCAATTTGTTAAGAGGATTTGTTTTTTTTTTTTTAAAAAAAATTTTTTGTTTATAATTTTATTTTCTTGGTTTGATTGTTTTTCTAATGTATATATATTTTTTCTTTTCAAGTCTTCCTCTTTTTTTTTTATTTATATAGCAATCTCCTTATAACTTAAACAATTTTCCTAACGTACTCTATCTACTTATTTCATAATTTTTCATGTTTTCTATTTATAGTGGATATATATATATTTATTTAAAACATAGTTATAAGGGAAGTTTTTCTTTCTTCCTTTCCCCCTTTTTTTTTTATTATCTTACAATTCCCTTTTTTTGTGTCTTTGAGGGCACATGTTTGTGGGTTATTAACTCTTTCTTTGACAAAAAAAAATTTTACTTAGGTTGCACAAATTTCTTGCACGCGTTTTTTGTTTACTTTTTTAAAAAAAAAAAAAATTTATTTTATTGATTGTTTTTGACAATGTTTCAAGAAGTGTTTGTGTTATTTTGCAACGTGTGAAAAAATGTGTCTCCCTGTTTCGTTTAAATAGCCGGGGTGTGTTTAAAAATTTGCTCATTCTTGATTTTACCTTATCCGGAGGAAATTTTTAAGGTAAGTCGTCTATATACTTCCGAGATAGGGAAGAAAATTTATCTTTTGTCTTTGGTTTCAGAAATCAATCATCATATCATCATGGAGGCCGAACGTGAGAACTTGGGGCTTCGTCAGGCAGATTGGGATGCCTTGGGTCCCGTCTTTGACGTGATTGATCGTGTGGCGGATCGCGATCCCGTGCCTGGCGAGGTCGTTGCAGATCGTTATGACCCCTGGGAATATGAGATTGAGGAGGACCGCTTCGACCGCTTGGCTCGGTGGGAGATTCAAGATGCTGCGGAGCGCGAGCGGTTGGAGGCGATAGATGCGTTTGACGGTTGGGATCGCCTGGGCCTTGATTTTGTAGAGGAGCGCGAGCGATTGGGAGTGATGATGGAGGACTTCGAGGATTTATGGAGCGATGTGGAGGAGGATAGCGGGTACGAGTCCTTGGAGGAGGAGGAGGAGAAGGAAGAAGAGGACTACGGCGGTCATCTGTGGGAGGTCCTCTAGCTGCCCTCGCGTGTGTTTTGTTTATTCTTTTTTTTTTGTTCTATTAAGGGAAATAAAATTTTAAGTTTTACTATATATATTTTGTTTGTGTTTTCTTTTTGGTTACTTTCCTATCTCTGTTGTTGTTTTCTTTTCTCTCTTTTTTTTTTATTTGTTTTTTCTTTATTTTGTTTGTTCTGCCGTCAGGGTGTATGATGTAGCAGGGTGTGCTTGGACACCTTGTGCTACTTCTAATGGGATCGAAATCGTTTTCTTGTTGTCCGATCTCCCTTTTTGTATCATGAACAGGATTATGAATATTATGATTATCATTGCTAGTGAGACATAGCTAATCGTATAATGATGGATGTTGTGCCCTGTATGGATACTGGGTATATTATCCTCGTTTTGTCTCTTGTTTAATAGCCTCGCTTAGTTTGTTGAGGTCGTTGCCGTCGTTGTAATTGATTAGGAAGGATTTTGCTAGGCCTGGTTTCGTGCTCCGGTTTTGGCTGATCAGTTGATCTAGGGCTTTGGTCAAATTAATTGTCGGGATGTAAGCTCCTGTTATGTTAGTTGTTTTCAGATTATGACTCTGAATAATGAGTTCCTTGGTACGTAGGTTACAGTTTCCTTGTATTTGTATTACTCCACTGCCATTTAGAGGACAAGGATATATTTTGTCTTCACATATTACGTCTACAGTAATGTATTCATCCATAACAAACAACCAGTTGTTTGGCTGACTTAGCTGGATCCAGAAAGTTTTCCGTGGTACGAGTTTTATTTCGCACGATTTGGGTATATTTGGATCGTGTTTCAGCAAGTCTAGTTCGCACAAGTGATTTTCCGATTGGGCATTATAAATCGGATGGTGAGTCCTGCATAAATAGTGTTCCAAGTTTTCCGTATAGCAGTTTACCAAATCGATTTTGTTGAGCGTATAGTAGTGTTCTCTGTTATAGTCCACCACTAGGTAGTCTGTTGAAGGCTGTACGTATGCGTATCTGTAGCGAGTATGGGCATAGGTATTACTTTATATAATTGGTAGTTCTCACGGTATGGTAACGATATTTTTAGTTCGAATATGATTTTATTGTTTACCATGGCTGTCTTCATGTGTCCTATTTTATATATTTGAAGCTCGCTGTTTTCATTTCTCTGAATGGGCAGGGTGAGTGATTTTGGTAATTGTACCTGTATCTGTGTTAAAAGAGCATTTATTTGCCCAGGAGTAACTATCGACGGGTGTGGTTTTCCATGTCTTACATCCGTAATGAGATCTAGTAATCCGTGTAGTGTTGCCTGGTATCGCATAGTCATTAGGATGATTAGAGAGACCAAGGATCCGAATTCGGCGATCATTTCTGTTCGTGCCGTTTCCTTGTTTAACGCGTTGATGTTCTTGTCAACGTTCTGTATTTTAGTCTCTATGTGCTTGAACTGTTCCCTGATATCTGATCTAGTCTTATTAAAAATGTTTGTCTAGAAGAATCGTCTGGTTTTTCACTAGACTGAGTAGCCCGTGCTGGTCTCCTTTTATGTTTTCTATTATTTCGTCGTACTTTACCGCGTCGTCTTCGTTGAGGGTACCGAACAAGGATTTACTAATGGTCCCTATAGCGTTAAACAACCCGCGCTTTTGTCGCATTGTGTTCATCTTGAGGATTTTAGACTTTTCGCTTACGTCGCTCATGATTATTGCTAGTTGTTGGGTAATTAGTGAGCATATGGGTTGAGTCTCCTCTGGTAGGTAAGTTGCGGTACACATATGGTTTATTTTGCTTTCGCAGTCCCGTAGTCGTTCCAATTCATATTGGAAGTTGGTCAGCTCAAAATAAATAATCACCTGCCATTCGTTGCTGTAGAGGTTTACACTTCCAATGTCCTCAAAGTATATTCCTGGGTTATTTTTGATAGGGGTGATTTGAAATGGGTCCTCTGCCTTGGCGATTGTTATTACGAAGAACCAGAGCAGCATTAGTGACCTGTGGGAAGTTTACACATCAGTATCTTCAATAAACACTTTTAAATTATTATTGTGTAGTGTCTTGTTTTTGTTTTTTATCCTGATGGTTGTGTTCTCCGTGGATTTTATGTCTACCACAGGATACGGCCCTTCCCACAGCGGGGATAGCTTGTTTTTTCTTGCATTGTTCTTTACCAATACTTGGTCGCCTAGATTGAATGTCTTAGCTCCGGAGTTTTTATCATAGTATTTTTTATTTCTTTCCTTGTTTGCTATTAAATTTTCCCTAGCGATTTTATGGCCGTGTTGTAATCTTGCCCTTAACTCGTTAGAATAGTTTTCATAATTATAGGAAGTAGTTGGGTCGTTCTTCAAACTAGATGGTATAGTGGCTGGGAATCCATATAATAATTCATGAGGGGAGAAATTAGTGCTTGAGTGAGGGGTGGTGTTATACACAAACATGGCATACGGGATCCAAGTGTCCCAAGTAAGTGGGTCTCTATTAACGTAATGCCTCAGATATTCTGCCAGGGTTCTGTGGCTTCTTTCTAAAGCTCCGTTAGTTTGAGGATGATAAGGAGTAGTCTGCAGCTGTTTAATGCTGAGTAATTTTGTTACTTCTTTAAACATCTGGCTCAGAAAATTCGAACCCTGATCTGTTAATAGTGACTCTGGTGTTCCATGTTTGCATATTATATTCTCGACAAATGCTCTGGCGACCGTGATTGCTTCCGTGTTTTCCAACGCGATGGCAGTTGAAAATTTAGTAAGGTCGTCTTGAAAGGTGAGCAGATATTTATTCCCCTTGTAACTTGTTGGTAATGGTCCCACTATATCTAAGAAAACCTTTTGGAATGGTCTTCCACTCGTAGTAGTGATTTTCATTGGCATCCTTCTGTTAGGTGCTAGTTTATTTGTTTGGCATGAAGGGCAATTTTTTATAAATTTTTTTATGTCGCGACGCATATGTGGCCACAGGAAATCCTTCTGCAATCTTTGGAAAGTTCGTGATATACCTTGGTGTCCTCCGGTAGGGGTGTCGTGATACTCCCCTAACACTCTTTTAATTTCGTCTGGGTCCGTTAAGTATTTTATTCTTCCTAGATACAAAGTGATCTCTATATTGCTACCGTTGAAAATACATCTAAATATCGATTCCAATTGGTGTCGCTCTATATTGGTTAGCGGTGGTAACTGTATATTTAGTTTTTCTATGTTCATGTTTTGGCATTTCTGTAGGAATGCTTTTAATATATTTTTTATTATCTCCTCGTCTCCAAGAGTTCGGAGGGGTACAGGTGCTTTTGCTAACGTGTAGTTGCCTTCTTTTTCTTCTTCGTGGATTTGTCCCATTCCCAAATCTGCTGGCATGTCCCCTAATATTTCCTGCAGGTATTGTTCCGTATCACTGGTTGTCAAAGGTAATAGAAAAAACTTATGTTTTATTGCCTTACCACGGCAAAGGGAATCATTTTTCTCGGTGATTTTCACCTCTCCCTCTACCTCTTGGCGTGTGTCCGTAGGAGTGTTTGGTTCTGGATCCGGTTTCTGTCTGGCTCTGCTTCTGGTGATTATATTTACCTTTTTCCCTTCCGCATAGTCTTCGCTAGCGGTTATCCTACTTAGCGCGTCCGCATTGGCGTTTAGTTTTCCAGCTTTGTATTTTATTTTATAATCATACTCCTCCAGTCGAATTCTCCACCTAGTTAGTCGGCTTGTACAATCTTTCAGATTCATCAGCCAAATGAGTGGCTTATGGTCCGTTACGATTGTGAAGCTTCGACCGTATACGTAGGGTCGAAATTGTTCGACTGCATACACTATGGCGAGTAATTCCTTTTCGATCGTGGAGTATTTGGATTCTGCTGGGTTAAGAGTTCGACTAGCGTAACATATTGGTCGGTCTTTACCGATTTCACCTTGCGAGAGGATGGCTCCTAAGGCTACGTCACTGGCATCCGTTGTTACGATGAATTCCTTATCGAATTCGGGGTAGGCCAGGATAGGTGCGGTTATTAATTTGTTTTTTAGAGTCCTAAATGCCTCGTCGCAGAATGCGTCCCACTTGAACGGAACATCCTTTTTGAGTAACTTCGTAAGTGGCTTTGCTATTTTAGCAAAGTCAGGTATAAAACGACGGTAATAGCCTACGAAACCCAGAAAAGCTTTTATATCTTTAGGTTTTCCTGGCTGTGGATAAGTCTTGAGGACCTGTATTTTTGTTGGGTCTGGATGAACTCCTTCGGCGCTGACTACATGGCCTAAGTAAATTAACTCCATTGCCAGAAAATGACACTTTTCCGGTTAGAGCTTTAAACAATTTGCCTTAAGTCTGCTGAATACTTCCATAAGTTTGGAGTTATGGTCGCGTAGGTCATAACCGTACACGACGATGTCGTCCAAATATACGAAGCAACGCAGACCCTGCAGTCCAGTTAGTACCGTGTTCATCAGCCTCTGAAAAGTGGCGGGAGCTCTTTTGAGTCCAAATGGCATCCTATTATAGTGGTAGTGCCCATATGGAGTGCTAAATGCGGTTTTCTCCCTGTCTGCCTCATCCATGGGTATCTGGTGGAAACCGTTGGCCAAATCTAGAGTAGTGAAATACTTAGATTTACCCAATTTATCCAAAATATCCGTGATGTTAGGCAGTGAATATGCATCACCAACGGTGATTTCATTTAGCCTCCTAAAGTCGACTACTACCCTCCATTTTTTATTGCCGTTAGCGTCCGGTTTTTTAGGAACTAACAATAGTGGTGAATTCCAAGGACTACTGCTTGGACTTATAATGCCGTCGTTCAGCATGTTCTTGATTTGTTTGTCGATCTCACCTCTTTGAGATTCTGGAAGCCTGTAAGGCTTAGTGTATATAGGTGGCTTGTCTGCCAATGTTGGTATTGTGTGCGTCATTGCGTCGGTGCACGTAAGGTAGTCACCTTCCAGATGGAACAAATCGTTAAATTCCCTGCAAATTTTTAATATTGCCTCGCGTTCTTCTTCATTACAATGGTTTAATTGAAGAAGATCTTGTAAGATTTTTAATCTACCTTTGGTAGGATCCCTATCGTAGTCTGGGCGTATGATATCGTAATTATCTAGTTCGTCCCAGGTTGGCATCATTTCTTCCTCCGAGCATCTTACATCTAGTTCACTCATGTTGAGGGCTGTTACCCTTGCGTATCCATTTATTGGGTGCGTTATTCCTTCTCCTAAATAAATTCCGGGTTTTATTAGCTTTTTCCGGCATATCAGGTTTTTGTTGCCTGTTGCCGGTATTTCCAGGACCATTTCGGATCTGGCTGGTATAATGATTTCTTTAGCGGGGTTACGCGGTGAGCGTCTGTGATTTTCATTGGTGGTAACCCTTCCTTTATAATTTTGTTTTATTATGTCCGCGGCATTTTCTTCTGGCTTCTGCGGTTTTTCCTTGTATGAACTATCGACCGAAATTTCGTTTACTTTATTACCGTATACCGTATTTCCGTGTTCGTTAAAAAAAATGGAGTTACTTGGTTGCTCCCTAATTAAATTATCTTCCACTCGGTTGGTGGGTATTTTAGTTTGTATTATATTTTTGCCTTCTCGTGGCATTTTATAAATATGCTGCTCTTCTTCTGTAATTTTTGCTTTTGTATTTTTTCTTTTTGTTTGTTCATCCCCGCAGGTTGCTTTATTCCTGGGAGGCTCTTCTTCTTCTTCTTCTTTAATTTCTTCTTGATTCTCCTTGCCATTTTCTATCATATTGAAGTCGAGGTCAATTGCTTCCCTGTTGCTAACCATTTTATCCAAATGTGGGACTGGTTCAAGCAACAGGCGATCAGGGAGTGCTTTCCTAGATAGGGGAAGATCACCTGCCGGCTTTGATAGAATACCACGGTCGTCGCGTTGTGGATTCCTTTCCTCTTGTTCAGTAGTTTCCTCCAACTGCTGGGGGCCGCGGTCGTAGCGTTGCGTGCACCCATTTAATGTTGGATTAATTTCATTATTACTATAGGTTAAATTGTGATCATTTCTTATGTCGTAAGTTTCGTTTTCCTTGGTGCTCCTTGCCTTTGAAGGACTTCCTACCCTCGCATTTTTGTTGTTCAGATATATCTCTAACACCTCATCCAAATAATTTATTTTGCATGTATACTTTGTCATGAAATCATGCCCAAGCAGTCCATCATACGATAATATGCGTTCATCATCTTCCACCAGCTGAAAGGGGTGGCGGATCTCGACTTCGCACCTACTATTAGATAATGCCAAAGTTCCGTACAACAGGCCTTCGGATACTATGTAGTCTTTAGTGATGCCATAAATTATGCACCTCTGACCTACATCGACTAGGCTGTCGTCGGCAGTGGATTTAATCTTATGCAGGCTTATCTGAGATCCCGAATCTACCATGAAGGTGGAAGTACCGTTTTTGGACTCGGAAAAGGGTAATGTTACCAAGACATCGCGTTCGGTGATAGTGATAGGAGCTAGAACAACTTCGTTTAGGCGAGGTGGTGCACCACGGCTTGAGTTTCCTCGTAGCGGGTCGGAATGCCGGGACTTCCTTCCCGCGGCATCTCGTTTCCCGAATCTTGTTCATCCTGGGCTAGGATGCGTACTTGTCTCACATTGACATTTCTATTCTGATTTTGATTTCCCGAAGATCCTTGTCTGTAAGACCTTTCTTGTCTTTGTTGTTGGAAGTTATTTCTTGGAACTTCCCGTTGCTGTTGGCTTGTTTGCTTATAATCATCGTTACGCGGATTCCAATTATTGGATGTTGTGGGCCGGTTTTGTTGCAGGTCCCTCTTCAACAGAATGTCAGAACGTCTAGTTCTGCATTCGCTAAGTTCATGATTAGGTCGATTACAATACGAGCAGTATAATCTCCGAACTTCTTTCTTTATTTGGAGAGACGAGAATGAAGGGATCATTTTATTTTTATAACATGTCTCCCGAGCATGTCCTCTTTTGTGGCATAATTCACATGTTAAAATTTGTCTTTGGGATCCATCGTTGAAATGGTCCCTTGAATGCTTTTCCTCGGTAAGAGAGGCGCGATCCAACACGTAATCAATTAAGGCTGTCAGGTCCGTCTCATTCCTAGCCTGTGCCAACGTTTGGAGTCGCTCGCTCTTCAATCCGGCTTCGAATACTCGGATTGCCTCCTTTTCGTTTTCTTCTACGAAGTCGCCTAGCCCCAGCATCTGAGACTGCTATTTGGGTGGCCTTATTTAATTCTCCTAAGGTTCTTATGATCTTTTGTGAGAATTCACTCACACTTTCTTTAGGGCCTTGCTTCAACCGCCTTAGGTCTTCACGAATAGTGGACCGAGACAGTTTATACCTCTTAAGTAAATGTTTTTTATATTCTTCCCAAGTGGTTACATTTCCATAATCGAGGATGTCATATGCAGCGCCAGAGACTTTGGTTTTTAGGATATGAAAAAATAGTGCCCCATCCCGCTCACCTTTAGTGATGCTGAACAGCTCGTCACAGCAAGATATGAAGCGGTTTAATTCATTTTTGTTACCAGAAAACTCGGGTATCATTTCTCTGGCATCGGATATAGTTATCCGTAATGATGGTGTTTCGGCGCCAAGTGAAGGTGGTTGCGAATCGCTGCCGATAGCCATTTTCTTTGTTCTGGCTGGCTTGGGAATAGAGGGTAATAATTTTCGAAGGCTTCTGAGCTCAATCTTTGCGGCTTAGACGTTACAAGGGGTAAGAGATTTGAACCACGGGGACCGCAAGCAATAATTAAAAAGAGGGGACAATAATATGCAATAAAGTGAATACAGGATGTTCATAAATTCGACCCAAAATAACAAAGGAAAGAAAAAAAATGCCAGCCTTCCATAGGCACTTAGAGTTTTGTTTATCGGAAAAATTTAACTCAACCCCGAAAACTTAAACTTCTCACTTGAGGTGGAAAATATCACGAGTACCATGTTAGAGATTTTCATTTAAATATATATGTATGTATGTCAAAAATATCAAAAAAAAATTTTCATCATTAAATGGCGCGACGTGCAAGAAATTTGGTTAATACATACAATACATATATGTATATCACTAAGCCAAAAATTAAAATTGTACTTAACTTATATACACTTTTTTATTTAAAACAATAATAGATAGAATAATCTAGTGATCTCTTACTTGGATATTCCCTCGTTGGATCTGCTGAATTTCTTCATGTTGGGCAAGTTTGTTGAGGAGGATCCCGCTTTGGTATTTATGTGATGAAATGAAGTCCCACGTTGATTATGGATTCCCACGTTGTTTTGCTGGATGTTGAGGATCCCGCGTTGGTTTGCTGAGTATCCCTCGTTGATTTATGCTGATGCTGAGGATCCCTCGTTGATTGTTTGATGAGTGGATTCCACGTTGAATTTTGTTGGTTGCTGATATTAATTACTTACGTTGGCACCGCCCTAACTCCGACTCCTGGCCTCTGGAGGGGCTAATAGTTGGATGCTTGGTGCGGTTGTAGATTTTTTAAAGTTGGAGGTGCCTATTATTTCAGGACAACCTCATTTAATTTAGTTTATCTCGGTAGCGGATACTGATTTTTTTTTCGTATCTCACCTTGCTGCCACCAAATTTTATGTAACTATTTTGTTTTCACGTTACAGGACCACCATGTCGTGCATTCATTAAGAGATGAACATGGGCCCTCTTACCTTTTTCGTCTTGTTAAGTAAAATACTCACTTATTAATTTCTTTTCATTTAATTTACAATTTACTACACTTTATTACATTAAACCTTACACTGGGCTTATAGAATGAGAATGCAGGTTATTCGGGTGCCTTCCGAGATTGATTCTATTCTTCGCCTTAAATTTACTTTCAGCACTTTATATCTTCTTATTCTGTATTTTTAGTGTTTGCTGATCGAGTGTTCGCACCGCACTGATTTTACACTTCGAATCACTTTCACAAATCGATTTTTCCTCTGATACCGAAATTACTTCCATCACTTAAAATTTCTTCTCCGTCCCTTATTGGTCACTTTGGTTATTTACGTAAATGCATTTAAATGCATTGGGGGAGGTTCTAACGGGACGTTTCACACTCTCGCGAAACGAACAAGTGCAGAGGGAAATTTCTGCAAAGTCTCTCTCTCTTGGGCGAACAAGTGCAGCGGGAACTTCTGCACAGGTTAAATGCTCTCGTCGGGGGTGATCGTACGCGATCAAGATGTGGGTCATATGTATGTTTTCCGCATTTGTTTTCGTAATTTCTTCCACACATGGCCTTCTGCCGGTTAGTTACCTGCGGTGCTCGCTTGTGTGGCCGGAAAGTATATTTTGAAATTGACTTGCGTTTTATGTCAAGTAAGGGAAATGTAAACAATGGCTTTGACCATTGTTTTAATTTATAGATTCTTGGGTGAAAGTGCACTTCAGGGCATTTATATGTTGTTGCATGTGTGCACTGAGAATCTTTTGTTTTTTTTAGGGATTTAAGAACTTTTGGAAGGTTCAGGGTTTTGAGTGCCTGGACGTTTCGCGAGATGAAATGTTGATTTATGCTTTTCAGCTGTTGGGGAAAGATGGAAATAAGTGTAAACTTATTTCGAAGCGGTGATCTAATTAGCCCTGGATAGAGTTACATATTAGAAGATGTAAGTTATAGTAACTTGAGAATTTATTGGGGCTTGGCTGTGTGGAGTTAAAAAGGAATTGAGACGAGATTGGGGGATGACACGAGATGTGTAATGAGGATTAAGAAATAATGTAGAGGTAATGATGGGATTCATTACAGAGGGTCCCTATTGGTTTTCGGCTTTTCAGCCTCATCAACCACGATACTTAGATATTTTGTGACCGAGTTAGACTTTTCACAACCGGAATCAAATTTTTGGTATAAGTAATTGAGTTTTGCAATTTATTTTTATTACTATTTAAAAATTTTAATTTTGAAAGAAATGGCTGCATTCATTCAGTTGTGATAGCGATTTGGAAATGGCTCTGGAGTGCGTAAAATCTGCTAACGACGTTATAGAAAATGCCTCAAATAGCGCCGACTACATGATTGCGTCAAATTTGCTAAAAGTTGCTGCAGGATGGCAAACTGTTGCCCAAAAGAGAAAAAGAAGTTGTTGGGTAAAAGAGTGGATTAACGTCCGAATTGAAAAGGGTTCATACGAGTTCTTAACGAAAGAGTTAAATGCCCAAGATGCTGATGCTTATAAAAATTACCAGCGAATGGACGAAACCACATTCCAGTTACTGCTGTCCATGATTAAGGATGATTTACAACACCAGGACACGGTAATGAGAAATGCGGTTTCTCCAGATCAAAGATTAGCTTGCACCTTGCGTTTTCTTGCTACAGGGGAATCGTATAGAAGCCTGCGTACCAAACAAGGTTATCCTTATTTTTCTTATCCAAAAATGTTCCAGAAGTATGTGACGCAATGTGGAATAATTTAAAGGATAAATATATGAAGGTAATTTTTCCAGTTCAAGAAAACAACGCATTTAAACAAAATTAATTTAATTATATTCGAATTAATTAGTTATTAACAAAACAATTCAACATTAAATAAAAAACCATAACAATAATACAATAAAAACAAAATAATTCATTAAAAATGCTTAATGCCTTACATACGTCTAGCAGCGCCAAAAATGCACTAAAAGAAACATTTTTTTTAGTAGGGATAACAAAAGAAATTAATAAAAAGAAATAGTACACATTGTTTATTGGTATTTAAACTTTATAAAAAAAATTATTCCACTTTATTTTTACAAAAATTACTAGGGTAAAAAATCACGTGATCCACAACTCTAAGAAAAAAAGTTGCTCCACGGTCGGCACCATATCTCCAGTGTTGATCAATCTGCACATTTTAAAAAAAATCTTGCAAAATAAAGTTGTAGTTATAATATGTCGAGCCGGATTTTTGATATTTTGATTTAAACATTTTATAAAAATAATTAAAGTAAAACGCATACTTTTTTTTTAAACTGCCATAAATTGCTAAATTTTCCAAATATCTAAAATCCGGCTAGACATATTATAACTACAACTTTATTTTGCAAGAATTTTTTTAAAATTTGCAGATCGATCAACATTTACTGGAGTTATGATCGAGTTGTGGATCACGTGATTTTTTACCCTAGTAATTTTTGTAAAAATAAAGTGGAATAATTTTTTTATAAAGTTTAAATACCAATTACCTATAGGTCTGTTCCCGTACCTGCAGAAAGTACAGAATCTGTCAGTTGCTTCGAATTACTTAACAGAATTCTGTTCCCGTACTTTTACTGCAGCCGCCATACTCATTTCCCCACCCTGCAGTAAGAAGCAGAAACCTGCAGTAGCTACGAGCTGCTGTAACCTGCTGCAGCTTAGATATTTGAAATATGGCAATGTGAGAACAGTCATTCCCGTGTTAAAACTGCAGAAACCTGCAGAAACATGTTCCTGTACTTTCTGTACTTCATCCCCACCTCTCAATAAGTAACTTGCAGTAAGTGGCAGAATGCAGAAAGTACGGGAACAAACCTAATGTGTACTATTTCTTTTTATTAATTTCTATTGTTATCCCTACTAAAAAAATGTTTCTTTTAGTGCATTTTTGGCGCTGCTAGACGTATGTAAGGCCTTAAGCACAACCTCCTTTCAATTTAAGCACTAAATTCATTCTCTTCACCAAATATATATGGTTTTATCTCCATAGATATAATTTTAACTTTTGGTTGTTTGCTTACCTCAGTATGGCTGGAATTGGAAGATGGGGTCGAAGTTGTGGGAGTGTTATACGCAACTGACTGGGCTATTTCATCACGGTCGAGAGCGTCCTTTAATAAAGACTGAATTTCCCAAATAGTATCCTTCCTAATTTTTTGATTTTTTATGTCAGCTAACTGTGATACAACTAGCTTTCCAATCCAATCCAAATTGGTTTGATTTCGTTTAGTAATTAGTTGTTTTGTCATTAATTACCCCGTTTATGATTAGGTTGAAAAGTTGAGTCGAGGTTGAGTTGAAACTTCGACCACCGTATATGATTCCCAGTTAAGTTCACTTTGGGTTGAAATCGAGTTCAACTGACATCAAAACAACCTCTTTTTGTTAATTCTTTTTCTATATTTCTGACTACCTATACGTTTCCCATCAAAATGATGAAGGGAATTTTGTTCGTGCATTATTTCTAGCATAGTTTTTGTTTCCTGATGCTCCCAAACATTTCTTTTAGCCATTGTCAAAATTAAATTTCCACTGTTTTTACATATATAGTTAATATAAAATAATTAACGCGCTACAAAAACACCGAACACAAAGGCCCATTTTACACGATGAAACACGAAACAAAAAGTTTCATGCAACTTTGCTCGATTTGATGGAGAGAGGAGAGAGCGGGTTTGAGGGAACACATGTTCCCTCCAGCCCTCTCTCCCCTCTCCCCCTCAAACCGAGCAAAGTTGCATGAAACTTTTTATTTCTTGTTTCATCATGTAAAATGGGCCAAAACTAAAGCCGAAGGCGGATGGTAAACAAACAAAAAAAAATGTCACTTCAACCCAAATTCAACTCAGCACCCGTTTATGAGGCGAAATATCAACTCGACCCAGGTAGGAGAGCTGAGTTGGGTTGAGTGGACCCAGTTTCAACTCGATCCCAGTTTATGACTGGGTTCAACCTGGGTTGAACCTAGGTTGAACCTAGTTATTAACCGGGTAAATATTGCCTGTGACAATTCTGTTTTGATATCTCTTGTTTTTGGCTGAAAAACGAACAAAAAATAAATTAGTTATTTCAATATTGCAGTTTCCAACAACCGCAGATGAATGGAAAATGGTTGCGGAGAAATTTTTTCTGAAATGGCAATTTCCTGTATGCTTAGGTATGTTTATAATATTCATTACAAATAAATTAATAATTTAATACAAATTTGCAGGAGCCCTAGATGGTAAACACATTTCTTTCCAATCGAGGAAAAGTGTTTTTTACCATAACTATAAAGGGACAGACAGCATAGTTTTGTTGGCGCTAGTGGATGCTGACTGTGGGTTTCTATTTGTCGATATTGGAAGAAATGGTCGAGCCAATGATGCTGGAGTGTTATTTGAAAGTAAACTTCATAACATTATCACTAAAGGCGACAAATACTTCCCAAAAAATCAAGTGATCGGAAATGGAAGGTGTCTTCCATATGTGATTGTGGCTGATAATGCCTTCCCCCGTCTGTCTGTCTGTACGCAATAGGCTCCTACACCGTGTAACCGATCTTAATGAAATTTTAACCATATGCTATTTACATTAAAGGGAAGAACATAGGCTATTCTATTACTTTCTAAAGACACTCCTAGATGGCGCTGTTCGTTGAAAATCATCGCAGAGCTTTGAATTTTTGCATGAAGGTCCGTGGAGGTCTCCCATAATGCACCTCGAAGCCTGATTTTCGAGATTCAAAATGGCCGCCGAAATATGACCGAAATTCAAAATTGCCGCAGAAATATGGTTGAATTTGCCAATTTTATTCCGATTCCAATGAAAGTGGGTATCTAGGGGTTTTTAAGGTCGCAAATAACAAATTTGTGGTCAAAACTTATAAATTCAAAATGGCCGACGAATTTGCAAATTGTGTTCCGATTCCAATGAAAATCTGTATCTGAGGTTTTTTAAGGTAGCAAATAACGACTTTATGATCAAAATTTAAATTCAAAATGGCCGCACCAATATGGCCGGCGAGTTTGCGAATTGTATTCCGATTCCAATTAAAATCGGTATATGGGAATTTTTAAGGTAGTAAATAACGAATTTATGATCAAAACTTATTCAAAATTGTGGGGCCAATATGGCGGAAGAATTTTGCCAAATAAGTGTCATTTCCCGGTTAGCTGTATGTAGGTTGTTCAAGAGTTGGAAAATCGGAAAATTTTGACATTCTAGCTACAAATGGAAAAACATTGAATGTAGTGTATCCTGAAGCTCTCTAAGCAATAGGTTCAGAATTGATCAACAAGGTTTTTTTGGAAAGGTGGTAAGGAGAAACGGAAATATGGGATGATTTATGTATAATGGATAAGAAGGAAAGAAACCCATCACCTCTGAATTTTTAGGTATAAGTCTAGGATTCTGCAATACGGGAAGAGGCTGGCATCTGGGTAAACAAATAAAACCTGAGTCAGTGACATTGCAGATGAGAACCCAGGGGCCAAGCAATTGCAAGTCATGTAATTTGTAGCGTATAATGTCCATCACCGTCAAAAGTCCATTTCTAAATATGAAATTAGTAGATATAATCCTTTAATTTTTTTTTTCTTTCAGGATGTAATAATATTTGTCGATTATTGAGTGTTTAATTTAACTAAAAGTCCATACGAAAAAAGATTATAGCATGGATAACACTGTGGATATGACATATTTTCTTGAAATTATACTATGTGTCTAATAGTTGCTGGAAAAAGCCTTATTTTAAAATAGTCTTTCACTAATATTTATTTTTGGTGGGTAGTTATATTTTTAAGGATATTCGTGTGTGTTTATTTTACCAGAAAGAACCATAACTTTATTACGGGCCACGCCGACAAAAAATATTGTCTGCCCCAGAGCTTTACAATAATAGGTAATTTTGGTCACACTGCAAATAAATGCATTTTGAATCCAATGTCTCGAACTTTTATAGGAATAGTTGGTTTTTCGTTACTGGTTAAGAAGAGTTGAATTTTGAAGGTTTGGATTGATTTTAAATGTTTAAACGATGGGTGCAGCAAGGCGCACCGGGTCCCAGCTATCCAAAATACAGAAAATAAGTGGTTCATGGAGACACTTCATCTGTGTATGAAAATTCATATCTCGAAAAATGCCATGTCAATGGATGGTTTTTATTGTCTTGATCAAAATGTCAGATCCCTAATAGTTTCACATTTTGTTATTTGAAATCAAAAATACCAAAAAATTGCATTTTTCAAACTCTCCTACTGTATATTAAAATTCATATCACCTGATTACTACTATTGGTTTATGGGTGCAGCATAGGCGCACCGGGTCCCAGCTAGTTATTTATATTAACTGTTTTTAGTTTATCAATTTATGACAACAATGAGTGAATAACTTTCAGAGTTGAGTCTCTAATTATTTACGTATCTACATATGATTTATTTAGAATACCAGATGGTACGATAACTAATATAGTCTATTAGACAATATAAAATATAAGATATCTCAAAACAGAGAAAAAAATAGTTTAAATAATATGGAATTCAAATAACTTATAGATAAAAATTTATATAGTATATCAAGTTAAGTTAGAATCTAAAAATTCAAATTAATACAACAAGCTCTTCACCTGGGCCCGGAACAATCACTGTAAACCAACTTGTCTCACTATTATACTTGTGATTCAACAAAATATTAAATCAGGAAAAAAAATATTATTTTTATTGATGGGGACCAATTATCCTGGATTTCTATGTAATCTTCAGCTACTGCCGAGTAATCTGCTATCTTATCGTTATTTTATTTAAGAATTTTCACTTTTTATTATTATTATAAAGTTTAACTTGTTTAATAACTAATTTTTGGTACATCCATTCAATATTGATGGCGACCATCTTGTAACCATGAGGCTGGCGCCTTCCACCCCTACATCCTAAATTCTGGATTTCCTCAGTAATCTTCAGCTACAGCCGAGTAATCTATTATTATTTTATTTTAAGAATTTTCACTTTCCATCATTATTATTAGAATTACCTTGTTTAATAACTAATTATTTGTTAACACATTTGTAACGAGCGGCGCTCCGCTCGTTACCTTTTACTTACCCTTTTCGTACCTAAAACCCATATTAAACTATTACTTAATATGGTAATATGTTAATAATGTTTCCACGCATGCAAGCATGTCATCGTCGACAAATCATGACCTTTTCAGGCCTTTTCAAGTGCATTCTCATTGCACTGCACAAGCCTAATTTTACCTAAAGGCACGCTCTGACAGGAAACAAATTCGGAAACTCAATATGAGTTTCCGCCAGAGCCAATATTCTCCAAAATTCTCCAAAAGATTCCCACATGCATGCCACTGATGACCTTTTCAATTATATTCAATAATTTCTAAAATCCACCAAAAGGCACGCTCTGGCCGGAAACCAATTCGGAAACTCGATACGAGTTTCCGCCAGATCAACCAATTCTCAAAATATTTGCCATCGGTAATGATGACACAAGTCAATGATTTCCACATGTCGACAGCCTTGAAAGGCCAATTTGCTTGGCACACACTCTTCCCCCAGGGGACAGCCACGACGCCCGATCACTTGAATGATCGAAGCTTCCCCATGTTTTCCAAAAGCTTCCCTCGGCTTTTACTCAGCCTTTCCACTGTATACATCCGAGCTTGAAAAAGCTCTTTTGAGACGCAACTAAAATCGATGTCGGTCTGGAAGCCTACAAGAAGGGAGAACCGAGACGCGATAAAAACAGAGGAGTTTTGGTTTTGCGACAGACTAGAACAGTCGTGGTAAGAAAAGTCAGTTAAAGTTGAGGACTTGGAAAAAACGCCAAGCGACACAAAAAAATGAGTGATGAATAAAATTAAAATATAAATAAAAAATAAAAATAAGTGATGTATTAAATTAAAAATATAAATAAAAATAAATCAAAAAATAAGTGATGTATTAGAAGTAAATATAGACAGAAATTAAGTGATGTAATAAAAAGTACATATAGACAAAAATAAGTGATGTATTAAAGGTTAATAACATTAACGACATGAAAATATTATCGCTATTATAAATAAACTTGTCAATTAAACAAAGCAAAGAGCTGTGTTTTCCTCGTTGGGGGAACAAAATAAAATTAACTAAAAGTAAAGAGACGGGATTGGTGACCTACGCCAAAGCATTGGCTAGTACGCCCAGTCCCTTGTGGCGTACATCCACCTTCTAGAGGGTGACGCTACAAAAATTTTGGCGCAGCCGGTTGGATTCCGGAAAAAGGGTATCCTCAAAAAAAAAAAAAAAAAAATAGAAGTTAAATTCTAAGGCAGGCGGCCCGAATTCACTGCCCAACATCTCATCAGCAGCAGCAGTACACAACAACATCGAGACAACATCTCATCAGCAGCAGCAGCACACCATAACATCAAGCCAACATCTCATCAGCAGCAGCAAAGCAACGAGATGGAACCAGACCAAGAACTGCAGACCATCAAGGAGCGACTCCAAAAATTAGAGGAGGAAATCGCAGCCACAACCGATGACAGCGCCACCGTCGACTTCATCGAATATATTACATTGAAGGAAAGGCTACAGAGCCTAGTCAAGTAAGACATTTTCATTCTTCTTTTCTTTCTCCCCAAATAAAATATTATTCAAATACACTAAACAAAAAAAAAACACAAAAAAAAAGAGAACAATTTAATAAAAAAAAAAAATTTTTATTTTACTACTAAAAGGGGATTAATCGAATTTTATAATTATCACAAATAACCATGAAAATTTTCTCTTTGCATAATTATTGTTTCTTGTTTAAATATATTTACACGTCCTCGTCGAGTGTAAGGTTTCTTAGGCAACGATAGAATATAGATTTCCGCCTAAATAAAACAGTGATGATATTTTGAATCCTTTAAAATTTTGAGTGTTTCTAAAATAATTCTTGTTGACCCAACTGATTTCACCGAACAAATAGCAGTGATGATATTTCAAGTGATCTAAAATTTTTTTTTTTTTGATTTTCCGTAACTAACTTCATTAAATAACAGTGATGATATCTTGATTTTCTAAAACTTTGATTCTTCTCAAGCGCATACTTCTTGTTGATTTCACTGAACGGATGGTAGTGATGGTATTTCGAGTGTTCTACTAATAATAAATTTCATTAAATAGCAGTGAAGATATTTCGAGCATTCAAAAAAAAAAATTCCTGATTTTCAGTAATTAATTCCATTGAATAGCAGTGATGATATTTTGATTTTTTTTTGAGAACTTTGATTCTTCTCAAGTACATACTCCTTGTTAAAATAACTTCATCGAACGAATAGTGGTGTGTCTGACCCTATTCCTACCTTGTAAATCTCTATTATTATTTTGCTAGTCCCTCGTTAGTATCTCTCGATAAGAGAACAAGCTCAAGATTCGTACGAGGAGTCGGAAGTATCCCTCGTTTTCCTTAGCCAACCCTCCCCCGCGTCGCAAAGCACGAAGGAAACAACCAAAAGCACCCATGGCTCAACAAGATGACGCCGGTCCCCTTAGGGACGACGCTACACCCGTTAAAGTCTCTATATCCGATATTAGGGATATGGTGCCCGAGTTCTCAGGCAATAAAAATGATCTGAACCGGTTTATTTCGTGTTGTGAAGCCGTCTTTGATATGGCCTTCGACGAAAGAGACAGGACGCTCTTCTTCAACGTCCTAAAGACAAAGGTGCGAGGTCCCGTCTTCGACATGATCGAATACGGAGGCATCACCACCTGGGACGAGTTCAAGCTCCAATTATTAAAGCGCTACAAACTTTCTAGGTCTTCTGTAAGAGAAGACCTACGAAAAGTTAAGCAAGGACCCAAAGAAACCGCCACCGATTACTCGCAGCGAGTAATGCGGCTATTTGGCGAACTAAACAAGGCTACACAACTAGCCATCCCAGATCAGCAGGCCAGAGCAGCGTTGGTCAAAGAAAACGAGAGGGAGGCAATTATCGCCTTCGAAAATGGGCTCAGGAGTGAGAGGCTACAAACTCTCGCGCAAGCACGAGATGCTGAGGATTTGTCCTCCTTAGTGGACTATATAATAGAACGAGCCTCTCGTATTGAAGATAGGTTCCAAAGGGACATAAATTTAGAGGGAACGAAACAAACTCCACAGTGCGAGGTGTGTCATAAGAAAGGACACACTAGAGAAACTTGCTATCGCAATAAGGCAATACCAAGTTTCAGCAACGCCGCCGTAAAGAAAGAAGTACGGCGATTGTTCTGCACGTACTGTGAGAGACCAAATCATGATATCAGCGAGTGTCGGACTAGACGCGCTGACCGTAATCGGGAATGCCATCCACCAGTAGGAGATTCCCAGACCCTGGACAAAGGGGCGCAGGCTTGCAAAGCAGGCGATGGGAAAACAACTCTCGACAGATTGGACACCCCGCACAGCCGAGCCTCGCTAGACATCAAGACAACCGATCTCCACCCGGTAATTTGGACACCCGAGCGAGTTACAAACAGGTGCGTGTCCTTAATCAGGAAGAGTACGAGTCGGGAAACGAGGATACGCGAGAAGGAATGTCCGGCGTTCCAGCTCGCCATTTCGAAGTGCAAGCCGAAGTGCATCCCCGCAATTAAAAGTCACGGTGGAAGTCCCCGTCACCATCACGAAACGTGGTGTCACAACTATTCTCCCCTTCTCTTTAGCAAAGAAGGGCAAATCTTCCTTTCTCATCGACTCGGGTTCCGAAGTTAGCCTACATAAGCTTGCCTCCACTTCCGAAGATTGCTTGGTTGACGTTCGTCAGAGGTGCACGATCACCTCTATTATTAAAGAGAGCGTACAATCTGAAGGACTATCTCACGGAAGTTTGGAATTAGGCAATGGTAGCTACGATCTAGATATCTCGCATCCCTTCCATATATTAAGGGATGATGAGGGTCTTCTATCGACCGATGGGTTATTAGGACACGATTTTATAGATGAATATGATTGTGACGTCATGTATTCGAGAGATGTTATGGTAATCCACATACCCGTTGACATTGCCCGCAGACAATTACCCCTTTTGACAACACGCAACAATTTACATCCCGAACGAGATAAGCTCCCCATAAAAGCTCCATTAATTAATAAAAAAGACCCATTAGCGGCAACCTACAAGAACCCATTCTCGGAGCCAGCTGAAGCAAACAGCGTCCGAAATGGCAAAATCAAAGAAATACCCCCGAGAGGCAAAGTGACCCAAAGGGAAGACCTCAGTGAAGGTACACTACATAATAATATTAACACAGTTAATAAAATCAATGGATATTTACCCACCAGCGTAAAGTCAAACGACTGCGTGGAAGATGAGCTACCAGAAAACTTAATCAAAATAAATAAACAAGGGAACACGGCTTACGGGGATACAGAAGCGATATCAACGTTCGAAGAAGAGGCGACTAATGCCCCTTATTATGTACACGTAATAAAAGAAAGCCGAGGCAGGGACCCCGGCAAGATCACTTATAAATCAGATCGCGCTAACAGAAATGATTGCATAGAGAGTAAAACCTTCAAAGGGAAAAGGACAAAAGAACCAATTGCGATAAAGACACATGACCACACAGCTTACGGAGACACCGCTGTAATCACGGCGACGGGGAAGCAACCAACAGGAGAACACGTTCAAGCGCCGGTGGAAGAAGTAAAAACAAACCCACTTAATTTAGAAAGCTCTGCTGATAGTGACAATAGCAAACATATTCCCAAGCTTCGCGAAAAGCTTACAAAGCTCACAATCCCAGCTCGATCAGAAGCTATCTTCGAGATTCCAGCTGAAGGAAATACTGCACGAGTCTGTGCCAAAAAACTCATTGGTCCGGGAATTTATCTTGGGGACTGTATCACACGCCCTATGGGTGGATATGCTAGGGTAGCAGTAATGAATACTAATGAGAACGACGTCGAAATCTTTCCTGCTAATGTAGATCCCGACTGGACAGACCTCGACAATTATTACGTGGCCCAGGTCGATTTCGGCAGAGACTCTGTACATAAAAGGTTAGAAAAATTAGAAAACCTCCTCAGCCTCGACCACTGTAACGACGAAGAGCGCTGTAATATTGTGAACATTTGTAGAAAATATAACGATCTTTTCCACCTAGAAGGTGATTGCCTCACGTTCACTGACGCCCTCACGCACACCTACCCACTTTGGTGGATAAGCCACCCATATACACAAAGCCATATCGGCTCCCTGAGTCCCAAAGGGATGAAATTAATAGGCAAATTAAAGAAATGCTAGATGACGGCATAATAAGCCCAAGTAGTAGTCCCTGGAATGCACCACTACTGTTGGTCCCCAAAAAGCAGGATGCCAACGGCAATAAAAAATGGAGAGTGGTGGTGGACTTCAGGAGACTAAATGAGATCACCATCGGAGACGCGTATCCCCTGCCGAACATCACTGATATTCTGGACCAGTTGGGCAAATCCAAATATTTTACTACTTTGGATTTGGCCAGCGGCTTCCATCAAATTGCAGTGGATGAGGTAGACAAAGAGAAGACCGCTTTTAGTACCCCGTTCGGACATTACCACTTTAATCGTATGCCTTTCGGACTTAAAACAGCGCCAGCCACTTTCCAGCGGCTGATGAACACGGTACTAACCGGTCTCCAAGGGTTGCGATGTTTCGTCTATTTGGACGATATAGTTGTCTATGGGTATGATTTACGTGACCACAATAAGAAATTGGAGGAAGTGCTAATGAGGTTGAGACAGAACAACCTAAAGCTCCAACCCGAAAAGTGCCATTTCTTAAGGAAAGAAATCACATATTTAGGACACGTCGTCAGTTCAGAAGGTGTGCATCCCGATCCGCCGAAAATAGAAGCCGTAAAAACGTATCCAGTACCGAAAAAGCCGAAGGACATAAAGGCTTTCTTGGGTTTTGTAGGTTACTATAGACGATTTATACCTGAGTTCTCCAAGATAGCCAGACCACTCACAAAATTATTAAAGAAAGACCAGCCCTTCATCTGGGACCCATTTTGCGATGAAGCCTTCCGGGCATTAAAACAGAAATTAATCAGTGCACCTATTTTAGCATACCCCGAGTTTGACAAGCCATTCATAGTGACCACTGACGCTAGCGCCTACGCGCTGGGAGCAATCCTTTCGCAGGGCGAAATAGGTCAAGACCGGCCTATCTGTTTCGCGAGTCGCACCCTTAACCTCGCCGAGTCTAGATATTCCACTATAGAAAAAGAACTCCTCGCCGTGGTATATGCGGTCGAACAATTCCGACCCTATGTTTACGGGCGTGAGTTCACAGTCGTCACTGACCACAAACCCCTTGAATGGTTAATGGGTTTAAAAAATTGTTCGAGCAGACTTATGCGGTGGAGGATCAGACTAGAGGAATACTCGCCCAACTTCAAATACAGAGCAGGCAAGCTGAACGCCTGCGCAGATGCGCTCAGCAGAATAGTACCCGAAGAGAAAAGCGTAAAAGTGATTACCAGGAGCCAGGCCAAAAGGGCATCACCGCAACCGGTCGCGCCCACACCTACACTAGCTTCTCCAAACGACCTGTCACAAAATTGTCAGTATCCACAACCACCTAGCGCCACCGTAGAAAATTGCAACACGACCGACCAGGCCCTTTTCCTCAAGAAAGGCCTAGATTCTAAGTTCTACCTCCTACCTTTATTGCCTAGCGTAACTGAGTATCAACTAAGAGACAAGATTAAAATTATTCCCCAAGATGGAGAAATAGGTCAAGTGTACACCTATACAATTGACAAACAAAAACACATACTTAGTAGGTGTCCACTACCCATACGCACCGCTAAAGACAAGGAGCTAATAGCCTCCGTGTTAACTAATTTTGCTTCACTTTGCAAAACACACAAAATAAATTCACTACATCTAGCCATACCGCCCCTCCAGGGCGAGGACCTCCAAACCCTTAAGAATGTTGTAGCCGATATCTTCCTAAAAGCGAATATCGAAGTAATATTTTTCCTTGGAAAAGTACAATCCCTCGAAAACCCGGAAGACATACAAGAAGTCCTCCGAAATTATCATGAACTCCCTACCGGAGGACATCAGGGAGTGGCAAGAACTCTTAAGAGGCTGCAAAAGGATTATTTCTGGCCAGGCATGCGACGGAACGTCGAGACATATATAAAGGGTTGCGCTTCGTGCCAATTAAACAAATTGACACCCAATCCCAAGTTACCGATGAAAATCACGACAACTAGCTCCGAACCGTTCCAAAAGATATTCCTGGAAATAGTCGGGCCTTTACCAGTAAGCTACAGAGGCAACAGATACCTGCTTACCTTCCAGGACGACCTCACCAAGTTCTCTACAGCGATCGCCCTTGAAAATTCGGAAGCAGAGACGGTAGCAAGGGCCTTCGTGGAAAATATAATTTGCCTACACGGCATTCCCCAATCACTACTCACTGACCAGGGCACTAATTTCCTTAGCACAATGTTCAAAGAGGTGACTAAGCTGCTCAATATCAAACAGCTACAAACAACACCTTATCACCCCCAAACTAACGGTGCTCTGGAAAGAAGCCACCGAACCCTGGCCGAGTACCTTAGGCACTACGTAAGTAGAGACCCTCTTGGGACACATGGGTACCCTACGCCATGTTCGTCTACAATACTACACCACATTCGAGCACTAATTATACCCCCCACGAGCTACTGTACGGCTACCCCGCCGAAATCCCGTGTAACTTGAAAAACAATCCTAGCCCTCTCTATAACTACGATAGCTACGCGAAGGAGCTCAAAGCCCGACTACAGCACGGGTATAAGATAGCCAGAGAATTGATCGTCGCCCATAAAGAAAAATCGAAAAGATATTACGATAAAAGAACCGGACCAAAAACCTTCCACATTGCCGATCGGGTATTAATTAAAAACAACACCCGGAAAAACAAGCTTTCCCCACTTTGGGAAGGGCCATACCCAGTCGTAGGCATAAATTCTTCCGAAAATACCTCGGTCAGAGTGAAGGGCAAGAACCGGGTAATACATAACAACAACCTAAAACTGTTCATAGAGGACACAGAACTCTGAGAACCCAAAACAAAAAAAAAAAAAAAAAAACAAAACAAAAACACAAAACATATAAAACACAAAAAAAAAACACGGGGAAAATTTAGTAAGATACGTTTAATATTAATATAATAATATGGTTTTAAGTTAATAATAATGACTATAATAAACAATATAACTATAACTGTAACATAAAAAAAAAAAAACCTAACCTAAATATTACACGTAATTAAAATCTAAGTTTGGCTCTCTACCTCTAGAGCCTCACATTGGGGGCCCTCGTCCATCCCTTCAGTTTCACCTTCAGGATCTCCACCCACTGGCTCCACCGCGTCTTCTTCTTCTTCTTCTTCTTCTTCGGCTTCGCTCACCGTGTCCACCGCGTCTTCTGCCTCAGGTCCAGCCAGTTGTGCTGCCTCAATTTCCGCCAAGAGTTCGTCTAACTGGTCGAACACTGGCTGGAGAGCCTCTCAATCGACCGCTCCCAATCCCCCATCTTCAACAGGCCCCATTAATAATCGAAGAGGGCCCAGAACTAACTTTCTCTCTTCAAATTGTTCAATAGGTAACCGCATCGTTAACTGATTACGTCTTATTATCTCGCCGTTACTCACTGAACTGAATTTATAACTAAGAACAAACACAAAACGGCGTGAAAGACGATACCATCGCATTTCATTTCGCACCGTATATCCAAATCAATTCAAAAAAAATATAAAACAATCTATTGCACTCAGCAATTTCGAAGCGTAAAACGACAAAGAACTGTTGGGGGTCAATTTTCATAGGCAATGAACGAAAACACCCAAGACAAAAGCGAAGGGGACATAAATTAAATTAATCCTTTACCTTATACTATAATCATAAGTAATAATATTAAACTAGATTCTAAAACTAGTCTCATTCCTTAGGCTTATTATTTTTGCGTGGCTCGCGTCCGCACTACCCAGAACTACCGGAGATAACGGTCTGACGATTACCCAGCTGCGGTCCAACCCCGGCATATACTTCGAGAATATAGGGAAGACAAATCTTTATAGTAATGAATGGCAGGTGATCTTATATTATGACTTAACTAGTTTTAAGTACGAATTAGTGAAGCTATTAGAGTATGAGAGAAAAATAGAGTCATTATGCGAAAAGTATTCCCACGAGGCAATTACCTTCGTGTGTACGGCTATAACGCAACAATTTACCAACATAATGGCGGACATCAAAGAAAAAGTGAAACTCCTCGAAGTAGAGCACTCCCGTCGCAGACGAGGGTTGTTTAATGCGATAGGCACGCTTAGTAAAACTCTATTTGGCACACTAAACGACGACGATGCCACCAAGTTCAACGAGCAAATAGAATCAGTAAGAGGAGACCAAAATGAACTATTAAATTTAATGAAAAACCAAACACTAATATTGGAAACCACTGCCAATATATTTAATAAGAGTCGCTTCTTAATTAAAGAGCAGTTTAATGTCATAGACAGCAAATTCTCTAAACTAGATAACAGCGTGAATGCACTCAAAGCCGATGTAGTAGCAGCAAACGCAGGAATTGAGTTGGAATCCCTTATCTCATTAACCACCTTAATTACTATACGTTACCAAGTAACACTTAACGCCCTACTAGATCTCGTCACCGACGTCAGACACGGAAAGCCTCACCCATCTATCATAACTCCACGACAAGTTAACCAGGTTTTGACCGAAATCCATAAACAACTACCTAATTCCTTAACTTTACCGATAGCTAGGAACAAGAATAGCGAACTACAGATCTACAGGCTGGGTCACACCAGAACGGCTATCGTGAATAACAAAATTATATTCGAACTCAGGATACCGTTACCATTCAGTGAAAGCTATCAGCTGTATAAAGTAGTCCCTATACCCACGTACCACCAAAACGAGTATGTGTACATACAACCCTCGTTGGAGTACCTAGTGGTGGATTATAATAGGGAACACTATTATACACTAAATAAGTTAGATCTAGCAAACTGTTTCACTGAAAACCTGGAAGAATATCTTTGTAGGATCATACATCCAATTTTCAACGTACACTCAGAGAATAACCTCTGCGAGATAGATCTCCTGAAGCACGACCCAGAAATCCCGAAATCCTGTAACATTAGATCGGTGCCTAAAACTAACTACTGGATTCAGTTAAATCAACCAAATAAGTGGTTATTTGTGATGGACAAACCCACAACGATAGACGCGGTCTGCAGTGACAAGATCACTCCTTGCCCCCTAAACGGAAGCGGCATCATAGAGATCAAGGCTAATTGCTACCTGAGGAGCAAATAACTCATTATAAAGGCTCACAACGTGCAAACGTCATCTCTTAACAGTTACTACTTGCCTACCATAAACCTTTCTGAGACATTAAGTCGTATCTCCAAAACTACCAAAGAGTCTGCTAATAAAATACAATAGTGACAATGAGCTCAACGAACTAAGCAGACAGATCCACCAACAAAAGGAAAACGAGAACGTAAAACTTGAGAGTAGCAAAATTCATACTATCCACCATTACACCATGACCTATGTCCTCCTGATACTCATAGCCATAATCTTTGTCCTTCTACTAAGGAAAAGATGCACCTCTCGTATTAGTCAAAATAGGTCGGTAACAATCAGCCCGGTAACCGAAAATGCCGAGGCACAACCTGAAAGACCCTATGCACTAACAGTGCGATAAAAGAAACCTTATACTCGATGCCAACGAATAAAGTAGAGCCCTTGTAACTTAATAAGAATAAAAATAGAAAATTTTTTGGAAAATACAAATACATACCTAAATATTTTTACTAAACCATAGGTACTTACTATATCATAACAAGGTAACAATAATAACATAACATAAATTTTTTTTTTATTATTTCTCTCTCTATAACCTAAGATAACAAAAACATATATATCAAACCAAACAAAACTCCAATGTTAACAAAAAACAAAAAAGGGGAAAAGAAGAATTATAAAAATATATACAAAAAATAAAGATACAAGAAAGAAAAGAAGAATTATAAACAAAAATCATATTTTATAAATATAAAAAAAAAAAGGAGAAATAAGTAAATAAAATAAGGTTAAGTAGTCGTTAGAATTTTTTTGAGGTATAAGATACATAAAATGTAATGTAAACGATAAGACAGGTAATTAAAGAAAACAAAAATTTAATTTTTCAGGACTAATAATAAGATAGCTAGCCTCATAGTAATACGTAACATTTATAAAATTACTCTTAACGGTCAAATAAGCAAGCAATTATAGAAGAATTACATTTGTAACACCCTCTTGTAAGCCCCAGATCGAACACCATAGAAAGTTTTACTCTCTCCGATCATGCAACTTTCTTTTCTAAGGGGGAAGGTGTAACGAGCGGCGCTCCGCTCGTTACCTTTTACTTACCCTTTTCGTACCTAAAACCCATATTAAACTATTACTTAATATGGTAATATGTTAATAATGTTTCCACGCATGCAAGCATGTCATCGTCGACAAATCATGACCTTTTCAGGCCTTTTCAAGTGCATTCTCATTGCACTGCACAAGCCTAATTTTACCTAAAGGCACGCTCTGACAGGAAACAAATTCGGAAACTCAATATGAGTTTCCGCCAGAGCCAATATTCTCCAAAATTCTCCAAAAGATTCCCACATGCATGCCACTGATGACCTTTTCAATTATATTCAATAATTTCTAAAATCCACCAAAAGGCACGCTCTGGCCGGAAACCAATTCGGAAACTCGATACGAGTTTCCGCCAGATCCACCAATTCTCAAAATATTTGCCATCGGTAATGATGACACAAGTCAATGATTTCCACATGTCGACAGCCTTGAAAGGCCAATTTGCTTGGCACACACTCTTCCCCAAGGGGACAGCCACGACGCCCGATCACTTGAATGATCGAAGCTTCCCCATGTTTTCCAAAAGCTTCCCTCGGCTTTTACTCAGCCTTTCCACTGTATACATCCGAGCTTGAAAAAGCTCTTTTGAGACGCAACTAAAATCGATGTCGGTCTGGAAGCCTACAAGAAGGGAGAACCGAGACGCGATAAAAACAGAGGAGTTTTGGTTTTGCGACAGACTAGAACAGTCGTGGTAAGAAAAGTCAGTTAAAGTTGAGGACTTGGAAAAAACGCCAAGCGACACAAAAAAATGAGTGATGAATAAAATTAAAATATAAATAAAAAATAAAAATAAGTGATGTATTAAATTAAAAATATAAATAAAAATAAATCAAAAAATAAGTGATGTATTAGAAGTAAATATAGACAGAAATTAAGTGATGTAATAAAAAGTACATATAGACAAAAATAAGTGATGTATTAAAGGTTAATAACATTAACGACATGAAAATATTATCGCTATTATAAATAAACTTGTCAATTAAACAAAGCAAAGAGCTGTGTTTTCCTCGTTGGGGGAACAAAATAAAATTAACTAAAAGTAAAGAGACGGGATTGGTGACCTACGCCAAAGCATTGGCTAGTACGCCCAGTCCCTTGTGGCGTACATCCACCTTCTAGAGGGTGACGCTACACATTCTATAAGATTACGGCACCGCAGCTGCGGGCACGTCACTCGGTCGGCTGCCTCAAGAACGGTACCGCAGTTGCGGGCACCGACTCGGTCCAAGTCAGAAACAGAAGTCTTCTTCGCTGTCAGGAACCAAAATTTTGAAAGGTTTAAATGTGTTTGGGCACTTTCAGTAATGCAGGTTGCGTGCGCAATTGACTTATTCAGCAATGGAACTGTGTTGCTGAATAAGTCAATTGCGCACGCTGAAAATTCCCTTTGCTGCATTTCTTTTTGACGAGCTTCCGGATACAAGGTTTCGTGCTGCCACTCTCAAAAACATTTCTCCCTCCAAAAAGCCTTTAAGGGTGCAAAAAAGTAAGCAAAGATGTTGTATGATGCATCAATTGTTAAAAATTCAATCGGAAAAGGAGCACTTTATAAATGAAAATATAAAAATTAGATTTAGATCCTTTTGGTGCATGTCCCCCCTTCCGCTGAACTCCTTGCTATTATAAAACTTGCTCAACTAATTTTGCCACGAAGAGAACTGATGTCATTTATTTTCTGTGGTAAAATCTGAAATTGTGGAATAGGCCACATTTACTAACCCGGCGATTACACGAGTCAGTTCTGCTGACTGCCAGTACTGACTCTGTTTGTCAAATCCACTGAGTCTGCGTTGATTACGTTCGGTCAACTGACAAGCCAGTTCATTTATAAAATGACGTCGACCAGTGTACATGCTTCCTTGACTGCGTTATTATTAACACAAATTATTGAAGCCATGGAAAGCGAAGAGAAAAGGAAGTATAAAAAAAACTATTGAGTCAATCCTTTGTAAAATCACATAAACCAAGATTTTCCTCGTACTTTTCAATTAGGTTGACGATTTCCAGACGACTTAATTTTTTTCTTCCATTTTTTCCTAAAATAAACGAATTTTGAGATTTTTTAATTATTTATTCCAAGGACATATCTATCGCATACGTTAAAAATAAGGATTTGACATTTCACTGACTAGTCAGCACTGACTCGAAAACTGTCTCGTCAGCGCTGACTTGTCAGTAAAAAAGGTGCGTCAGTGAGTGTTTACACGAGTCAATGTCAGCGACAGTGTCACTAGAACTGACCCGTGTAATGGCCGGGTAAAGATCTGACCAATTAGTAGTTGAAAATGACAAAATTGAGTGTCCGTTATAAGTTTCGATGCTTAACACCAAAAATGTGCATACAAACTTTTCAGTCCTACTGCATTTTAAATTAAAATCATAAATAAAAACAATAAAAAAACATAGCAACCTGGTTATTACACAGTCACAATTTTCTGTCAGCAGTCTGTCATTTCTCTTTTCTTATATTCTCCTCGCAAAAGGGAATTTCAGAAGAAAAAAGCAACAACAACCACACAGCTGTCAAAATGTTGGCTCGAAAATGTGTTGAAAAAATATGCCCATTCCCCCGTCCTCTCTCACCCTCTCCTAACAACCGACTTTTTGAACACATTTTTGTGTGTTCGTTGTACGCTCGTGTAGAACCACCCATTAATTGCGTTAATTATGTGAGAAATGAAAAACCCATCGTTTATAAAATTTTAAAAAAGTCATCAAAAGTAATAATTTGTTAAATTTGACCTTAAAAATGACTTATTCTAATCGATAAAGCTTATATAGTTTATTAGCAACTTTTTTCAGTATCTCTGAAAAGCGCATTACAAACACTTGACATCTATAAATTAAACAAAACGAGTTTTTTCCGCATGTCAACCATATAAAAACGCGAATACGAGATACAAAAATAGAATTAAATCTAATTTTGTATTTGGTATAAAATATTTCTTGCCTCTTGTATGCGAATTGTGAGCGATTGCACTTACGTTCATGTGTTTTAAAAAATTTTACATCTCTTGTATATATTTTTTCTCCCGTATGTGCATTGTGTTTAAGGCATAAAGGCCCAACTATAATGCACGTAATCCAGGATCTCCATGTATTTTGTCTCCCGTATGTGCATTGTGTTTGCATCTTAGAATACAAAACTACAGGAAGGGCCCTCGGAGAATTTTAGCGTAGTGAAATTCAAACTGCACACTTCATTGCTCTTTTTTTCACTGAAAATTCACTCGTAACAACTTCTAATTGACAAAAACAAATTCTTTAAACTTTCTTTCTTCTTTTTAATTAATTTTTGCGAAAAACTGTAAATAAATTTTATAGAAAAACTCGTTTTAAAGAAAGTGCCGCGGGAAAATTTGACAGTTAACTAACAAGAAATTGTACCAATTTGACAGTTGTCTGATAGCGATTTCACTACGCTCCCATACACGGATTTTATACCCGAGGGCCTTTCCTGTAGTTCTCTATTCTAAGGTTTGCATAAATACATGACATGTCAGCTGTTTTTTGAAATTGGGAGGAACCTTAGAATAGAGAACTACAGGAAAGGCCCTCGGGTATAAAATCCGTGTATGGGAGCGTAGTGAAATCGCTATCAGACAACTGTCAAATTGGTACAATTTCTTGTTAGTTAACTGTCAAATTTTCCCGCGGCACTTTCTTTAAAACGAGTTTTTCTATAAAATTTATTTACAGTTTTTCGCAAAAATTAATTAAAAAGAAGAAAGAAAGTTTAAAGAATTTGTTTTTGTCAATTAGAAGTTGTTACGAGTGAATTTTCAGTGAAAAAAAGAGCAATGAAGTGTGCAGTTTGGATTTCACTACGCTAAAATTCTCCGAGGGCCCTTCCTGTAGTTTTGTATTCTAAGGGAGGAACATTCCGCAATACTAAAAATAACATTTTAATAATTTTTATTATAATTTTTTTAGTTCTTTTTTAATTCCTTTTTAATTAAAACAATTTCATTAATTCCAAACAATCATAAAACAATTTATGTAATGTTCGCAATGAAAAAAGGGAACTGTCAAAATTTCTGAATTGTTGTCATTTTTTCTTAGGGAAGTAAATGCAAAGGTTTTCTTGAGCAAATTCCTTGAGCCTTGCATACCGGGCTTTAGCAAGCAATTAGACGGTTTCGCACACGGCCTAAAAGTCTAAATATCCCACCACGACAGACATGTCGCTGACCTGGAGCGCGTTCAAAAACCTTACCATGGTTAACCATGGTTAACTATGGTAAACTTTTGTCGTTCAAAAACTCCGTGGTTAACTACAACATAACCACGAGCATAACTTTTAGGCGTTCAAAAACTCCCGTGGTTAACCATGGTGTAGTTAAATTTTAACCCTGCTCGCGGGCATGGTTAGCGATAGTTAAGAAGAAGAAGAATGAAAACAACTCTCTGACAGTTGTTTTAATTTTAATCACATGAACAAATCAAAGTGGGATTTGTGGGATTACTACAAATAATAATTAATAAAATAATTGAAGCAATTAGCGGAGGTTATTTTTTGGAAAATTTTGAATTTATTTTTTTCTTCTTCTTTAACCTGTAGTTAACCACGGTGCGTTCAAAAACCTCCATGGTTAAACATAAACTTTCGTGGTTAAGTGAAGTGATGCAGCATAACCACAGCTTACCTCGTGGTTTACCATAGTAAGGTTTTTGAACGCGCTCCTGCTCACAATACGAAGATCCAAGGCGGGATACAAAGTTTGTTATGATGGACCAGATGGAATTAAAAAATCTAACAAAAGTAGCTAAAATTGCATCAATTGCGTTAATTATGCGAGAAATGCATAACCTTTCGTTTATAAAAATTTAAAAAAGTCAACAAAATGTAATAATTTGTTAAATTTGACCTTAAAAATGACTACACTACTCCATAAGGCTTATATAGTTTATTAGTAACTTTTATAGCTCTGAAAAGCGCATTCATGGAGGCTATACAAGGAGATAAAACTACGTGTTGTCAATTTTCGTTTGATTATTGGTGGCGCTGCAGTCAAATGTACCCCAAAAAACATGGCCGATTGTATTTATCCGGTTCATGGCAAAGTTCGTTTATTACTAATATATTTTACGTTTACCAGCTTACATCTGTTTAGCAGCTTCTAAATTCAATTTATAACAATGCGATTATTCGTAATTAATCAATTTTTAATGTTTCCAATGAGTTTTTATTAATTTCATTTGGGGTACATCGGACAAAGGTGACATCTGTGGCCGAAAATGAACTAGAAGTTTAGTTTCTTCTACCCATCCATTTCCTGTCATTTTCCCCATAAGAGTTTTGTCTCCTTGTATATTCTCCATGACCGCATTACAAACATTTGACACCTATAAATTAAACAAAGTGAGTTTTTTTCGCATGTCAACAATGTAAAAACGCGAATACGAGATACAAAAATAGAATTAAATCTAATTTTGTATTTGGTATAAATTATTTCTTGTCTCTTGTATGCGAATTGTGAGCGATTGAACTTACCTAGAACTACTGAACTACTGAATAGAGAACTACAGGAAAGGCCCTCGGGTATAAAATCCGTGTATGGGAGCGTAGTGAAATCGCTATCAGTCAACTGTCAAATTGGTACAATTTCTTCTTAGTTAACTGTCAAATTTTCCCGCGGCACTTTCTTTAAAACGAGTTTTTCTATAAAATTTATTTACAGTTTTTCGCAAAACTAATTAAAAAGAAGAAAGAAAGTTTAAAGAATTTGTTTTTGTCAATTAGAAGTTCTTACGAGTGAATTTTCAGTGAAAAAAAGAGCAATGAAGTGTGCAGTTTGAATTTTACTACGCTAAAATTCTCCGAGGGCCCTTCCTGCAGTTTTGTATTCTAAGGTCTTAACATTTTTAATGGCAAGCCACATGTCTTGCCGAAATGTTTTGCCATTTATGTCTAGACATATGTTTGGACATTTTCAAAGTAAAATGGCGGACTTTAAACTTCGGAAGAAGGAAGTCCTGAAATTTTCAAATTTTCTCAAAAGCTATGAGTGTTTGTGGAATTTTAAAAGCCCACATTATAAAAGAATAGCTTCTGTCATTTCTTATGCTTGTAATAATGTCAAAGCATTAATATATTTATATTTATTCATTGAACCTCTTCCTATGAAAGGTTTAAAAAAATGAAATGTCATGACATTTTTAGCCCACACTAAAAAATCAATCTGGCAGCCAGACATAAATTTGGCAGATGTCTTGACATAAAATATGTCCTGTGGAGACGCAGCCTAAGAAACGCCCGTCATCTGGGCTGTCTCGTGGAAATTAATGGGTTCGGCCATATTGGACTTACGTCGGTTATATTTTCTTTCGTTAAATGTGAGAAAATGTTGTGCTTCAAATTTATGGGAGTGATTTTGATGAGAAATTTATTATAATTGAAAATATACATTATTATTTTTAATATGCACAGATTAATAGCCAAGTGTTTATAGGTTTGTGTATACGGAAATTTTTCATAATTTTAAAATTATTAAAATGCAAAAATATTATTCATTGGGGCTACGTAGACTAGTCATCATTACTATGTAGTAACACCGATTTTTAAGAAGAGAGAGCTGAAGGGGCGGCATACTCACCCCGCCCCTTCACCCTTCTCTTCTTAAAAGTCGGTTTTACTACATAAAAATTATGACTAGTCTACGTAGCCCCAATGAATAATATTTTTGCATTTTAATAATTTTAAAATTATGAAAAATTTCCGTATACACAAACCATTATACGTTTGACGAAGTTTTAATATTTACGCACGTGGCTGACGTGCGTTTCTTACGTGCATTATAGTTGGGCCTTACGACGAATTATTGTCTGTATGTGTGTGCGGTTAGTGATTAAGGTTATGTTTAATTTGGAACGTAAATTTTCAATTGTCTAAAAGAGAATCCGAATCTGCTTATAAACTCAATTCGTCTTAAGCCGATTTTAAGCTTAAAATCGTCTTACGCATAAACAAGGCGATTTATACTCTTTAACAATTTTTTATGATCAATAAATTTAGAATTTTTTGGGTCAATATTTAAAAGAACTTTGACATATAATCTAATGGTAAAGGTTTAGTATCCTGTGGCATGATTGGGGGGGGGGGGTAGGAATTTATAAGGATGGAGGGGGATAGGTGAACAACCCCTTGAAGTGTGTAAGTGCGGTAATGTCCCGTTATTGCTAAAAAATTAAATAAATGTTTGCTCTGGTTTAGTTTCCTGCGGCATGATTTGTGATTCGGGAAGGGGTGAAGCTGGATGGGAGGGGTTGTGCGAACATTCTCTTGAAGTGTGCAACTGCGGAAATGTCCGATTATTGCGAAAATGTCCCGTTATAATATAATTTTGGCGTAAAAACGTAAATAATGGGCACAAGGAGTATGAATTTCGACAAAATATCTCTAATAAGCCATCTATTAAAAACTATTATTTGCTTTTTATACTTTTACAACTATAAATCATGTTTTACATTCTTATACATGCGCAAGGATTCAGCAAAATCGTGAAATTAACACTAATGTTGAAAGTAAAACTGCAACTGGAACTCCTCAGGCGAATCTTAGCATTGGTTAATATGCGCAAGGATTCAGGAAAATCGTGAAATTACTGCTTGTCCCGAAAGTAAAATTACAAATCATCCTATAGGCTATGTGCACGGGGCGGAGCTAGAAATAACCTCGATCCGAGCGCTCGAGGTGAACCCATTGTAAATTCTGGACTTAATTTTACAGTAAGCATTGTTGTTGGGGATATGTCAAAATCAACACAAAATCATAGTTCTTAGAATATAGAACTACAGGAAGGGCCCTCGCCGAATTTTAGCGTAGTGAAATTCTTTTTGTGTGAGTGCTCACGTTTTAGTAGTTGTTTGTCCGGATAAAGCGAATGGAATAGAGAAGGGGCAAGAGCGAGTTGAAATAATCAGTTAACTAAAATAAAATCTTGCCCCTACAAATGAACTTTTTACACGCCGTCACTACGCATTCTAATCAGCTGATCCCCTTGAATTTTGCGTGGCATTAGTTAATGTAAACCAAGAAATCCAAGCCCACAAAATTTACATTATTTAGAGTATTTAGCTCAGTGATTTCCATAATTATTAATGGCAATATGTAATATACACGGTATACAGAAACAAGGTAATGTAACAGAGACTGACAGCTTCGAATATCGTAGAAATTCCGTGCCGAGTGACGTCAGCACTAATGTAGAAACAACAACACAACTCCGATTTTATATGGGAAGAGCGTGCCAAGTGACGTCAGCACTCAAATGACATTTCTCCATTACATTACCTTGTTTCTGTATACCGTGGTAATATAGGAAGTATTTGAGTGTACCCACTTACCTGAAAAGGGATTTTCCTCGCGGAATTAGCGAATTATTAGTACATCCACAAAATGCACACTTCATTGTTCTTATTTCACTTAAAATTCATTCGTAACAACTTTAATTGCACTGAAAACAAATTCTTTGAACTTTCTTTCTTCTTTTAATTTAGTTTTGAAAAAAACTGTAAGTAAATTTGTTAAAAAACACTCGTTTCAAAGAAAATGCGCTCCCGAACGCGGGAAAACAATTTATAATTTGGCAGTCAACTAACAAGCAAATAGCCCAGTTTGACAGTTGACTGATACCTGATTTCACTACGCTCACGTACAGGGATTTTACACGCGAGGGCCTTTCCTGTAGTTCTATATTCTAAGGCATATTTTGAGGTTCACGGTATACAGAAACAAAGTGATGTAACAGAGACTGACAGCTTCGAATATCGTAGAAATTTCGTGTCGAGTGACGTTAGCACTAATGTAGAAACAACAACACAACTCCGATTTTATATGGGAAGAGCGTGCCAAGTGACGTCAGCACTCAAATGACATTTCTCCATTACATTACCTTGTTTCTGTATATCGTGTTTGAGGTTGTGCTGTCACTGTAAACGAATTAATTATTTTTGTTTTATACGTCATAATTGAAGTGAAAAATACACAAAATAAATAATTGGCACGTACCTTTTATGATATGCTATTTATATTATATGCATACAATTACATTAAATGATATTTGTTTATTAAAAATTATCGCCGTATAAAACAATAAGAAAAAGGGAGTTCAATTCTTTTTTCGAACCGCCAGCGGCGCTAGTAGGCATCCTGTACATAGCCTATACGTTCTTCTAAAACGAAAGGTACAATATAAAGGTTGAGTACACTTGTAAGGAATGGGGGCTCTCTTATCGGTTAACCTTGCCATATTGTAAAAAATGGAAGGAATTTCGTTTTTCTTAATTTTTCCTCCATTCCTCGATCCATTTTCGTTTTGTTTTTGCACTTTCATCAGTTTCAGAATTTTGGAAAACAACACCACAACGCGCAGCGGCGACTGCGATTCTTCTTCCGACTCGGACGGGCGAGTTTAGCTCGGACGCGGACTCCCATACGGTCTCGCACCCCGGCTCCGGCTTCCCTGGCAGGTGGGACAAACTGGTGTCACGACTCCTGGCTTCCCACACTTGTAGCAAACAGGCCACGAGTCTCAGATGGGCATTCCATAAAAGGATGACCCTGTTGCTGGCAATTCCAACAACGGAGAGGTCGTGAGGTCGTCGGTAACTGACGAGGTGTGGTCATCTCCTCTACTCCTTGTGAGCATATATCCGGTGTTAAAGGACTAGGCTGGTACGTCGGCGGGTATTCCACTTCATGAACTTGTCGGTCAGGCCTACGTTCTAAATGTTTTTGTTTCTGCCAGCGTTCAACTCGTATACAAGTTTCACGAAGTTGTGGCATACTGGTGAAGCTGTGGCCTATCACTGCCGAACCCGAGGGGACATTCAAGTTCCGGACTACCATTCCTACAAAACGGGCCTCCGCCATGGGAACAGCCATCCGGTTGTGCAAGGACAAAAGCTGGGCGGTAAAGTCATCGAAGGTCTGGTGTTGTTGTTTGCAGTCCATCATTTGTTGAAGTATTTCTTCATCCGACTCCCGGCTTCGGAAATATCGAATGAACTGGGCTTTGACGGTTTCCCAATCTGGGTCCGGGAATTGGCGTCTAAACTGTGCCCAATACCAATCCGCGGCACGGGCAGACAACAACGCCGAAAGGTTACGGCAGATCTCTGATCGCCGGATATCCTCATCGTGAGCCCTCAGCTCCACCCGGAACAAAAATTCTTCCGCCGACAGCAGATTGTCATCGCCGGAGAATTTTATGTTCCAGAACGTAACTGGAGACTTGCGACGATAGGCGCCGGACGACGAGTCTATTCTTACTTCGTTACGCGCTGGTTCGACTGGGGAGATGTAATAATTAGTAGCTGGTGCCACAGGACACTCCGCAGCTCGTTGCTGGGCCCGGAGCGCCTCGAGTTCCTGTCGCAGTTGTTTTAATTGCTCTCCGAGCTCCGGGGTATCCGCGTCTGGAGGGCGGGTCTCTTCCGAGGCCGCTTGCGATCCGCCCGGAATGTCGCTTCCATCAGAAGCGGGGGTGATATTCTTTCCACTTCGTAGTTCCATTTTAGTTTACTAATATTTTACCAAAAATATTAAAAGAAGCAATAACCTATATTTAGGGGTAATAACGACGATATAAACAAATAACCTTTAAAAATCTACGCAATTATGAGCACATAAAGTGGATAAAAGTAACACGCCATCAAATCGGGACTAAAACCACTTCGTAATAACAACGTTAAACAACCCTTAGCAACGTCTTGCTTCAAACTTAAGTGAGGTCTCCTCAGCAACAAATCCCTGCACTAGGGTGTCTGATAATGCCGTCTTCGTAATTCACACGCCTCTACCGTTGCAAAAAAAAATTCAATGATAATATATGGGTGTATTTAAAAGTTTATTGATAATAATATTTCTCAAATGTCCAGGGTGGTTGACAGAAACGATCTCTCTCCCTAGGATTCTCAGTGGCCGATGTCATCGGTGCCAGTCGATGGTGGCTATAAGTCACAGCCAACACCAAGTGTCACCAACAACGCCGGAAGCACCGCAGGTCCACCCTCGAACGACATGAAAAGAATCTTTCATCATAAAAGAAGGAAATCTTCTTCGCAAATAATAAAAATTCGGATGCTACCGCTGTCCAACCACAACTGAGCTACTATCCGGAAAATCAATCAGAAGTGGGGACAGACGGGGAAATAAATTACCGGAAACAGAAAAGCAAAAAAAATTTTTAAAACCTGAGTGGACTTTCACGATGTCCACGGGGCGCAGGGGCAGGCGATATCACGCCTGGTACCAAAGCCGGTTAAGACCGTGTAACATCTTCAACGTACACTAGTAAAAACGAAAGGAAAATCCTGTTCTCTGAACGACGCAGTGGCAGGCGGTATGACGCCTGATACTACAGCCGCCGAACCAAAACAACAGAACAAAAGAACCCCTGACTCTGCCTTCACCCATAGCCAAGCGGTCATACGCTTGTTAGCCAGCGGTGCCGGTGAGCCGAGTACAAAGATGCCTAAAGCGAAGAAGATAACGTGGTACGGGACAACCTAAAAGTGAAAACAACTCAAAATTCACACTGAATTTAGACAACAGACATAGATCTGTAGAAGCAAGGTATCGGTGGTGAACCATAAACAAAAAGTTTCTTGTTATAATTTAAGCAGTCGTTGGGCGCCATTTATGTACCGGCACAATGGAGCTCCTTGCTGGTGACAGCAAGGCTACTGCCATCGTGCCTGGGTAGACATAAAGATTTGGAAAGCAAACATCCTCCCTAGACTTCTGAAATATTCATAGGGGATGTTAAGCCGGTCACACGGTACAAGCTAACTCGCCGGAAGAGGTCGTGGGGTGTGTGACCGGACCTACACCTATTTGGTTCATGGTTCACCACTTCCCAGCTAGCACAGATTTCAATTTGTAACAAAAATATGTTACACTTGGGTTGTAATCCAGTTTTTTTAAACAAATTTAGTCACATATAGGCTAAAGTATTGTCTCGAATTAGCACTTTGCAACAATTCATCCGGTTCAGTTACACTACAGTTTTAATTTTGTTACGGAAAAACGTACTTGTTGTAAAAATGTTCAACAAAAGTTGCAAAAAAAGATGTCATATTTAAATAAAATTAACGTTAAAACTTGAATAAAAAAAAACTTTTTAATATAAAACGTTTTTAAAACGAACTAAAAAGTATAAAATAAAGTCTCCTAGCCCCATTCAGATTTATAACCCCATACATATTCCTAACACCATACAGATAGTCCTGAAAATTTGTAATTGTGAATTTGTAATAGCTATGAAAATATTTGTAAGATTTAAAACGAAAAAACGTGGGGCGCATGCATGATTGATGCGAATGATTTCTCAACCCAGCTATAAACAATACTAAAGAGTGTAGAGTAAATAACGTCAAAAATTTTATCAAAAAGTTGGTGTTCCTTTTCTGTTTTACTCACAAGCAGGTACTAAAAAGTAGAAAAAGTACATATTAAAAAAAATTAATACCAGATTCTTCTTCGTTACCAATTTCATTTATAAAATGATTTTAGTATGAATTCTAGTTTTCGCCCAGTGAGTTTTGAGCAATCGAGCTCCTCTATTCTTAACCCTTCCAATGTTCTGACAAGAATTAATGCAACATATGCCTGTCCTTTAGCAAATAATGCTGATCCTGTGTACAACAGCATGGTCTACTGAACATCCTTGCATTTTATGGACTGTGCAGGACCAGCACAGTATTATTGGGAGCTGTGTTCGTTCGACTGATCCATAGTTTCGGAGTGCCGGAAACTGTATTGATTTCGACTTGATTAAATGAATTCCATCTCTGCCAAAGTCAATACGAACAGATGGAATGTCGGTATCGTACATCTGATCACGACGGAGTAAAGGGCAATGAATTTCGGTGATATTGCCCATTGCACCATTCACAAGTCCTTGCTCTATATTAATATTTGAGCGAAGCATCACTCTCGCTCCGCTGAAAATGTCCAATTTCTTTTGTAATCCTCTAGTCTTGTTTATATCGACTGACACAATGTTGTCCAAGATTACATTGTCGGCATTTCTTGTCGCATTCACCAGCACATCCTAAGCCCGAATTCTGAAAATTCGCACTCCTTGGGTTCGATATCGTTCAAAGACAGCTGTGTTGTGTGCATTAACTTGTGCACGAGTTGTATAGATGCGAATTGCTCTATGGAAATCGAAATCGCCAGATGCCTCTATTAAAATTTTTGACATCAATAGAGCAAAATGTGGCGCCTTCAATTCACTCACGCGTAGAGCATTCAGAGGATCACCAAATGTTGTGTCGCCTTGTTGTCGCATGTTCTCCGTCAACTCCACAAGGCTGAAGAGTCTCCACAAATTAATTGCTAGAATAGATCTTGTAGGCTGGTGGAATACCTGAGCTCCTCGGATAGGTGGCAACTGAAAGAAATCTAGAAAAAACCATAATGTTGGTACCACGGAATGGTTAATTTTCCATTTTTTTCAGTTGTCGCAATCTCGAATGGATCATTCACAACATTTCGTATAAAACCATGGAAATCTCATCGATGAACACGAATTCAATGTACTTCCACTGATTTCGCAAAACCTGCAAATAGTTACTAGTAAGCGGTGCCAAATATCCTACCTCTTTCCGTCTTTCTCAACAGGTAATTTCAGTAATGTGTGAAGCGTTGTTCCACCAACAAGTCGTGCCGCTTCACCGGTCAATGCGCCAATTTGAACTGCTTTCTTTCCATAGCAAATAAACGGAGATAAACATTCTGATGCGACTCAGACTTCCATTCATTTGGTCCCCGATTCTGCGAGTAATGGTGTTGAATAATTCTCGCTGTTGTAAATTCATTACAGCAAACACATTTTGAAACTGTTCGTTTGTCATAGCCTGTTCAGTAACTTCATCTTCAAGTTCTGCCTCAACAATTTCTCCTGGATTTTCAAGAATATTGAAAGCATGTGCTTGATTGAATGCAATTTTAAGTTGTCTATCCCTTGCACGATGTATTTCGAGGTATGCATTTGTTCGTTTCAATTGGTCTTCTCGAGCAAGAAAAGCCTCACGTGCATTATTATGCTCATCAATTAATTCATCCTCCGAGTAAAATTATACATATTGAACGAGCAGGCTATAGAAATAATTCCCTGAATCTGTCTGCATTTAAAAGAATGGCACTCGTACAACGGCTGGAACATTTCTAATTATCATTTAAGTGTTGTTTGCCAGCTTGATGAGTCTTCGTCTTGTTGACTGCTCTTTCTCTTCTGCATCAATGCTTTCTTCATTATCTCCCGATTTATTTTTATAAACTGGCTCAAAACTCATCGCAAATTCAAGTAGGCATACATTTGGGAAATCAAAACTGTGCTCTTGTTGTCTTGGACGTTTTGCATATCGCTCAAATATGTTTGAACAAAGTCCAATTGCTTGATTATCCTGAAATCTCAGCCCTTTATATCGTTGATGAGGCTTTCTTGTGTTCAACAACACACACTTTCTTCAACTTGAACGAAGTGGCAGGTGGCAGAGTCGATAAACAAATTCCGATGCGGTATTCTACTTATCATACCCTTTTATTTTATACCCAAGTCGAGCGTATTCTGAAGAAAATGGTAATCCGCCCTCTTGAGACGGCCGCCATGGATCTAACGATCTATTGAGTATACTATATTGCTTTTTGTATTCTACTTACCATACCGTTTCATTTGGTACCCATGCCGAGGGGGTTGTCAAGAAAATGGTAATCCGCCCTGTTGAGACGGCCGCCATGGATATAACGGTATATTGAGTATCCTATATTGCTTATAGTATTCTACTTATCATACCCTTTTATTTGATCTTGGTAACCCGCCCTCATGAAACGGCCGCCTTGGATCTAACGACATGGTTTATTGTATTCTACTTATCATAACCATTCATTTGATACCCATGTCGCAGGGGTTGTGAAGAAAAAGGTAACCCGGCCTCTTGAGACGCCCGCCATGAATCTAACGGTATATTGAGTATATTATATTGCTTATTGTATTCTACTTATTATACCCGTTCATTTGATACCCATGTCGAGGGGGTTGTGAAGACAATGGTAATGCGACCTCTTGAGACGGCCGCCATGGATCTAACGGTATATTGAGTATACTGTATTGCTTAAGGTATTCTGCTTATCATACCCGTTCATTTGATTCCCATGTCGAGCGGGTTGTGAAGAAAATGGTAATCCGTTCTCATGAAACGGCCGCCTTGGATCTAACGACATAATTTATTGAATTCTACTTATCATAACCATTCATTTGATACCCATGTCGCAGGGGTTGTGAAGAAAATGGTAACCCGGCCTCTTGAGACTGCCGCCATGGATCTAACGGTATATTGAGTATACTATAGTGCTTATTGTATTCTACTTATTATACCCGTTCAATTGATACCCATGTCGAGGGGGTTGTGGAGACAATGGTAATGCGACCTCTTGAGACGGCCGCCATGGATCTAACGGTATATTGAGTATACTGTATTGCTTATGGTATTCTACTTATCATACCCTTTCATTTGATTCCCATGTCGAGGGTGGTGTGAAGAAAGTGGTAATCCGCCCTCATGAGATGGCCGCCATGGATCTAACAGTATATTGGGTATTCTACATTGCTTATTGTGTTCTACTTATAATACCCTTTCATTTGATACCCATGTCGAGGGGCTTGTGAAGACCAAGTTAATCCGCCCTCTTGGGGCGGCCGCCATGAATGTAACGGTATATTAAGTATACAATATTGCATTATCATCGGAACTCAATCTGTGCCGAAAAGTTTAGCATGATCGGACAACCGCAAGTATTCAAAAATTCGATTGCAAAATATGTACCGGGACAATGGTAATCCGCGCTCTTGAGACGGCCGCCATGGATCTAACGGTATATTGATTATACTATATTGCTTATTGTATTCTACTTATCGCACCCTTTCCTTTAATACCCATGTCGAGAGGGTTGTGAAGAAAATGTTAATTTGCCCTCTGGAGGCGGTCGCCATGGATCTAACGGTATATTGAGTATAATAAATTGCATTGTCACCGGAGATAAAGCTGGGTGCAGCATGATAGGATAAGCGGAAGTATTCAAAAGATCGATTGCAAACTTTGTACCGGACAAACAGACAGACAAGAAAGCGGGCTAATAAAAACGTTTTAAAAAACATTTCGTTTTGTAGCACATTTCAAAAATGTTATTGTATTGTAAATGTCACAAATAGAGTAACAAGTTAACAACCTTAATGTGACTAAGTTGCTATATGTTTTTATCAAGTAACTGTTACAACTAAATGTTCAAAGCGATGCAGTGTTGCAATGACGTAAGAAAAAAGCGGATCGAACTTATAAATTTCATTTAGTTACAAGAACGCTGCAGGGAGGTTTTTATTCGTTTACAAGAACTTTGGATAAACTCTGTCAAAAAGCTTTATGCTCGCCATATTTTTCGTCGTTCTATGTTTTTCCTACACAATGAAGTTTTATTTGAAAAAAATAAAATGCGTTTTTCTATTATTATTTTATATTTTCTGTAATAATTTTCAGTGTATTATGACACTAGGAATTAAAAAAATGTATTTAGCTATAGTTTTTAGATTTCCATGCTCATATTAAAAATTCGAAAATTTTCTAATTTCCCAATTATTTTCCGAATTTTCATGTTTTGGGTGGCGCGTGAATTTTCTAGAGGTATGTCACCCACATTCATCAATAAAATGGCATTCGTTCTATAATTTTGGTGTAAAATCATGTAATGTTTCAATTTTAAAGTACATAGTGAGTAATTTTTCTATTCATACCATTATGTCTCTGACTTTTGAAACACATTGCGATTTATTTTTTGTTACAAATATATATTACACTAGCTGGGACCCGATGCGCCAAAATTGAAAAATGAAACAAATTTTTTATAGTTGGAAAAGGCAATGCCAAAAAACCAACGTTTATTATCTCTTAATGTCACATATTGCAAAATTGCGTTCATATATTCGAATTAAATGTAACAGATGCCATACGTTTCATAGGGAAATTAATTGTACAATAATTTTCTAATGTTTAGCGTTCTTTTGTGCCTTTCTTTGAAAAAACCAAAGTGTTCCTATAAACGTTCGAGACATTAGATTCAAAATACATTTATTTGAGGTGTGACCAAAATTACCTATATGTGTTTTGTTAAATCGACGAACGTTAAAACATTTAAAATAAATCTGCAATTGCTTGGCTCCTGGGTTGTCATCTGCAATGTTACTGACTCAGGTTTTATTTGTTTACCCAGATGCCAGCCTCTTCCCGTATTGCAGAATCCTAGACTTATACCTAAAAATTCAGAGGTGATGGGTTTCTTTCCTTCTTATCCATTATACATAAATCATCCCACATTTCCGGTTCGCCTTACCACCTTTCCAAAAAACCCTGTTGACCGACTCTGAACCGATTACTTTGAGAGCTTCAGGATACACTATATTCAATGTTTTTACGTTTGTAGCTAGCATGTCAAGATTTTCCGATTTTCCAACTCTTGAACACCCTACATACAGCTAACCGGGAAATGACACTTATTTGGCAAAATTCTTCCGCCTTATTGGCCCCACAATTTTGAATAACTCCCATACAGCGATTTTAATTGGAATCGGAATACAATTCGCAAACTCGTGGTGGTGAATTTAAATTTTGATCATAAAGTCGTTATTTGCTACCTTAAAAAACCTCAGATACAGATTTTCATTGGAATCAGAACAAAATTTGCAAATTCGTCGGCCATTTTGAATTTATATATTGTTGGCCACAAATTCGTTATTTGCGACCTTAAAAACCCCTAGATAGCCCCTTCCATTGGAATCGGAATAAAATTGGCAAATTCAACCATATATCTGCGGCAATTTTGAATTTCGGTCATATTTCGGCGGCCATTTTGAATCTCGAAAATCGGGCTTCGAGGTGTATCATAGGAGACCTCCACGGAACTTCATGCAAAAATTCAAAGCTCTGCGATGATTTTCAACGAAGCTCTCCATGACAGCGCCATCTAGGAGTGGCTTTAGAAAGTAATAAAATAGCCTATGTTCTAAGTTTTAATGTAAATAGCACCTGGTTAAAATTTCATAAGGATCGGTTGCACGGTGTAGGAGCCTATAGCGAACATACATACATACACATATTCATTTTTATATATATAGATAGATTCCGTTAATAGAAGAAATCACTTCGTCAATAGAAAAATTCAGTTTGACACTAATTACTTAATGACATTACTTAGATGTAAAATTTCAAGTAAGTAAAAGTTATAGTTGAAAAACTGTTATTTTATATCTTTTACGGCCCCCTCAGGAGTAGATTTTTGCAAAACACTTTCTTAGAGGATCTCTACTTAACAAAAGAAACATGCACGCCAAATTTCAAGTCTGTAGGTCTAATAGTTCCGGAGATATGGTGATGACTAAGTGAGTGAGTGTTTTTTCCTATATATATATAATATGGAGGTGACTATTTTCACCTTAAAACGTGAGACAAGAAACCAGAAACGTGAAACCAGAAAAAAATAATTCACCGGGAAAAGAACCTATCCTATATACCGTTTTTTTAATACATTTGTAAAGCACCGCATTCTATGGGAGTTTGAAATAGTAACTGCCACATTCGACTTTTAATTATTTTAAAATTTAATTTTTTAATTAATTTTTTCTAGTTTCACGTTTCTGGTTTCTGGTTTCACGTTTTAAGGTGAAAATAGTCACCTCGATATAATATAGGATACAGGATATGTATATAGAGAGATTATGTACTTTAGAGAAAAGATTTGATTTTTTATTTTTCAGAATATGAAAATTTTTGACATCAACATTTTTGACATGGCTGTGAAAACTGCTGAAACATTATGTAGAAAACCATAGCAACGACATCGAAATTATTTTTTTCTACCCTTCTTTATCGAAATTAGAAAAAAATTAGGAAAAAATAATTTAGATGTCGTTGCTGTACTTTTACCAGTTTTCACAGCATTTGTCAAAAATGTTCATGTTCTGAAAAATAAAATATATCCCATGTTACTCGCTGATAATAGAGCTTTCGATTGGCGAAAGAATTTTTAAAATCGGTTCGGTAGTTTTTGAGTTTATCCGGAACAAACAAACAATCAAATCTTTTCTCTTTATATTATAGTATAGATTTGTTCGATTAAAATAACAATAACTTTTCCGGTTGTTCAAATTATGTTTCGTTTTGTTGCGTGCAACTTTAGTTTGTGGCAACAACACATTTAAAACATAGCTACAACACATTTATCGCCCAATTGCGACCAAAGTTGTTACAAAACAAACATTAAAAATCTGCTTTTTCAGTCGCAATGGAGCTACAGTCGCATTACATATCTTATCTTGCGACGCTTTTACTTGTTAGATTAACTCCATTGCTACTAATTTGTGCTAGCTGGGCTACCTAGTCATCTGTGTGAAAGCTCTTCATGTCATCATCGTTCTTATGTCCATCCCCACAGAGATCCAGGATTGGTACCCATGAATCCTGGGACCTGTAACCAAGTTGATTCAACGACGGGAGACCCTAGAGAAAAATCTCCCTCCACAACCATCCTGGAAACTCAAAGGAAAAAATCTAGCACTGCATATTAAGTAAAGACGTTGACAGAGTAATTAAGTTTTAACATATATATTATTTAAACAAACAACTCCCAACCGTACACAATTAATATAATGCCGTAGCAACAACAATGAACAGCAATGAATTAATAAGTGAGACTGTGTATGTTGGATGTGATGGGGGCACTCACTGGATTCCAGAATAACCAAAAAGGAAAGGTACAACGTCGTTTTGGCCAAAACGAAGCGGTAAACTCACAAACCGTTAACAACTTGTAACCCGACCAAGCTAAATAGGCAAACACGTCTATTGCTCTACCCAAAACCACAATGAAATAATGTTAAAGAATAAAAGTCACCGGTGTTCACACGCCAAAATAATGGACAGTGTACTAATTCTGCTAAAAGTATTTTAGTTAACTCTTGGGGAGGTATATTAGTACAGTCATTTGGTAGTTTTACCTGGAAAGTTTTCCGGGAGTTTTGAAAATTTGTAATTTTATAGATTTCGATGTGCTCTTTCCGAATTTCAACTTTGCCACCTCGTATCTTTGCCGCTCGCGCCGCCATGTTGGAAAAATGACGCCTAAGAGCAGTTTTTTGACAATATCTCCTTTCCGACTCACAGAAAATTTCCTACAATTTATGTCGCCGCAAAGTGTAGTTCAACACGCGTTTTGGCCAAAAAACTCATTTCCACACCACCTTGAGGTAGAGTAAGCAGCGCGTTTTTTTATCGTGGTATCCCCAGTACGCCTAATCCACATGCAATTCGATATTGTCAAAAAACTGTTTTTTGGCGCCATTTTTCCAACATGACGGCGCGAGCGGCAAAGATACGAGGTGGCAAAGTTGAAATTCGGAAAGAGCACATCGAAATCTATAAAATTACAAATTTTCAAAACTCCCGGAAAACTTTCCAGGTAACCTTTTTTTTTAGAACCAAATGACTGTACTATATATATATATATATATATTTTATAAGTGGAATGTGTAAGTTTATCAAGTTCTAAGAAATAGTAAAGAGGTTAAAATAATTTTGTAAATATCTCATGGAAAGGGGGTGATGTATTATAAATACGTGTGAATATAGATATTATAAGGATTATAAGAATTGTAAATATAATGTAATAAGTTTAAAGGAATTGTAAATATATTGTAATAATGGTAAAAGAACTGTAAATATAATATAGTTATTTTTTTCTTCTGTAACTTTTTTGTGATATTCTCTTTTGAAAACACCGAACAAAAATAAAAACTCCCAAACGTCCTTAAGTCCCTCTCGCTCTGGCTCGCTGCCTCCTGTATCTCTTGAACAGTGTTTTGTGTGTTATTATTTTAATTATTATTATTATTCTCCTTTTTTTTTTTGAGATTATTAATTTTATAATATTATTAAAAAGTTGGTTTTTTTGTTCCCTTGTTTTACTAAACCTTCCTTTATTTTTGTTTTATGTACATTTTTTTCTTTAAAATATAATCTATGTAACGACTACTACCTTTTTTTCTTTTTGGTTTAACCAATAATATAAAAATTACCTTTACTGAACTTTTTGTCTATTTAACATTTTTGCCTCCTGTTTGAATATTTTTCGGATATCTTCTCTAAAAAAACTTTTCTGCAAATATCACAGGTTCAGGTTAATGAGCTTTGACAACTTTCTTATATTTTGATTCCAAAGCAGTGGGCTCATAACAGTATCTCTGGGTAATTCCAGCAAAATACTTAATCAAGCGAAGTTAATTTATATTTACCACAATTTAGAGATAAAGATTATCCATTTTGGGACAAAGAAATGATTTTAATTTGCACAAATAGTTACTTCCCTGACCACTTTTGCTGTTTTTTTCTTTTTTTTCTCACTGACTTTTCGCATCAATCAGCGATGTAAGTTGGGCATTTTCTATAATTCTCTTCTGTAGTTCTTCCACCAGTAAAAGATCCGAGTTAGACTCACTTAATGTACTATTTTTATTAATTTTATTTGGGTTTTGACCTTTATTTGATTGTTTCAATTCTTGCTCAATATCATTTTTTAACGATGCAACTAGGGCTTACAATACCGAACTAAAATCTGAATACCGGTATTTGATATTTGAAATTTGAAATATCGGGATACCGGTATTAAAACCGGTATTATTAATAAAAAATTTACTATTTATTATTTATTTTATTACATAGAGAGTAGGAATAGATAGATACAAAAAAACGGTAAAGTAAAAAAAAGTACATATTAAATTCTATGTTACATTTAACATATAATAGGCTCGTATGGCATTATATAATTAAAAAAGCAAAAAATATAATTAAATTGAAAGTATTTATGAAATAATATTAATAACTTGCGTTTTGTTTATTAAAGTATGCTCTTAAAAAACATAAACAATCAATCGTTTCATCATCAAGTGAGGACCGAATTTTCGTACAAATATAACCAGCCGCCGAAAAAGCTCTTTCTGATTCTACACTTGTCGGCACTATTGTCATTAAGAAATCATACACATTTTGTAAATACGTTCCTTTTGTTCCTGTTTTTTCAAAAAAAGTAATTTCATCTTTTATTTTTTGTTCCAGACTTGGAATTTTTTTAAACGCAGGCACGGGTGAAGTATTTAGTGTTTCGTCTATTGCTGCCTGTAGTTTTTTCTTTAATGCGTTTACGTTTACATTGTCAGATTCTAATACTGTTTCATTACTAATTTGGGAAGATATTGGAAGGGATGTTTCTTGCACAACTTCCATATCTTCTGTATCTTCTAGATTTTCATGTGTGAGCCGCTTAGTTAAGCTTAGAATTTTTTTAATGATTGTAAATTTGGATATGCGTTTAAATACTTCTCCAACATCTTGTGAGCCCTTTTGCAGATACTGAAGTATTTGTTATAATTCAGTTCGTCGCAGTAAAATTCGAGATTTTAATGCTTCGAATAATTCTAATGCAATTGCAGATTTTTGCTGGGAAAGAGTATCTAACATAAATGTTAAAGAAGCGTCAGCCGTCAAAAGATTTCCATCGCTTTTTGAATACAAAATTTAATTTCTTCAAATTTTTCTAACATAAATAACATACTGTTCCATCTTGTTTGACAATCTAGTTTTAGCGCTATTTCTTTACCTAATTGTTCTCTCACGTACTTTTGTAAATATTTATCATTTTTAGAAGGTGAATTTTTAAATGTTTTCACCACTTTTCGAATTTTTGAAACTAGAGATGATATACCAGTATGTCTAATATTTATATTACTTGTAGTAATACTAGCATCTAACTCTATAATAATTCCATTACCATCTTCTTCGTCGTCATTGTTATCATCGTCATCGTCAACATCAATAACATCGTCATCATTATAATTTTGCTCCACAACATCGATATCCACACTCGGGTTCAAAGTTGACATACTCGGCTCGGTATGTGTAATAAATGTGCCTGATATAGATTTCAATACAGTGAAATTGTTTGTTTATCTTCAAAAAAAATTTCTTGTAATTAATTAATATTATTTTAAATTAGATTTATATTGTGCATAAATTCAATTTTTATCAACTAATGCAATACCAAAATACCGGTATTTTTACATAAATACCGGTTTTTAATAACGGACAAAAATCGTCCGGGATTCCGGTATTCGGGATCCCGGAATCCCGGTATTGTAAGCCCTAGATGCAACACGATGTACAAGCTGCTTTCTCAATCCAAGTCTCTCTGTTCGAAATTCAAAAATCGACTCCCAAAAAAATTCTATTTTTTCTATATCAAGAAAAATTTTGTTTCTCATCGCCTACTTTATTTGAAAATTTTGAATTAAAATTTTCTGTAATTGACTTGATTAATCGTTTAGGCGATTGCCACGAGATGGGGAGTAATAATAAGGAGAGTTTGCTTCCGCTAAATAACCGACCGTTACATGCTGCCACATTGACTGCTTCTTACTTCACGCTGTTTTTTTCAACTTCGAGCAATTTTCAAAATTTGTAGTATGCGGCGGAAGTGCTGTCAACTTTAGAAAAAGGAATTGTAAAACTGCTACATTTTATTTACTGTTTTTGCTTGGAAAAAGTGAAAATCGGAAATTTAAAATGAAGAATAAATAATAAATTTTGTAAGGGAAAGTCAGAATTTTTTTTTAAATAAAATGCTTCTTCGTCTCTGAAAATGTCAACAACAATTCTGTCAAGTTGCCGTTGGTTTTTGCAGCTTCGAATGTAACTGCAGTGGCTGCTTTCCATCGGCTTCAGCTTCACGAGGCGTGCGGCGTGAAGTATGCAGCGCCGAATGTATTTTGGGTCTAAGCCTCGGGTGTCAGGTTTCGTCTGGGTTTTATGCTCATATCTTGTTTTCTCCAGGCTGCACATTTTGGCGGCGAAAAAGCTTCTTTTTGTAGAGATCGACAATTGTTCCTTGCGACGAGAAAAAAGTGTTTTTTTCGACGGTTGAAAAACGGTCGATCGGTGGCGGTGAATTAAAAAATGGAGAAGTGTTGATTAAATCGTCACCACCAGCGGGTGGCTCTCTTTTTACGGCGGGTGAATTAACTTCGATCGGTGGCGGTCGTTAGCGAAAGTGTGGTTCGGGCGTTGACGTTAAATTTCCCTCTTGAGTTTTTTGTTTTTTTTTTTGGAAAAGGCCGGTTCATTTTGTGCGGACTAGTTAATTATATAATAACGAATGTATACTTTTGAATTGAGAATTTTTACTAGTTTAAAAATACCTGAGTGTCAGGACTAGTTAATTATACAATAATAACGAATAAATGTGACCATTGTATACTTTTGATTTGAGAATTTTTACTAGTTTAAAAATACCTGAGTGTCAGGACTAGTTAATTATATAGTTAAGTAAAACACTTTTTACTTTTATTCTATTTAAAATTTTTATTTAATAATTAATTAATATCGGCTCTTCCCGATCCGGAGTACAAGTAGGAACTGGTCTCAAAAATTATTACTGGTGTACTTGCTTACAAGTAAAGTTGCAACGAAGCGATTCTGGGCGGGTTGATTTTCTCAGAAAGAAATCAGAAGGGAAAATTTTATGTGGACATAGTTCCTCATAATGAAACCTGAGTAATGTTATTTATTACCATTACACGTTGAAAAACGATTACGAAAATTCTCTCATAAGCAATTTGTGTTCGCCAGCGTTTACTGGAAGGTTAAGGAGTTTTATGTTCTTGCCTAATATGTTTAATACATTTGTATATTGATCTAAATCAATGATGTGTAGTATTTTCACATAGTGGTCCACAGTTAGTTTTTCGTCCAATCGATATAAGGCAAACCCGTTTTCAGTATTTATTGGCGTAACTTCAATTAGTTGCCCCAAAGTTAAAGGAACAAGGAAAATAATCGTGATTATACAGAGCATCTGAAAGAGAAAGAAAAGGGAAGGTTTACTCATTTTTTTCCTATAAATTGAAAACCTTATTTAGTTTTGGTATTTAAATTTTCGTTTTAATTGAGTGGTGTAATATCTTGTTTTACGTTTATTGCTAGTGTCGAATACATAGTCCCCAGATTTTTCATGTTTCTTATATTTTGGTTTATTTTTTTCTATACTTCTATTATGAATAATATTTTCATGAACAACAAATTCTTCGCCCCGATTTTCGTTAAGTTTACTTATTTTATTTACCTTATTTTCTTCAAATTTTTTTGCTAATATTTCTATTTGACTCCGATCTAAGTTTTTATTAATAAAATCAATTGGTTTCAGCTTACTCGTTGTGTGTATGCTGTTGTTGTAACAAGTTACTGCTTTAAAAATTCGTTCGCTTATTTCAGTTTTTGGTTTCTCGAGAGTTATGATGCGTAAGTGCTCATTAAGCGTGCCATGAAGCCGTTCGAAATCAGAATTGCCGGTTTTGTTGTAAGCAGTTGTTGTATGGAATTCAATTTGGTTTTCCTTTAATAACAGCTCAACCGAATTATGGATAATACATCGTTCATTATCGAATACTAATTTCTTCATTTTTCCTAAATACTGAATTCTTTCTTTAAATGCTTTTAAAATCGATATCCACGTGCGCTCTTCTAATTTATGGACAGTGGCGTATTTAGAAAATTTGTCAATGGTGCTCAAATACATGATGTTTCGATATGGGTACCATATGTCTACGTGCACGATTTCATTAAAACCGTGAGGAGACTCGGTTACCTTAAATGGTATTTTGCAGGGGTGTCGGTCATGTTTCGCGAGTAAACATACCTCACATTTATTTATAAATTGAGTGATTAAGTTGAAAATAATGGGTAATATCATTAGCTCTGCGTGTTATTCCACTAGGACCAGGATTATTCCTGAAATTATTTTGGTTTTGTCTGTAGTTGTTATATTGGTGGTTAAAATTACCATAAGAGTTGTTTTTGTGGACATGGTTAAATTTGGGATTAAAATTGCGTTGATTGTTACGGTTATAATACGTGTTGCGAAAATTGGACTTTGGGTTGTGAGAGGAATGGTAATTTTGATTCGTATTTTTAGAGTTGCTACTACTATTTCTACTGAGATTATTGTGAGTAGCTGAGAGATAACCACATCGTACTAATAAATCGAACGCACTATCTAAAGTTTGCGGGTCGCGACAACTAATAAGATTTTTAGGTAATGGTGGTAATCCTTGGGTAAACAAACTTAAAGCTAGTGTTTGATTAGCAGTTATTTGGGCATTAAGATCTACTACACCGTTGAGTACATAGGCATTATTTATTCTACATAATAGTGAGGTTATTTTATTATAAAAGGATTCCACTGTAGAATCACATCGACAAAGTCTGAGTTCATTAATTAATTCTGGAATGGCTACTCTTTCCCCGTGATTTCTAGTCAAACAATTTTTTAATTCTAACCAAGTAGTTACAACGCCGGTCCTAATTAAACTTTCCTTAGCTCTCCCAACAACTTTATCTAAAATGTATCCGAGAAAGATTACTTTATGAGGATTATCTAAGGTATCTATAATCGGTATAAAGGACTCAATTCTAGATAAAAACCCTGCTAAATCATACTTGTTACCATCGAATGGTCGGATATAACTAATATTTTTTGCGAGATATTCAAGTGTACCCCGATTTTCAGCATCCATTTTAAAATGATTTTAATAAAAATAGCAAACAATTCAGAAATAAGTCGACAGCCTTAATAGGTATTCAAGAAATTCTTAATACTAATAAAAAATTTGATTGTTTTTTATTTTGAAATTAGCAAAATTAAATAGAATTAGAATAAAAACGATTCTGGAATATTTTTCCTTAAATACTTAATTTTATATTTGCTGAGATTTATGTATTTGTTTTGATAATTGTTTGAAAATTTCTTTGATAATTGTTCTAATATTTGTTATTATCATGTTTAATAAAAAAAAAATTTTAGGTAATTAAAAAACTAAATTATTATAAAACAAATATACGTAGTTACCGTTCTAATTTTTTTAATTAGCACTGATAATGTTTGATGATTGAATTGGTGGTGATCTGTTGATAGCGATGGTTATTGTTGATAGCTGGTGACTATGAAGATTCTTCTCTTTGAATTAATTTTTTTGCTCGAACTTTCCTTATTTTCCTCGTGCTTTAGCGAGACAATTTTTCATAAAACAATTTTTTTTGTTTTTGTATTAATTTTCGTTGAATTAAATTGTAAATTTTGCTTTTGGTGTTTTTAATTCTATTTGTTTTTTAAATAATTGAATTTTATTTTATAAATTAATTTTATTTTTTTGTTGGAACTCCACAAATATTCTTTTTGCAAAAACAAATTTCCTTGGATTTTCACTTTTATTGCAAAAAAATGTTTTTAGATAAATAATATCACTACTCTTTGAATTGAAATTTAATTTTTCGGAATTTTCACTTCTCTTCGAATTGATTTTTAATTTTTCGGAATTTTCACTTCTCTTCGAATTGATTTTTAATTTTTCGGAATTTTCACTTCTTTTCGAATTGATTTTTAATTTTTCCGAGATTAGAGAAACGGGATTCTTATTTTAATACAATTAATTCTCTTCGAATTTTATAGAAAAAACTTTCCCGAAACTTCAAGCACTTTAACTCTTTTCGAATTAAATCAAAACCGACTGCGCCAGTTAAGTAAAACACTTTTTACTTTTATTCTATTTAAAATTTTTATTTAATAATTAATTAATATCGGCTCTTCCCGATCCGGAGTACAAGTAGGAACTGGTCTCAAAAATTATTACTGGTGTACTTGCTTACAAGTAAAGTTGCAACGAAGCGATTCTGGACGGGTTGATTTTCTCAGAAAGAAATCAGAAGGGAAAATTTTATGTGGACATAGTTCCTCATAATGAAACCTGAGTAATGTTATTTATTACCATCACACGTTGAAAAACGATTTACATTTAAAATGGATTTAAATTACGTTATTGTATAGTCTAGCAAATAATTTTATATTACTATATAATAACGAATAAATGTGACTATTGTGTAATTTTGAATTGAGAATTTTTACTAGTTTACAAATACCTGAGTGCCAGGACTAGTTAATTATATAATAACGAATAAATGTGACCATTGTGTACTTTTGAATTGAGAATTTTTACTAGTTTAAAAATACCTGAGTGTTAGGACTAGTTAATTATATAATAACGAATAAATGTGACCATTGTGTACTTTTGAATTGAGACTTTTTACTAGTTTAAAAATACCTGAGTATCAGGACTAGTTAATTATATAATAACAAATAAATGTGACCATTGTGTACTTTGAATTAAGGATCTTTACTAGTTAAAAATTACCCGAGTGTAAGGATTAGTTTAAGAATACCTGGTTACCACAAATGAAGTTAATCTTAAAATAGTGAGTAAAAGTGATTTTTGAATACTTTATAATCAGAGGTTCAGTCCAAATCAAATATGTAATTAAAGATATTATTGATAATATTTGTGTTTGTTATTGAGAAATAAAAATAAAGGAAAAAAATATATATTAGAAATTATTGATAATATTTGTGCTTGTTATTGAGAGATAAAAGGAAAAATAAATAAATATATATTACAAATGGCGCAGCTGGGAGAGACCGAGCGAGCCTAACAAATTGATCGAGTGCTGGGTATAGGCACCCTTACCCTTAAACTCAGTCTGAGCCTACTTCTGAGGGCACAAGATTAATAGAGGCGTTGACCCCGGATCCTATTCGAAAAACGAACAGGGTAGCAACAACTATAGGTGGTAGAAACCATCCTAGCCTGCAACGCACCCAAATGTGCCACCGGTGGACTATCGCGGGCTTCATCCCTGCCCAGGATAAAGTCCATTAAGGACCAACAAGGAGACGATCTAGCCACAGACGCTTCCCCGACGTGGGACTAGAGGATAGTTACAACCAGCCCAAGGATTCCTCATCCAGGGCTCCGACGTCCAGCCCTACATCCACGAGGGCTGCATCATCAATTCAAACCCATTTTGGTCTATCATCAAATCGATTCGAGCGAGGCCAATAAGTCAGAGGCCGACGCCCTAATCTTTATTAAGAATCTCCCCTCGGGGGTGTTCAACCACTGTGCCTCTGCTCCAGGCGGGCACACGCTCACCGCCATATAATTTCGCCGAAGGACTTACGCGGGCTTCATCCCTGCCCATTAGTTGATGTCGGATACCGATAATCCAATAAACGATAGCAGCACCAGCGTTCCGGAATCACCTCTAATAAACGCAGGCGAAATCAGCTCCATGTCCACTCCTGTTCTACAATCAACATTCCCAGCTCTTCCATCAACATTATCAGCTCCCCAGGTACCCGAAGGTACCCAGTCAACACCGACCCCTTCAAGTTTAAGGCCTTCATCGCCCAATAGGCTACGCAGCGGGCGAATAAGACCAGGAACTAGTCAAGTAAGTCTACAGACCTATTTAGAAGATTTGTTAAAACAGGCCAGGGAAGGTGAAAAATCTTCGATCCCCCCGTACGACTTCCTCAATAGAGAAGTAGCCAAGAGCAGCGAGCAAAGACTCGCCAAAATAATTCAATTTAGAGAGGCTACTAGAAAGTTCGTACAGGAGATCCAGGAAGTAAAGAATTCCCGGGGCTAACTCCGCTAGAAATTAGGGCAGTAGAAATTCCACAAGAACCAAGTAGGCAGGATTTAGATAATTCTACAGGTAGCGACAGGGACCCGAGCAAAAGCAAAGTCCTACTTAATTGGGTCAGCGTATCATTTTCAGACTCCGAAAAGGAGCTTATACTAGAGGACTCCGACTCCAAAAATCAAAATGGCGGACTAAACAAAAGTCGCCCGCTATACCTCTGAATTAGTTCCCATCTTCTCCGGCGGCCCATCCCCTAATATACTGGTAGAATTGCAGACATTTCTAGGATGTTGTCACCGGGCGCTTCAGTGTCTGAGCGACACAGACAAACCAGCCTTTTTACAGATAAACCCCACGAGGCTACGAGGCGAAGCCTACCAGTTGATAGCCTCCACTCAACCAGCAACATTTTAAGAGGCTGAAAAGCTTCTTAATCAAACATATTTGCCCCGAGAAACCTACCAGGAACTGGTAAACAAATTTATAACTCTGCGACAATACCCTTTAGAAACCCTTATAGCCTTCACGGCTCGAATCAAGCAGATGTTACAGTCCTGCAAAGAGGCGGCCACCAACAAGTTCGGTGCCGCAAGTGCCCAAACTGTCCAAACGCAACTAACGATTTCGCAAAAGACGCTCTAAAAAGCGGGGTCAATAACCCCTACCTGTGTCAGTACCTTCTCACCGTTGACGAACTAGATACATTAATCCAGAAGGCGCTAGATATGGAATGCCTACAACTAACAGTGTTGCACCTGCAGCCCAACACAGCTCCTACGGCTTACCCTATTAGTCAACCCGGATCCAATATTTCGCCTCCCGAAATCCAACTCACACAAAGTATTAATACCCCAGGTATTACAAGTTGGGCCCCAACACCTGGAATCACTCAAACACCCTCATACTTAAGCACTATACCTGCCGCCCATAATAATACAGCCCCACAGGTGCCTATTACACAACAACACCCCACCTATCAGTCGACTACGCTCGCTCAACCACCCGTACAACACTTCGTCAATCAAACTCTGCCACTCGCACAAGAAAGAGTACCGTTGCCGAGTTCCTATCCCAATAGGTCCACACAGTCCCAATCCCTTGCTAACGTAACTTGCACCTTTTGCCGCTGACGGGGACACACTTGCAGTGACTGCACGAAGCGCAAGAACACTCCTCTCTGCTCACACTGCCAAAATTATGGCCACGACGTCAGTGAGTGCCGCCGATTTAAATATGAACGTAGTCAGGCTACGGCCAGAAATGGGTCCCCATTACAGAACACATACAATAATTACAACAACAGGCAACCTCAAAATTACCCTCCCAATTACCCGCCGAATTTTAATAATAGAAACCCACCTGGCAGGGCTGATGACAGTAGAAGGTACCCTCGCCTAGGACCGGGCCAACCCAATTCAGGCCAACCCAATTCCGGCCAATCCAATCCCGGCCAACCTAGTAGAACCCCCCGAGTTTACCAGGTAAGCAGGAAGTGCGATTTCTGTGGCCGCCGTAGCCACGTAGTGAGCGAGTGCGCTTAGAAGAGAATGTGGGAAGAAAGGCAGCAGGGAAACGCCGAGCCGTCGAGCCAAAATTCCCTTCCCCGACAACAATAAATCCGGTCACACCCATGGGTACTCCTCAGCCGCCCCGACTCAAAATTCCACAAGTTACCTTACCTTTAGATATCAGCCGTAACGGCAAAGTCAAATTACTAGTGGACTCTGGCGCTGAGGTAAGCATTATTAAGCAAAATAAATTAAAACCCGACGTAGAGATAAACCACGATGAGAAATGCACTCTTGTAACCCCAGCCGGAACCACCGAAACCATAGGGAGCTGCCACGGAAATTTCGACCTCCCCCCTAAAATCCACGGCTCTTTCCAGGTAGTAGAGGATACACCAGAATTTCTGAACGAAGGACTACTAGGCTTCGACTTCATCTTGGAGAACTGCAATGTAGAAGGTCCCAATCGAAAGTTGAAGCTCTCTCGTACAGCAAATAACCCTAAAGAGTTTAACGTTCCATTGACATTCGACAAGCATTCGCCCAAAGAACGGGCAGTCGAAGTGAGGCACAGTATGGGCAACACCCACACTGTCTCTAAGGCCCCTAACCAGGAGGCTGACTGCAAAACCTAAAGGTCGACTGACATAATCGAAACTCAAACGGAACCTACACGGACTAAGATTGAACTGGGACGGCCGACACGAGTGCCAGGCCGTACCCAACAAATAATCGCAGTGCCGCTAAACCTGAAGGAAGAAATGGTCCGTCTGTCTCAAGAAATAGAACCCGGTGTATTCCTCTCAAATAGCCTGCTACCCGAGGGCAAGGCCACAGTTCCGGTAAGCATTCTCAACAGTACCAATATCCCAGTGCCCATATCCGCACTTAACCTACACTGAGAAAAGAGTTTCTTTCTATCAACCAAGATTTGGTTATAGTTAACAAACGGCATAGTTGCTTATGGCGAAATAAATATTTGGTTATAGAATAGTATATTCTGTAACAAGTTTGGAATGATGCATATTCCGCACAAGTGGAAGTTTGGCGGTCTACGAGTGCGGAATATGTCATTCAAAACGTGTTGCAGACTATACTTTTTCTAAGCCTCTAATTAGTTTTTATTAATATTTTGTAAAGGAAAACATACTTAATGTAAAGCTACTGTCAAAAATGTAATGAATAAGGCACAGCAACGCTAAATAATATATTAGTAGGAAGTGTTCATTCATAACAATTTTGTAATTAATTAATTTGTTAATAGATGGCCGCCGCAAAATTTAATAAAAAAATGCTATTATTTCCTGCAATTTAATAATTGAATAGTTTATTTAAAGCAAAAATATTCTAGCAGAACATCATTGATTGTTTATTTATTAAAACAATCCTTTTTTTTTAATTAATAAATCTTTTTTTTCTTTAATTAATAAATCATATTCTTGGATTAAGAGGAACAGATGTCGGCACTAGTGGTCATTCCATTTCCATAACAACTGATGGAATGAATATTCCACACGGGTGTGGAATGCTGCTAATTCCGTAACTAAAAGTAATATCAGAATGCATGTATTCTAACAGAGGCGTAGAAAAAATAAATTATATATTTGAGCCTTCTAGTTGGGACAAATGTTTATTTGGTTATAGTTACCAAACCATGGACTAAATGCTTTGTTGAATTAAAAAAATTATTAGTTCTATTAAATAATCATTAATTCGAATGAGCATAATATAAACTGATAATTATAATGATGATATTTGATTCAAGCATATATTAAGCTGAGAAAATACATTGTTTAGTTGAAATAAATCATTACTGAGGGAGAATCAAAAAAATGTTCAGTTGAAACAAGTATCTAGTAGATTCTTTCAACTTGTTGAAAATTGAATTCAAGTAATAGTTTATTATTATCAAAACGATTTTGAATTAGGATTAATAATAGAATAAGTTCACTTGAATTGATTGTCAGTTAAGACTAATTTACTTATTAATTGTGCATATTCATTAAAATGAGTTGATTCAAGTAGGCAGTGTTTTTATTTTAACGTTTAACGATTACAGTTTATATGAATAAAGTGCTAGTACATAGATATAAATATTGCAAATCATTCATTATTGCAAATCTCTTCTACTAATAATATTATCACCATTTCCTGAAATATGGACCTTGATTGGTCTTACATAAAAATTTTTCGTAATTCTAAATAACTGTTCCTTTATATTACTTATTACTTTTTGGTAAGATAATTTCATGTCCTTTCATATGATTATTAAAAGCTAGTATTAGGCTGGTCGCACACTGCACCCGATTCGGCCGAATATTTTACGGCCGTATACGGCCGAATTTTGTACGGCCGTATTCAACCGAATTTCAACTTTAAATTCGGCCGAACATTGGGTTAGTTTCCATCTTAAATGCTAGTTGTTTCATTTTAAATGGTCACAATATCCTCCACTATGGTCATATATCCTAAATAAAATAAAAGGAAGATTAATCAACATTTCTATGGGAGCGCACTTCCATTATCAACTTCAAATCTGATCGGATAAAACCTACGGACGTCAACGGCCGAAAAAACGGTGTAATGTGCGAATGAGAATAGGAAAATTATTGTTTGAAAAATTTGGCCGATCACGGCCGTAAAAAATTCGGCCGAATCGGCTGCAGTGTGCGACCAGCCTTACACATTTTTTATAAACTAAAAAAATATTACTCTCATCCATAATAATATCAACAATCATCACGAATGAAGGGTAATCATCATTATCATTTTCAACATATATAGCAAATCCTGGTTTATAGCATGTTCCATTTATTTTTATCCATGAAACTATGAATGGTTCAGTAGCAAGATGTTGTGAGAATTTGGATTCATAATTTTTTGAAATTTCAATAATACCACCATATTCTACATTAGTTTTAAGACCTTTTTGACTTAAAAATTTATAACAAAGCTGCAATTGAATATTTAGTGCAAGAGTATAAGTTATGTTTACTAGAGAGTTTATAATTTTGGCATACTTTTTAGATAGTTGATGAAAAGATTCATATTTTAATAGAATTTATCCTTCTAGCTCAGAAGGTACACTTCTCAGCTGGGCTGAGAAACGGGCCGCACTTATGTGCAGGGACCGAACCGGCCGAGAGCACCCAAAAAGGTATAAGAAGAGAAACACCGCATAACGAGCATGCGACCGAAAATGCGGGCTCCTTCTCGACCCTCCCCAGCACTCCGGTACCTAGCCGGTCCGGTCCCTGCACACAAACGCGGTCACGTTTACAACTGCACAGTGGCTCAGCTAAGACATGCAAACATAAAAAGATGACAAATATAAAAACATACAATAAAAAAGGAGTGGTGTATACAAGTAGTCACGTTACATAAAAAGATTCTTTGTAAGGACAACTTCACTTGTAGGCATGCTAAAAACACTCATATTTTTATTTACATTTATAAGCATGCGATTTACAGGTTCGTACATGCCGTAATTGGTTCTGGAGGAGTTAATATTCAAGAGAGGTTCACCTCTCAAGTTGCAATTACTCGCTCTAAAAGACGTACGGCTTTGTAAGAAACCTGAGTCCACCTTGCCATTAAGTAGCCGATGAATGAATATAACGTCAGCAACCTCGCGACGCTTATGAAGAGAGCTTAAGTTGAGTAATTTAAGCCTGTTCTCATAAGGCGGAAGTATAAGTGAATCATCCCAAGGGAGGTGACTGAGTACGAATCGGACAAACTTCCTTTGAACTGATTCGACTCTACCAACTTGGGAGGAGTAGTGAGGAGACCATACCTGGGAGGCGTAGTCGAGTAAAGGCCTAACTAAAGATAAGTACAAATGCTTAGTGATGAGGGGGTTGTTGAATTCCTTGGACCATCTTTTTATAAATCCCAGGACTAAACTCCCCTTGGAGGAGATATACTTGATGTGAGCGGAAAAGTCCAGCTTACTATCAAACCTGACTCCCAGATCGATCACAGAGTTAACGCGGGAGACTATGCTGTTGAGAAAAGTATAGTCATAAGTTAAGGGACCACGTTTCCTGCAAAAAGTCATGACCTCACACTTACTAATATTAAGTACCAGGTTGTTGTTGGAACACCAAGAATAGAAAGTGTTGAGGTCAACTTGCAAAAGTTTGCAATCCTCAATACTTCTTATATGACGGTAGAGTTTAATAGCATCGGCGTAAATAAGGATTTTACAGTGCTTAAGCAAGGCAACAATATCATCAATTGATAAAATAAAAAGAAGAGGTCCAAGGTGACTACCTTGCGGGACACCAGAGGACGCTTCAATGTTTCTAGATTTGACTCCGCGGAATAGTACCTGGTAGGTTCTGTCGGCTAAGTACGACTGGAACCATACCACAAGGGCGTGCGGAAAGCCAAATTTTTTTAGTTTGAGAAGTATGATAGAATGAGAGAGCTTGTCAAAAGCCTTACTGAAGTCAGTGTATACACAGTCGGTTTGGCAGCCGGTAACAAAGCCTCGAACAGTGTGAGAAGAGAACTCAAGTAGATTAGTAGTAGTCGAACGAGCTGCAAGCAAACCAAGTTGATTAGTTGAGATAAGCCTCTTGCAGATAGGGGCGATAGCAGAATAAATAATAGATTCGAAGAGTTTTGGTATACACGATAGCTTCGCAATAGGTCTATAATTAGATATGTCGTTCTTACTACCTTTTTTATGAAAGGGGACTATAAAAGAGTTCTTCCATAAGGTTGGGAAGCACCTTGTATTTAAGGATTTTTGAAATAAACACAGTAGAGGAGATAGAAGGGCCCCTGCACAAGATTTTAGAACAGCAGGAGGAATACCGTCAGGGCCGGACGAGAAGTCATGTGGAAGCTCATTAATATGTTTCAAGATAACTTCACTAGTTATACAGAGAGAGAAGTTGTGAGCCACTTGTATTGGATTGATATGTCGAAAGTTGTTTTCACTAGGTTGAAAGACAGGAGACGAGAAAGATTTGAGGAAGAACGATGCGAACATGTCGCAAATCTCGGACGGATTGGTACTGAAGGAGTTCTCGTGTTGCATGGTGTTAGGGTAATTATCAATTTTTTTCTTAGTGTTGATAAATTTAAAGAATGTTCTAGGGTCACCATACAGTTTATCTTTCACGTTACTGAGGTATTCCTTATAGAGAGTTTCGGAGAGTACATGGAATTGATCATAGCAATTGACAAATGTGTAGAAACTCGCAGTGTCTTTCCTCTTCAGGTAGATTTTCCAGAGTTTATTCTTAAGGTTTCTGGTATGCCTCAATTCATTGTTGTACCAAGGCGGGGATGATCTGGACAACTTTAGAGGCTCAATGGGTATACAGGATGCAAAGGTTTCGTACAAAACGGAGTAAAATCTTGCTACGTCATTTGAGGAAAGCATCCTATTGAAATCGATCGAAGTGAGCTTGGATGAGAGTTCTTCCAAATTAGCCTTTCTAAAATTAAAGATAAATGTTGACTCCCCCGGGATTAGCTTATCGTCGAAGATAGAGCAATAACTTAGCAGGACGGGAGGATGATATTTATCGACAGGCGACAAGACTATTGAGCTAGGCTCGACAATCATGTTGTCTGAGTCAGAAGAGAATATAAGATCTAACCGCCTTCCTAGAATATTATTTACACCGCTCATTTGGTTCAAACCGCATGAGAATAAGGAATTCAGAAAGCCGGATTCCCTATCATTAAGGTTGTTTTCAGGAAGGTAGTTATCGTCATCATCGCAAGATACCCACTGAATATTGGGCAAATTAAAATCTCCTAAAAGTAGGAGTTCGTCTTTAGAGTCCATCATATCCAAGATATGATTAGTACAAGAGATTAAGATATCATAAAGGTTTTGACCTCTATCGTCAAGAGTGCTGAACATATCTGGTGGGATATAACAGCAAATCACAAAAAGGTTATTGTGGACAAGGGAGATTTTAAGAGCAAGAATCTCAATGTCCAACGAGTTGGAAAAACTAGGAAGCGTTATTGAGCAACAATTGAGAAGGTTACTACAGGCAAGTAGTACACCACCTCCGCGAGCCTCCGAGTCAGTATATCTATCCCTCCGAAAAACTTGGAAGGAGGAATCAAAAAGTTCGGCATTAAGGATCCCACTGTGTAACCATGTTTCAGTGAAAGCAATTATATCGAAATCACTGGCTGAAGTTGACAGAAACACATCGTGGGTTTTGGATCTGATACCCCTCACGTTTTGGCAGTAGAAGGAAAGCGTCTTAAGTTTTTTGAAAATTGTCGAGTGTCAGGAGTACGATGCACACGCGTGCGAGGAACAAAACACTTTGAGAATGCACCGGGAGGCCAGAACGTGGGGTCTAAAAGCTTTTCAGCGGTATTGGGCGGTGCAGTCGGAACAAACGACGCAACCGGTTTCGAAGCATTGCTGATCTTCCGACAGGAGACTGTCTCGGGATTAATTGCTTTTCCCCTTAAGTATTCTTTAATCTTCTCGGACGTAGTTGCAGGGCAGAAACGCGAAATAAAAATATTTTGTGGCCTGGGAACCGTTACCAAGTTGGTGTGGGTTACTGAAGACCCAGTATCCCCAGTGCCCGAGGGTCCATCAATACTACTAGAACTGGTCGATGCCAGATCCGGCTCCGGGATAGAATTAGAGCCCATTGGAAGTGAGGGGGCGGGGACGGACGAAATATTGAGCTTGATAAATATCGCGGCGGTCCCATGTTTCTTGTACAAGTAGGGTAATGTACCTACAATATCATCAGGAGGAACTAAATCACCTATGATAATACCGAAGTATGATATCAAAGCAGACATTTCTGAAGCTGTAATGATAATACAGCCTTTTCGAATATGATCTGCAGAAATCGAAGAAATTTTCTTGCCACGATCGACTTTTGAATAATAGAAATATTTTAATCTGTCATTCAAATTTTTTAATGTAAAATATTTAGATCTTATACAGTGAACAATTATTTTAGCCATATCATATCTACAAATGCCTAAAAATATATCGTGCATAAGATCAGAAGTATTGTTAGTTGTACAATGATAATATGATATAGCGTTAAAGACACATTTCTCTTTTACACCGTAAGTCAATGTTTGCATATCTGCTCTATAATTATCTACGTTTCGTAATAACTGTTTATTCTCCATAAGGTCGAAATGACATTGTTCTCTTGAAGCTCTACAAAAACGACAAAAGTATTCTGCTCTAAAGCATTCAGGAAATCCTAAAAGACAATTCATACCTAGATTGTCTCCTAACATTCCTACGACTACGAAAAACAATTGATAATTTCTCTCTTCGATATTAATAGTAATTACACTTTCAGCAAGGTAATTAAGCTCTTCAATGATTTTCCAGAAACACTTTTTATTTCCAAAATTCTTTAAGTCTACGCTATGAATAAATTGAACTAAAAAAACACTGTCAACTGATGAAGGAAACTCTGGTGGCATTGAAGCAATTGAAAAATACAGAGCTCCAATTTTATAAATTCCGCAGCACTCGAAAGGGGATCACTTATCTCAAAGTCATCATAATATAAGTGTAAAGGTATAACAGTTTTGCCATCAAAATTCTTAGAAATCGTTTTCCAAAGATTACCCTGAAATAAACTCGTATAGAATGTACATGAAGTATTTCGAGAACACTCATCTCTAATGTAATTAATAATTATATTATAAACATTTGGAAGTTGGAAAAATTTTTGTAAAACTGTTCTCATAGGAACGACTTGACCATAGCATTGTTTATGTGTGAATACAACTGAACCATCAACTTTTTTGTAATCCTTTATTTCTCCGATGAAAAATGGTTCTGGATAAAAGAGGAGATTGTTATCACGAAAAAATTTTAACCGTTTATATTCGGTATTTAAATCTGACAAAATATCTATTTGCAGGCAAGAACTAATATTATTATGATACTCGACTGGAATACACGTTTTTAAATTTGCTTCAAAAGAGCTTGTTCAATTCAATTTATTTTTGATAATTTGATTACACATTTACATAGACTACATTTTTTAGAGCTAGAAGGCATCTTCATACAAATATAATATTATTAGGTGGCCTAGCCGAGTATGATTTATTTTAGATACTATTATAGTCCAGTCAAATAAGGCAAAAAAAGTGGTCAACCTCGGAATTAGAGGTAATAAGCTGAAAATTTGTATGAACCTTTGTTTTAGCATTCTAAATGATGTGTCAAAAGTCTCATATAATCTCGTGTCCGCGTCTTGAGATATTAGAGGTCAAAGGTCACCAAAATCAGTTTTTCGCAAATATCTCGTAAATTATCGGCTTCACGTAAATTTTGGTTAAGTAAAGTTTGTTCAATAGATAAATCTGCATAAAAGTGTCCTATATCGAATTTAGGTAGAACCAATAGTTTTCGAGATAAAGGGCTGAGAAGTTTTGGCATCGTGCTGTATTCGTTTCCGCACCACCTCTGAAGTAGAATGCAAGGGCGTTTTTTACTTGGTGTTCCCGTAGGCCTAATCCATGGGTTATAAGTTATGATAATTTTTTTTGGATTATCTCTCTATGTCTTCTATTTCCACTTCTTTCATATTGTCATCTTCATCAACACTCATCTCAGAGGTAAATAAAGAAATGTGGTCGGCGTTATAATCGTTCTACTCATATTCAAGGGTTGTATCCCAGGACATACTATTGAGACCCGACTTTCCCCGACAAGAGCCATACGCTACGGAACAAGGCAATCTTACTTTTCCGCATTCGCTTGATACATGTACCTCTGACCACTGCCAATTGGAGATTTTCGATCGGGATTCTCTTTATTTTGGGGTCACAAATAATATCTCAAAAGTCCATAAAGCCAACTGACCGGCTACGCAATTTTCGGAGGGTCAAAGTTACGTGTATCAAGTGAATACGGAAAAGTAGGATTGCCTTGTTCCGTAGCGTATGGCTCTTGTCGAGGCCAGTCGTGTCTCAAATCGATGGCCGAGGATACAACCATTGAACCTGAGTAGAACGATTATAACGCCGGCCACATTTCGTTACCTCTGAGATAAGTGTTGATGAAGATGACAATATGAAAGAAGTGGAAATAGAAGACATAGAGAGATAATCCAAAAAAAATTATCATAACTTATAACCCATGGATTAGGCCTACGGGAACACCAAGTAAAAAACGCCCTTGCATTCTACTTCAGAGGTGGTGCGGAAACGAATACAGCACGATGCCAAAACTTCTCAGCCCTTTATCTCGAAAACTATTGGTTCTACCTAAATTCGATATAGGACACTTTTATGCAGATTTATCTATTGAACAAACTTTACTTAACCAAAATTTACGTGAAGCCGATAATTTACGAGATATTTGCGAAAAACTGATTTTGGTGACCTTTGACCTCTAATATCTCAAGACGCGGACACGAGATTATATGAGACTTTTGACACATCATTTAGAATGCTAAAACAAAGGTTCATACAAATTTTCAGCTTATTACCTCTCATTCCGAGGTGAAACCCTAATTTGACTGGACTATTAGAAATTGGGACAAAATTTTCAAAAACCCGTTGAATTTATTTAAAAACTTAACCTAATGTTGTTATCCTGACTACATACTATTCTAACTACTTTTCCTAACTATCACTAATTGTCGACTAGTCGGATCAAAGGATTTTCTGATAATTCACATGAATTATAAAATTTACTGGCTAAGGAGCTCAGTCTCTCCATTATTTCTTTTAAAATATAGACTGCTGCTTTCCGTATACAATCGCGAGTTCAGAAACGTCACATAAAACTTGAAGTTTTTTTGACACTGCATTTACACGACTCGGACTGAGTTTCCGAATTCACTGCAAGTTCATTTGCAGTATGACCGCATAGCTGCTGCAGTTTTTGACGTTTCCGAACTCACACTCTTTCTTGAATTGTGTCTATATTTGACATAGTATGCAACTCGGAGGTGGAGAAATGCCTCGGTAAGTTAAATATCATTTTAAGAAATTTGTTTTGAGCTACTTGTAATTTATTGATATGAGTTTGAGCGCATTTTGCCCAGAGGGGAGCACCATATAGCATCACTGCTTGGAATATCACTTTATAAATGATGAGTTTGTTTTCCATACTAAGTATTGACCTTCTGTTGATAAAGGGATACATAGTTCTGATTAGTAGGCTTATTTTGTTTAGAGTCGATGATATATGGTTGGAAAAGGTTAATCTTTTGTCCAGGTTTATTCCTAGATATTTTACTTGATTTTTCCATGGCACGTTATGGTTGTTTACCCTCAAATCTATGATAGGAAAAAAATGAGGATTTCTTCTTCGAGTGAAACACATGGCTTGCGTTTTGCTGGGGTTTAGTTTTATCTTCCTGTTTTGTAATTAATAATATATTCAATGGGGCTCAATGTGTAGCGGAAAATTTGTAGAAATGGGAACATCCAGAAATAAGAACGCAAATGGCCTTAGTGTTACAATTCCACTTTATTTCAAAGTCATAAATTGTTATTGCTAATAGAATTCTCAGAAATTTGTTTAATTTATTTATTTATTTATAATCTGTTAATTTTTACTTCATTGTAAATGATAAGTAATTTCATTTCAAAAAAAATTCAATAAAGATATAAAAAATAATTAATCCAAAAGAAAATTCGATATATTAAACTAAAACAACAAAAAAAGACGTTGTTGCGAACCCGTAAATTTAGTTGTTCTTTAAAGATAATTTTATTGTTGTAAAATGCTTGCTGCTGGTGACCAACGTATCCAAAATAATTCAACGGTTAAATTCCCTTTGTTTAGTGCAGCGGTTTATTGAACCGCTACCCACATGCCGGTTAATAAAACGAAGATTTTTTTTTGCGATTTTTAACAATCTGATTTCCTCCATGAGATTTGCCGTAATTAGTGTAATTTTTGTTTGTAAAAAAAAAATTTTATGCTTCTTTGGTATTTGTTTTATGCTTCTTTGGTCTCTCATAACACCTATGTACAGTACATATTCTTTCCTAAAAATACAAATTCGCAACACATAGCGCAAAGGTTACGCACCAAACGCAAAACTTAAGTCGGCAATAATAATAAGTCGGTTGTAATAATAACCAAAGCATAGGACATAGAGATGTACAGTTTCTGCAATAAATTTTTAATAAATCCCACGTTGAAACCACTTAAATCAGAACCAAAGGAAGGACACAAAGAGATGCAATTTAATTAAATTTCTAATAAATATCCCACGTTGAAACAAGAACAATTTGTTAAAATTATCTCCAAAAAAAAATTATATTCCATCACCGTGGTACATGCATTTCATTGGAGACATGCTCTTTAAGAAAAAAGTGCATTACAGCTCCAAATGCAAGTCCAAATTCGAATGCCAAAAGTTCTCTTGGTGTCGATGTCGCTGGTTATTATATTCCATTGGAGTCGTTCGATAGATGGGCAAATTTGTTCTAAATTATTATTGCCCAATATTTTATGTACTGCCACATTAAATCTTACGAACGCATATAGGCAATATTTTGCGCAACCAAAATGTCGGTTCGTGGTTGTTTACCTTTGGGCTTCGTCGTTGTCGCCTTAACATCTTGTTTTGTTTACGGTTGCGCGATGTGAATTTGTGATTTAATTTACCAGGTGAAATTTTAATTGGGTGGCGTTGTTTTGTGCATGTTTTTTTTTTGTATTTTTGTAGTTTTAGTTTTTTTTTGTAATTTTTAATTCTAGTAGCTGTCAATTAATTTCTGAATTCATTATTTATTAATAATAATATTTTCCTTTTATGTAATTCAAGTTATATTTAATTCATTCATTCCACTTAAAACAATTTTAATTTAGTTCATTTTTTGTACTTTTGTGTCTTTTTATGTTGTTGTTGCATTTTTGTTTACATATAATATTAATTCTTTTTAATCCATGTATTTCACTAATATGTTATTTTGTATATTCTTAAGTATTTTTATCTAAAGTTTTATTGACCTTATTTTCGCCGTTTTAGGTGCATTTTAAGAGGGTTTCGGCTATGCCAAACATTCTCCCCCCTGTTGAACAGCCTTGTTCAACAATTTTTTAACAACTCCTCTCTTGTGATATGAGAAGAATATAAGTCTACCATCGGGTTTTAATTTAAGCCGAACTTGATAGCGACCTGGGAGTGTTATTGTTTTCTCCTTCAATTTGGTTTTAGCGATGGCCTCAAAATTAATACGCTTCAAAACGTCCCTTGTCAGATAAATATCGATTCCTTCTCTGGTTCTAAATTTCTGGTGGGTGTTATCCATCCGCATTCGAAGCTCGCTGATAGTGGTTGTGGTCCTCAATAGTTGGAGTGATGGTTCACGAGCTCCATTTATTGTAGCAGGCTGGGGCAACGTTGTGGTGGTGTGTCTGGTGGTCTCTTTCAATCCGTTACTAGGACGATACTTAGTTGCCTGGGATGCTGTGCTCGCTGGTTGTGATGTAGCCATATGCCTCTTCTCAGGTACACTAGGAACTGGATCGGCATAAAACTCAGGATCAGGCTCGTCATCCATAGAAAAAAATATTTTTTCCTGCAGGATGAGTACATCTTCGTCGTAATCCATCTGAAAGAATCATGTTAACTAATTTGCATAACTTTCTTTGTAGGACAAACACAACATTGAGACACTAACAACACGCGAAAATTGGTTAGTATTGGTTCGGGACTACGTTACTTCTAATGGTAAAAGGGATAATTTGGATATTGGTCTTTTTAAGGTATTGGTTTGCGTTCTGATTTGTGCCACTCTGGTTAAACCATCTGACCCTGGATATACTTCCTCTACAATGCCCAAGGGCCATTTTGCTGGTGGAGTGCTTTCGTTCGTGACAAGTACTACATCTCCAATTTTAAGGTTTCTCCGTTCATGCTGCCATTTGGATCGTGTTTGAAGATGATGTAGATAGTCTCTTGACCACTGCTTCCAAAACTGGTGAACCTTCTGCTGAATTTGTTTCCATCTTTGGGTTAATGTTACTTCCTTGGCGTAGTCGGGCTCTGGTAAAGTATTCAATGCTTGTCCAATGAGAAAATGTCCTGGAGTAAGTATATCAGGAGTGCTTGGATCTGTACTGACGTAACATAATGGACGTGAATTGAGAATAGCTTCTATTTGTGTTAATAACGTCGCATATTCTTCAAAGGTCAATGTCATGTTTCCTAAGCTTCTGCGCAAGTGGTGCTTGACTGATCGAACACTTGCCTCCCAAATTCCTCCAAAATGTGGTGCCGCTGGTGGATTGAAGTGCCAATTGATGGCCTGCTGGGTACAATATTGCTTCGCTTCTTGTGTTGTATGTGCTATGACATTTTTCAGTTCCCTATCCAATGTTGATTTGGCTCCTACAAAATTGGTGCCACAGTCTGAGTAGATGTTCGTGCATAGACCTCTTCTTGATATAAACCTTCGCAAAGCAGCAATGAAAGCATCTGTTGTTAGCGCTGAGACTAGCTCGATATGTATTGCCTTCGTTGCCATACAAACAAAGATACAGAGATAGGCCTTTAATAACTTCGCCTTTCTGCACGGGGATGCTTTTATTACCACTGGTCCTGCATAATCGATGCCCACCTTGCTGAATGGTTTAGATATGTTGACCCGAGCTTCTGGCAAGTCTCCCATTCGTTGTTGGAAAACTTCCTTTCTATAACGAAAGCATGTGACACATTTGTGTAATCTGGTGGAGATAGCTCTTCGTGCATCCAAGATCCAATATTTGCTTCTGCTGGTTGCTAACACTAGAGAAGTTCCACCATGTAATGTGTCTCGATGCAATTGGTCAATGATGAGTGAAACTATATGGTGAGCCTTTGGAAGGATAATTGGGTGCTTTTTGTTGTAAGTTATAGACGCATGCGATAAACGACCCTTCAATCGCATTATTCCTTGGGTATCAATAAATGGAGTTAACTGCAATAACTTGCTTTTTGGTGACAGAGGTTTATTTTGAGTCAAATGATCGTAATCCTTGGGAAAACTTTCTCGTTGTACCTGCCTAAATATAATCCTCTCTGCGTTGCGTATTTCCTCGTTAGAGATGAAACCGACTTGCTTCTTTGATTTGTCCCTGCAATTGCCTACGAACCGAAGGAGTAGTGCGATGATCCTGGTTGTTTTTCCAAATGAAGAGTAGCGAGTAAGAATGTCTTCTTGGATTTCCACTACAAAATTTGCTGAACGGACAACCTTAGCCTCCAAGTTAGTCATTGTCTCACCTTGCTTTATGTTCGGCCAATTTTCCTCTGATTTAGTTAACCATGCTGGGCCATGCCACCATATATCTTTGGACAGCAGGTCTTCTACTGTGGTGCCTCTGGATGCCAAATCAGCAGGGTTATCTGTAGTAGGTACATGTTTCCAAGTCTCATATTTTATGCTGTCCTGAATTTCGACCACCCTATTTGCTACATAGGTCTTCCATCGAGATGGATGTTCTCTGATCCATTGTAATGCGATGGTTGAGTCCGTCCAGGCATAAATGGGAACATTTTCTAATTCCATATCCGTAACAGTGGTTTTAATAAGTCGTGCAAGAATAACTGCCCCATTGAGTTCGAGTCGTGGAATAGTTGTGGGTTTTGTAGGTGCCACTCTGGTCTTCGCAGTTAATAATGTGGATGAAATGCTACCGTCTTGTTGAACCACTCGTAAATAAACCACCGCCGCATATGCCCTGGATGACGCGTCGCAAAAACCGTGAAGTTGAAGTTGAGCTGTATTAGTGTATCGAATCCATCTCGGAATTTTGATCCGAGGTAAAGTTGTTAAATCCTGTTTGAATTTCCTCCAATGGTAGGTGACGGTTGATGACGCAGGATCATCCCATGCACAACCTGTTATCCACATTGTTTGCATCAGTATCTTTGCCACCACTATCACTGGTGCTAACCATCCTAGAGGGTCGTACAATGAAGCAATTTCCGACAATATAGTACGTTTGGTGTATACGTCTTGCTCTGGCTTTGGCTTGAAATGAAATGTGAAGTAGTCTTCACCAGGCAACCATTGTATCCCCAGAGTTTTAATTGCCTCCTCTTCGCAAATGTCTAAAGCACCTCGCTTCTCGCAGTATTCAGGTGGTAAGTGTTCTAATAAACCTTTGTGATTGCTAGCCCACTTTCGTAAATTAAATCCCCCCGACTTCATCATATTGATTAACTCGGTCTGCAGAAGTTTAGCTGTGGGTATATCGTCCGCTCCAGTTAACAGATCATCAACATAAAAATCCTTCATTGTTACCGTTGATGCCAGTGGCCAATTCCTGTTTTCATCGATGGCCAATTGTTGCAGAGTTCGTATGGCAAGGTAGGGTGCGGATGTTGTGCCGAAGGTAACCGTTTTCAGCTCGTAGTCTTGTAGTTGATCAGTAGTTGGATGGGTCCATAGTATTCGTTGAAACGAGCGTTGCTCTGGATGTATGAGGATCATGCGATACATTTTTTCAATGTCCGCCGTCATCGCGATTCTATGCTTTCGCCACTTTAATAATATAGCGAAAAGTTTAGGCTGTAAAATTGGACCCTTCAGGAGATGATCATTTAATGATTTGCCGTTGGTTGTCTTGCTCGAAGCATCAAAAACTACTCTCAACTTCGTGGTCGTGCTTTCTTTGAAAACAGCGTGGTGTGGTATATAATAATGTGGCTTGTCTTCAGCAACTGGAACTAGCAGTTCCATATGGTCGAGCTTGAGGTACTCGTCGAGACATGCAGTGTAGTCTTTGGCTAGTGTTGGGTTTCTCCTAAATTGTTTTTGTAGAGCTGTGAATCTTGCCAATGCCTGAGGTCGCGATTTGCCTAAGTCAGGAGTCTCATTGTTAACAAATGGCAGTCTTACTTGGTACTGCCCATTACTCTGCCGTTCATGTGTAGTTCCATAAATGGTTTGACATTGAACGTCTTCTTCCTTAAACACTGGATGCGTGGGGTATTCCTCGATGTCGAAAAACTGTTTCAATTGCTGGTTGAGATCGTTTTCCGTTGTAGCCACTAACGAAATTGCTTCTCGATGTGGTTGATTGGAGTTTGGTCCTAATAAAATCCATCCAAAGATGGTGTTGATAATCGCCGGAGCTGTTTTTGTTCCTTTAATGAGTCCTGGTTCCACTATTTGGGCATAAACGTTTACCCCGAGTAATGCGTCGATTTTTCCTGGTTTCCAATAGGTCGGATCAGCTAAGGTGAGACCGTATATATGGTGTAAGTTTTCCTTGGAAATTCGTTGTCGTGGCAAAGGGTTTGTGATTTCCTTTAGTATTATGAAGGTTTCCTCCACTATGGGTCCAGTTAATTGCCTGGATTGTAATTGTAAGGTAGCCTCCTTACATGAGCTGGCTGCAGCGCAATCGGCTATACCAGTAATTACCATTGAAGTGGGGTTGCATTGTGCGCCTACTCTGGAGCAGGCTTTTTCTGTTAGGAACGACGATTGCGATCCTGGATCGATGAGACATCTTAAGGTGGTTGCTTGCCTTGATCCACCTTTGACGGTTACTAATGCCGTTGCTAGTAACGCACGCACCTTTTGCCTTGTTACAAAGGCTTGAACTGTTTCTGGCTTCATTGTGTTGTGAGAATTTTCTGCTTGTTGGTCCTTCGGTTTCGGTTCATTAATGTTGTCCTTAAAGTTTGGGGGATACGATGTAGGTACCTCGCTTGCCTTATCTTGATGAAGAGATGTATGGTGCCGTTGTTTACATTTAAAACAGTTGTATTTGCTGGTACAATTGACTTGACGATGATTGCTAGATAAGCAGTTAAGGCATAAATGTGCTTTGTTAAGGATCTTGTGTTTGTCCTCAGGCGTCATTTTGTTATATTTATAACATTTAAGAACGAAATGTTTTCCCTTACAAGCTGGACATCTTCCTTCCTTTGTAGCATGATACACTGCTGTACTTGAATTGGAGTGCGCTTTGGGCTTAGATTGCATTGTTTTAGAAACTACCGCATCTGCAATAGATTCGAGCACCGTCAGCCGAGTTGTGACAAATGTCTTGAATTCCTCGAAGCTTGGTAGGTCATCCTTGGCACCTTGCTCTTCTTCCCACAGCTTCAGTGTGGAATGGAAGCTTCTGAACTAAAAGATAAATTAATAGAACATCCCGGGCCTGCGTGTTCACTTTGAGACTTTTCAGCTGTTGCAAACACTCTTCAGATGTGTCTATTAAAGTTTTGATTCCCTTTGCTGTTTGCGTCATTAGTTTTGGTTGATTTACTAGCCTTTTTAACTGGTGATTCACCAAAATGCGCGTGTTTTCGAAACGACCCCTCAATTTATCCCATGCAGGGATATAATCCGCATCCGTAATTGGCGTGTGTCGTAAAACTTGCTCCGCTTCTCCTATTAAACATGATTTGAGGTGGTACAGCTTTTGTACTGGAGACAGTTTGGTGTTATTGTGAACTAAAGACGTAAACATGTCACAAAATGACCTCCACATGTCGTAGTCACCATTGAACTTCGGAAGGGAAATCCTTGGAAGAGCTGGTTCCTGATGCATCGTGACCACTGATGGTTCATTCTGGATAGGGAGATCGTTGCTTTTAAGCTTGCGTAGACCTTCCTTTAAATCGCTTACATATTCCGAATATTTTGCTTCGGTGGAGTTATAATACTCCTCAGAAATATATTCTGGGTCCTTCTCGTCGCTTTCGGATTCCTTTGGTGTTTGTTCCTCATAATATTGTTGCATTATTTGTAAATCCAGAGCATTGTATCTCACCCATAAATCCTTTAGGTCGGAGATTCGGTTCTCATAATGACCTTGATTCCGTTTAGCTAAAGCCGTTTTCTTCGCATTCTCAATATAATTTAAAATCCTAGCTCGTAAAACGCGTTCTTCAATCAGCAATTTTTTGAGATCAGACATTGTTGTAATTAATCTCTTAGCGAAGAGACAACCGCAAATTTAATGAATAAACTGGAATTATACACGGGCCACTTACTATTCCTGGATGGAACCACCAAAATGTTTTGTAATTAATAATATATTCAATGGGGCTCAATGTGTAGCGGAAAATTTGTAGAAATGGGAACATCCAGAAATAAGAACGCAAATGGCCTTAGTGTTACAATTCCACTTTATTTCAAAGTCATAAATTGTTATTGCTAATAGAATTCTCAGAAATTTGTTTAATTTATTTATTTATTTATAATCTGTTAATTTTTACTTCATTGTAAATGATAAGTAATTTCATTTCAAAAAAAATTCAATAAAGATATAAAAAATAATTAATCCAAAAGAAAATTCGATATATTAAACTAAAACAACAAAAAAAGACGTTGTTGCGAACCCGTAAATTTAGTTGTTCTTTAAAGATAATTTTATTGTTGTAAAATGCTTGCTGCTGGTGACCAACGTATCCAAAATAATTCAACGGTTAAATTCCCTTTGTTTAGTGCAGCGGTTTATTGAACCGCTACCCACATGCCGGTTAATAAAAAGAAGATTTTTTTTTGCGATTTTTAACAATCTGATTTCCTCCATGAGATTTGCCGTAATTAGTGTAATTTTTGTTTGTAAAAAAAAAAAATTTTATGTTTCTTTGGTATTTGTTTTATGCTTCTTTGGTCTCTCATAACACCTATGTACAGTACATATTCTTTCCTAAAAATACAAATTCGCAACACATAGCGCAAAGGTTACGCACCAAACGCAAAACTTAAGTCGGCAATAATAATAAGTCGGTTGTAATAATAACCAAAGCATAGGACATAGAGATGTACAGTTTCTGCAATAAATTTTTAATAAATCCCACGTTGAAACCACTTAAATCAGAACCAAAGGAAGGACACAAAGAGATGCAATTTAATTAAATTTCTAATAAATATCCCACGTTGAAACAAGAACAATTTGTTAAAATTATCTCCAAAAAAAAATTATATTCCATCACCGTGGTACATGCATTTCATTGGAGACATGCTCTTTAAGAAAAAACTGCATTACAGCTCCAAATGCAAGTCCAAATTCGAATGCCAAAAGTTCTCTTGGTGTCGATGTCGCTGGTTATTATATTCCATTGGAGTCGTTCGATAGATGGGCAAATTTGTTCTAAATTATTATTGCCCAATATTTTATGTACTGCCACATTAAATCTTACGAACGCATATAGGCAATATTTTGCGCAACCAAAATGTCGGTTCGTGGTTGTTTACCTTTGGGCTTCGTCGTTGTCGCCTTAACATCTTGTTTTGTTTACGGTTGCGCGATGTGAATTTGTGATTTAATTTACCAGGTGAAATTTTAATTGGGTGGCGTTGTTTTGTGCATGTTTTTTTTTGTATTTTTGTAGTTTTAGTTTTTTTTTGTAATTTTTAATTCTAGTAGCTGTCAATTAATTTCTGAATTCATTATTTATTAATAATAATATTTTCCTTTTATGTAATTCAAGTTATATTTAATTCATTCATTTCACTTAAAACAATTTTAATTTAGTTCATTTTTTGTACTTTTGTGTCTTTTTATGTTGTTGTTGCATTTTTGTTTACATATAATATTAATTCTTTTTAATCCATGTATTTCACTAATATGTTATTTTGTATATTCTTAAGTATTTTTATCTAAAGTTTTATTGACCTTATTTTCGCCGTTTTAGGTGCATTTTAAGAGGGTTTCGGCTGTGCCAAACACTTCCATTTACAGAGATAATCAGACAGAATGACAAGACCGTTTTGCAAATTTGAGCATATATTTGTGGGGTCTTTATGAGAGCAAAATATGGCTGTGTCATCTGCGAATACAGATGATGAGCAATTTGGTATGTTAGGAAAATCGGCAGTATAGATATTTTACAGAATTGGACCTAATACTGAACCTTGGGGCAAATACCCTAAAAAAACGATCGTAAAGGAATTCACGGACCAGGGCGACGAGAGGTACAGGAAATTCGAAGTATAACATTTTATGTAACAAGCCGTCATGCCATACAGTGTCAAAGGCAGCTTGTACATCAAGAATAATAAGACCTGTAGATTTTCCTAATGCGAAATTTTTTTATATGCTGAGACATTCTTAGTAGAGGATGTGTGGTATTATGTCCGCTTCTAAATCCAAACTGTTCGTTGGGTAATAAGTTTCTGCGTTCAATATGCTCATTAATTTTACTTTTAATTACCTTTTCGAATATTTTTGCTAGATTGCTTAGTAAGCTGATAGGACGGTAGCTACAGGGATCACAAGGTTGTTTACCGGGTTTTAATATTGGGATTACTTTTGCTTCTTTCCATGAAACAGGGAAGTATTGAAGCTTTAGACAGGAGTTTATGATGAACGTAAGGTAAATGATTCCGAAGTTTGGAAGCGCTTTCAGACTTTTGTTGGAAACTCCATCAGGCCCACAAGCTTTTCTTGTCCGTGAGCGTTTTATAATATTTTTTATTTCTTTAGGGCGGACGCGCCAGGTCGAGTGAATTTCATTGTTTGCAGAGTCAAGCCGACTCAAAGAGGTTTCAACTTGGCGAATAGTATCGGCATTACTAAGATGGGCTGCGATGTTTGAGTTTGCCGCAAATATTTGTGACAGGTCTTCGGCTTTTTCATTAGAAGTGATGTGCCTATTATTTCCTTCCTTAAGAACTGGAATTGACTTGTGCTTGCTTTTAATGATTTTGACTACGTTCCAGAATGGCTTTGAACATTTCTCCATACCTTGTAGGAGTAAGCTCCACTTTTTATTTCTATGTTCGACAACAGATTCCTTAATTAAGTAGTTGAGTTGAACTAGCTCATTTTAGTAGCAGAGCAATCTATAACGTAGTGTTACATAAAGAATTCCATAACTAGAACAACAACAACAAAAACCAAAAGACTCGCACCAAACAGACGAAAAATCCAACGCCTTATCGCAAAGGTATCGGATTACGTCTGGGAGTGAGAATCTTTCATGTACTAAACGGTAAAAATTGTCCCCATGAGATACTGATTCACATTACATTAGTTTCACGATTAACGCTGAAACCGCGATAAAGCAACCGCGGTCTTTGATAACGTGAGTAATCTTGACCTTGACCGCGGTGTGGGAACCGTTTGTCCTGGTTTTTTGTTTTGGTTGAAAATCCACGGCCCAACGGCGGTGAAAAATATGGATTAAGTAGAGTGTTGATTAAGTCGTCACCACAAGCGGGTGGTTTTTATAACGGGCCGGTTAATTCTTTGAAGTATTAGAGGGTTGTTAAAACTAGCTGGCGCGCCCGGGTGTCGGAAAATAATCGCGTGAAAAATTAAATAAGTTTAATCTAGGCTGAAATTTAAAATTAAGGAAAGGCTCGATTTAACAAATATCAATTAATGTGCAAATTTAAAAGAGGCTTGATTTAACAAAATATCAATTAATGTGCAAATTTAAAAGAGGCTCGATTTAACAAAATATCAATTAATGTGAAAATTTAAAAGAGGCTCGATTTAACAAATATCAGTTAATGTGCAAATTTAAAAGAGGCTCGATTTAACAAATATCAATTAATGTGAAAATTTAACAGAGGCTCGACTTACCAAATATCTATTAATGTGAAAATTAAATAAGCTTAATATAGGCTGAAATTTAAAAATAAGGACAGGCTCGATTTAACAAATATCAATTAATGTGCAAATTTAAAATAGGTTTGATTTAACAAATATCAATTAATGTGAAAATTTAACAGAGGCTCGACTTACCAAATATCTATTAATGTGAAAATTAAATAAGCTTAATATAGGCTGAAATTTAAAAATAAGGACAGGCTCGATTTAACAAATATCAATTAATGTGCAAATTTAAAAGTGGCTTGATTTAACAAAATATCAATTAATGTGAAAATTTAAAAGAGGCTCGATTTAACAAACATCAGTTAATGTGAGAATTTAAAAGAGGCTCGACTTAACAAATATCAATTAATCAATTAATGTAAACATTAAATAAGCTTGATATAGGCTGTAATTTAAAAGTAGAGACAGGCTCGATGTAACAAATATCAGTTAATGTGGAAAATTTAAATAAAGAAAAAGAAACTTGACCTTACTGTTTTGTGAAAAAAAAAAAAATATACAACCCGGAAGTGGACCCGGAAGAGCAAGGTTAGTAAACACCCATTTAATATTCCCCATTTAAGAAAGAAAACAACAAATGGCGCAGCCGGTAGGATCCGAGCGAGCCTGACAATTATTGATCAAGTGCTGGATATAGGCACCTAATCCTTGAACTCAGCCTGAGCCGAGGCTGAGGGCACTAGATCAATAGAGGCGTTGACCCCGGATCCTATGCGAACAACGAACAGGGTAGTACATCTATAGGTGGTAGAATCCGCCCTACCCTGCAACGCACCCAAAGGTGCCACCGGTGGACTTTTGTGGGCTTCATCCCTGCCCAGGACAAAGTCCAATAAGGACCAACAAGGGCACGATCTATATCCGCAGACGCTCCCCCGACGTGGGATTGAAGATATTTCCAACCAATATTAAATAATCCATCGCTAATTCACCAATCAACCGATCGACACATCACCCAAAACAAATCTAACTGTTTTGCTACAATTGATCCAGGTGAGACCAGTCATACCTTGTCGGCTGCAAACTAAGGCAGACGACTGAACCTTATCAAGATCTTCGCTCGGGGGTGTTCAACCAAGGTGCCTCTGCTCCAGGCGGGCACGCGCTCACCCCCATATAATTTCATCGCGGGAATTTTAGTGGGCTTCATCCCTGCCCAGGAGACGCCCTATGTCCGAGGGCCAACCAGGGGACAGCAGCCATTCTGAGACTCCCCCACCGAGGGACCAAAAAACCCCAACTAGTGAGATAGACACACCAGGACCCTCAACCTTGCAAGGGCCCAACGGAACTTCGGTGAACTACCAGGCCCTTCAACGAGGGAACACCTCGACACCAACAGCGACCACCTCATCAACAGAACCACCAGAATCCCCCAGACGGCTACGAAGCGAGACCCACCTAGGCAAAAACGTTAGTCAAGTAAGTGTAAAAACTCTAAACGATATCCTCAAGCGCGCGCAGGAGACCGGCGAGTTCAATTTAGCTCATTTGGAAGCCGTCGATAAACAAATCGAACGTGCCGGTAAAGAGCGAAAAGTTAAATTAGTAGCTTACAAAGAGGCGGCCTTGAAATTACAACGCCACCTAGACGAATTCAAAGGCAATCTCCCTCGCCCCCTTGAGGATAAGAATTTAGATTTAGAAGTTAAGGAGGATTCAGTTGCAAGCCAAGAAAAATCACATAACGAACCGCCCGAGTCCGATAACGCCCCGTTGGATCTCCTCGCGGACTGGATAGAGCTGTCCAGCCGTTCCCTGTCGCTTCTGGAAGAAGAAGAAAGGACCTTTAAAACTAATCCCCTTTTTAAACCTTCATTCCTAAAAGAAGACTTAACAGCTATGGCCGACGACTATATAAAAGTCGCCAAACTAACGGCCCAGCTTGTACCCTTATTTTCTGGCGGGCAAAGCCCGGCAATAGGGACAGAATTACAGATGTTTCTGGGCTGTTGCTGTCGGGTACTCCAGTGCCTGACGGAACAGGAACAAGCGGCATTCCTACAGATATTCCCCACTAGGCTCCGAGGAGAGGCCTACCAACTGGTAGGCACCTCCCAACCCGCCACTTTTGAGGAGACAGAAAACCTCCAGAACAGGACATATCTCCCCAGAGAAACGTACCAGGAATTGGTAAATAAACTAATCCAATTACGACAATTCCCACTAGAGCCCCTCACCACATATACAACGCACATTAAGCAACAGTTGTCCCTGTGTGAAGAGGCGGCCACTACCAAATATGGCGCCCTAGCAGCCCCGGCCGTTAAGGGCCAATTACAAGACTTCGCTAAAAATGCCCTGCGGAATGGGGTTACTAACCCCCACCTCTGCCAATACCTTTTAACCCTGGGAGAGGACACTCTTGAGAGTCTGACACAAAAGGCACTGGACATGGAGAAGCTCCAACAGAATTCCATGTATGCCCCTTACCAAATGTCAGCACCGCTTCCCTCCTTCACCCCTTACGGACAGACAGCTCCACTAACACAGTCAAATAATAGCTACTCAATGGCCCCCGCGACCGCCACACAAAACATTCACACAGTTAACACCATCGCCCAGGTACCAATAATACAGCCGCAACAACACTCCATCCACCAGTCATCACCGCCCGCCCAACCACCAACACAACACCCCATAGCTCAAGACCTGCCCCAACAGCCACAAGGAAGAGTTCCCGTACCAAGGTCCTCCACCCATAGGCCAACACCCCCCCCCCCCACCGGAAGCCAATGTCACATGCTCTTTCTGCCGAAGACGGGGACACACTTACAGCGATTGTATGAAACGCAAGAACACTCCTTCTGCTCACACTGCCAAAACTATGGCCATGATATCGGTGAGTGCCGCCGATTAAAATATAGCAACGAACGTGCCCAGGATTCCGCACGGAACATGCCCCAACAGCAGAACCCCTACAATACCAATAACAATCGGCCACCCCCTCACAACTATTCACAGAATCTCAATAATAGAAACCCCCAGGGAAGACCTGATAATAGTAGAAGGTACCCTCACCCAGGATCGGGCCAACCCAATCCGGCCCAATCTAATTCCGGCCAAAATCCAGGCCAACCCAACAGGACCCCACGCGTGTACCAGGTAAGCAGAAAATGCGACTTCTGCGGCCGCCGCAGCCATGTGGTAAGTGAGTGCGCCCAGAAGAGGATGTGGGAAGAACGGAACCAGGGAAACGCCGAGCCGTCGAGCCAAAATTCCCTGGCCCGACAACAATAAATCCACTCACACCCAAGGGTACACCTCAGCCGCCCCGACTCAAAATTCCACAAGTTACCTTACCATTAGATATCTGCCGTAACGGCAAAGTCAAATTAGTAGTGGACTCTGGCGCTGAGGTAAGCGTTATTAAGCAAAACAAATTAAAACCCGACGTAGAAATAAACCCCAATGAGAAATGCACTCTCGTAACCCCAGCCGGAACTACCGAAACCATAGGGAGCTGTCACGGAAATTTCGACCTCCCCCCTAAAATCCCCGGCTCCTTCCATGTAGTAGAGGATACACAAGAATTTCTGAACGACGGACTACTAAGATTTGACTTCATCTTGGAGAACTGCAACGTGGAAGGTCCTAATCGAAGGTTGAAGTTCCCTCGTACGGCAACGAACCCTAAAGAGTTTAGCGTTCCATTGACTTTCGATGAGCATTCGCCCAAAGAACGGGCAGTCGAAGTGAGGCACAGTATGGGCAAAACCCACACTGTCTCTAAGGCCCCTAACAAGGAGGCTGACTGCAAAACCCAAAGGTCGACTGACGTAATCGAAGCTCAAATGGACCCTACACGGACTAAGATTGAATTGGGACGGCTGACACGAGTGCCGGGACGTACCCAACAGATAATCTCAGTGCTCATTCCAAAATAACGGTGCTTGGGAGTACAAGAGCCCCAACGTTGGCCAGCAAACTCCATCACCCTCCCCCATAAAAAATAAGAAGGGAACAACTTCCCATGCAAAGGCACCATACACCCCTGCCTCTAAACTCCAAAAAAGCAAAAGATTAGGTACGCAAACCCCAAAGAGCAAGACCGAGGCAAGAATTAAACATATCCGATATTCATCTCCAAACCACGAATATCCGGCTCCCCAAGACCTCGAAGCCCGCTTAGAACAGATCAACAAAGAATTGAAACTGGATGAAAACCTAAGCGCGGAAGAAAGACAGTCGATCACCGACCTCTGCTACGAATATCACGATATCTTCCATCTAAAGGGTGATCTCCTCACGCATACAACCGCCATTCCACACGAAATACCCTTAATCCGGAACCAGGCACCCATAAACCAAAAAATTTACCGATTGCCAGAAAGTCAGAGGCAGATAATAAATGAACAGCTACAAGAAATGCTGGAAAACGATATTGTACAGCCTAGCAAAAGCCCGTGGAACTCCCCTCTCCTATTAGTTCCCAAGAAAGCAGGCGCAGACGGTGAGAAAAAGTGGCGAGTCGTCGTCGATTTTCGTAAGCTTAACGAAAAAACAATCGGCGACGCCTACCCATTGCCACGCATAGAAGAGATCCTGGACCAACTAGGACACTCACGTTATTTCACCACTCTTGATCTAGCCAGCGGCTATCACCAAGTTCTGGTCGATCCCAGGGATCAAGATAAAACCGCCTTCAGCACTAATTACGGGCACTACGAGTTCAAACGTATGCCGTTCGGGCTAAAAGGAGCCCCGGCTACGTTCCAAAGACTAATGAACTACGTACTCACCGGCCTGCAAGGCCTCGAATGCTTCGTCTACCTAGATGACATTGTCATCTATGGTAAGAGCCTAGAAGACCATAACCGGAAGCTCAGAAAAGTCTTCGACAAACTGAGGGAGCATAACCTCAAATTGCAGTCCGAAAAGTGCCAATTTCTACGTAAGGAGGTAGTCTACCTAGGGCACATCTGCTCAGAGAAAGGAGCGCTCCCGGACCCCAGGAAAACGGCGTGCGCCCAAGAATTCCCGGAACCACGCACTATACGCCAGGTCCAATCTTTCATCGGACTCGCGAATTATTACAGGAAATTTATTCCCGACTTCTCAAAAATCGTCCGACCTTTAACCAATCTTCTCCGAAAGGACGTAAAATTCTCCTGGACTCCCAGATGCCAAGAATCCTTCGACCAAATCAAGGCAGCTCTGGTCAAACCCCCCCTACTTATCTACCCCGACTTCACTAAACCCTTCAATCTGACTACAGATGCCAGCAGTGAAGCTCTTGGGGCCGTACTTTCACAAGGGGAAGTCGGAAAGGACCAACCCATCGCGTACGCCAGCCGAACCCTAAACAAGGCTGAGCGAAACTATTCAACCATAGAAAAGGAGCTTTTGGCCATAGTCTGGGCCGTGAAAAACTTCAGGTGTTATCTACAGGGTCGTACATTCACGGTGTGTACCGATCACAAGCCGTTGAAAGGAGTTTTCAACGTGAAAGACCCGACAACCCGATTGGTGCGCTTCCACCACAAACTCTCGGAATACCATTACAATATTGAATACAAACCCGGCAAGTATAACACTAATGCCAATGCCCTCAGTCGTATTCCGCAAGATACTAAGGCTCAGCAGACTTTCACGGTCGAAGCAATAGTTCATTCCCCCATGGAACCTTCCCCCGGAGGCCACAACCAAAGATGCAACGCAGTCACCCGTGCTCCAGCACGAGGGAAAGGACCCATCCCTACGCCCGAAAAAGAGGCTCAAACCAAAGAAACAAATATAGGCATAGCCCCCGAAGGCAACGGTACACAACACCCAGATAACCAAACACCCATTCCATGCGAACCTCCAATCACGAACTCAGACGCATTAGTCGAAACAAATCCCCCACAAGAGGCTGAAATCAATCAAAGACCCAAAATCACGGTAATAACGGACCCCGAAGAAATAACCACCATCCTGAAAGATTATCATGACTCCGCTTTCGGAGGTCATCAAGGCGTGATAAAAACCTACAAGCGAATCCGTAGGAAGTACTGGTGGCGCCACATGCTAAGGGACATAGGAAAGTATATCCGACGATGTAGAAAGTGTCAAACAAATAAGTCCACGCCGGCCCTTAAAATGCCGATGGTAATCACAGACGTGGCCGAAAGACCTTTCGACAAGGTCTATCTGGACATAGTGGGACCCCTAGAAACTACCCACTCCGGGAACTTGTACATCCTAACCTTTCAAGATAACCTGAGCAAGTTCTTAGATTGCTATGCCATCCCGAACGCCGAAGCAGAAACCGTAGCACAGATAGTCTTTGACCAAATCGTTACCCGCTACGGAATACCCAAAAGCATAGTTACCGACCAGGGCACCAATTTTCTCAGCGGCCTCTTCAAGGGCCTGTGCAAACTTCTGAAAATCAAAAAGCTACAAACTTCCGCTTACCACCCCCAATCGAACGGCGCTTTGGAAAGGGCCCACCGGCCCCTAGTGGAATATCTGCGCAGTATCACTGATCAGAACCCCAAGACCTGGGACCAATATCTACGTACTGCCGCCTTCGTTTACAATAATAGTGTCCATGATAGCACCAAACTAACGCCGATGGATTGTCTTTACGGCTTCTCTCCAGATATTCCTTCCAATCTAAAAAAGGACCCAGAACCTCTATACAACCACGAAAGCTACTACCACATTCTGAAATATAAATTACAAAAAACCTATTCCATAGCCCGGCAAAATTTGCTGTCAAGCAAACAAAAATCCAAGGCCCACTATGACCAAACCACGAGACCCCACTCATTCCATATTGGTGACCAGGTTCTCATTAAAAGTGAAAACCGAAAAGGAAAATTGTCCCCCATCTGGAGGGGCCCATACCCAGTGATAGCCGTAACCAGTCCTGTAAACACCAAAATTAAAATAGGTAACAGACAAACAATAGTACACAATAACCGACTTAAGCCCTTCTACGAGTAACCATCTAGATTAGCACCAGGTAACAATAGAATCGAAACTCTACCACCATACACACACTAGCACACACCACCCTTACCTCAGGCCCACAAAGATAAACGGCTCCAATCGAAAAGACTGTCAAAATAAATCGGAGATTGGTTTCGGTCAAGCTTGAAGCCGTTCTATGAAAATAAAACGTAGCTTTAAGCCACTAAAGCCAGTCCTGCCTACTGACGCCTAACGGTGCTTTACGATAAAGCACCGACTTAGACGGATGGCATCCGGACAAAACACATACACTAATCTTATTAGTTCAATTGGCTACAAGTAAACGAAAACTAATCTCCCGTTTATAATCTTATTGCAGTGCACCATGTGGACGCTGACCTACCTGCTTCTCATACAAATGGCCGCGAGCATGCCCGGACCCTTGTCCAATACCCTATGGCCGTACACCTTCACCCCAATCAAAGCTACGGGGGTCCTAATCGAGCACGTGGGAGAAGTTTGGTTGTATCACCACACATGGAACGTGGTAACAGAACTGGACCTACACGAATTAGAGGTGCATACCGACCTAACGGAACAGGCCGAGCAAGTGGCCCAGCAAATATGCGCAAGGAACCCTACCGAACTCTGCGCGGCTCAGCAGAAACACATCCGCTCCATCGTTACCCACATAAAACAGCGCACAGGTACAATACGAGAACTAATACCCCGAAACCGACCCGTTTGGTCACTATTCGACGGCATTGGGCACGCTCTGCATTACCTGTTTGGGACTATGGATTCGAACGACGACCAGGAGATTTACAGTAGGTTGAATGAATTAGAAGGCAACGAGAAAGCCTTGGCCGAACTAGAGAAGAGACAAATAACAGTGGTAAACAATACCCTACGAGAAATTCAAAAACCACTGATCGCGCTCGTGAACAGGCAGCACCAAATCGCCGAGCAGCTGACAAAACTTCACAATGCGACCGAGGATTTATACAACACCCAACTAAGGCAAGGGATAGTTACTGACCTGCTACTACAAGTATCCGAAATAGAGTCCAGACAGCAAACGCTCCTGGACATAATCCTTTCAAGCGCAGACAACAAAATCCACCCCTTGCTAATATCGCCCAGTACTTTATCCAAAATCTACCTCAAAACTAACCTGGAATGCGAAGACTGCGCCCCCCTCTTGCTTCAAGTCACACAGCTTCGCTCAGTCCTCATTCAGGACAAGCTGGTAATAAAAATCACTCTACCAATCTTAAACTTGCCCAAAATGCAATACTACAAAATTACAGTCTTCCCGATAAACACTGCGGCGGGACACTCGTTGATCCCAGACATCCCATACTCCCACGTGGCCTCGGAATTTAAGACCCAACATTTCGTACTATTCCGCGCACAAGAGGCCAAAGTTCTACAAAGGGTCACCGGGGACCTAAGGACTAATTCTTTTATAGGACCTTTAACGGTCCCTATCGTACTTTCCGCAAACACTAAGGAATGTACCATTAGACTCCTCTATAACCCCTTAGGAGAGAAGGTAGAGTGCCCCATATGGGCCACAGACAAGCCACGAAATGTAATAACTAGCCTGGCTCAGACAAACACTTGGCTGTACTCCCTAATCAAACCCACGTTGTTTCGCATCTCATGCGACAAAGTCAACCACACATTAAAAATCGCCAAGCACGGTATACTAAAAGTCAATCAACCTTGCCAAGTACAGGTGGAAGACAAAATTCTGGTGTACAATGGACGCTCAACGCGAACCACCCAGGTAATAGAACCCCCGTACTTCCCTGCCACTGACCCCATAACTATAGCAGTATCTGCTTACAGACCACTACGAACCGACTTGGTCCCCGATGAAGGGATAAAACTGCTCTCAGGTAACGATACTAATAAGATGATCCAGGAAGGCACCAATCCCCTGCAGGAGATCTACTACCAATTAAATCACCTGACCTGGGAACGTACCCACACCCACTCAACAGTCGCCATCTCGTTCAGTGGCATCCTAATACTCAGCCTCATAGGGTATACGTGCTATAAATGCACTCCGTTGTTAGTGGCCATCGCCCGCTCCAAATGTGTCAGAAGGCTCAGAAACGCATGTCCCCCGGAGGGGAAAGCCACCTCCGAGGACCAGACGCCCCCAAGCGTGCCCCCAATGCAACTCGAGCCCCCCAGGACACATCGGCGACAGTGACCACAATGCCCCGGCCTTTAAGCCGAAGCCACACACTACCAAAATCCTCCACCATCCAGTTAGTGCAACCGGGAGGAGGACCTCAATAAGTATAAAAAAGATTTTAATTTTTTTCCCCATACCGCGCCCCAAGCGCCGGTACCACAACTCCCACAACTCCCACATTTTTTTTAACCCCCCCTTACCGCGCCCCAAACGCCGGTACCACAATACTCACCTCAAGCCTGAAAGAAACAGGAAGAAGAAAGTTCCTTTTGGAGACGAACGTCTCTAATTTTCCCCCGATGAACACCACCTACAAAATCCAAAGTAAAAGCGGAACCAAAAAAAAGAGGAAATCCAAATTAAAATTCAAAATTTATTTTTTTACACACAAAAAAAAACAACCCGGGGTCAGGCCACCTTGGTTTTAACATGGCGAACATCACCCGGGGAATACTCCTCGGGGACCCGAGGAGTCCTGCCCCCCCCCCCCCCCCCGGGGGCCACTGTAGCCTGATCCGCAAGGGGGTTCCAGGCCCTAGGGGGGGGGATGAGCGACGCTGGGGGCTCGTTGTCACCTGACCGCGACGTGGAGGCAACATCTTCCCTCCTGGTGCTGGGGGCCCGCCTCCGCCCAGAAGCAAGTAGTGAGGCCAATTCTTTTTGGGCCTTAGCCAGGTCGTCCGTATGACGCGCCACCGCCTTCTTATGGCGCGCCAACTCACGCTGGTGGTGAGCCTCAAGGCGTATTAAATCCGCATATGATGAACTGAAAAAAAAAAAAAAATAATAAATAATAATAAAAAAAAAATAATAAAAAATAAAAAGAACGTATTAACTTCGCCTATGATAAAACAAAAAAAAAAAGGGAAAATTGGAAGAAACACTTACCTACTCATTTCGAAGAGATCCTCAATTGAAATGAACCATCCACTGACCGCACACAAAACCCGAAGGCCTTATCGCACCATAAGTGCAGCATCAGCCAAAACTACGATCTCCAAACGAACAAGGCGCCTTTGTTTCACGACGACGCCTTGTTCTTATCGGTACCCCCAAGGAGTTGTTACATAAAAAATTCCATAACTAGAACAACAACAACAAAAACCAAAAGACTCGCACCAAACAGACGAAAAATCCAACGCCTTATCGCAAAGGTATCGGATTACGTCTGGGAGTGAGAATCTTTCATGTACTAAACGGTAAAAATTGTCCCCATGAGATACTGATTCTCAGCGCGGTTTCACGATTAACGCTGAATCCGCGATAAAGCAACCGCGGTCTTTGATAACGTGAGTAATCTTGACCTTGACCGCGGTGTGGGAACCGTTTCTCCTGGTTTTTTGTTTTGGTTGAAAATCCACGGCCTAACGGCGGTGAAAAATACGGATTAAGTAGAGTGTTGATTAAGTCGTCACCACAAGCGGGTGGTTTTTATAACGGGCCGGTTAATTTTTTGAAGTATTAGAGGGTTGTTAAAACTAGCTGGCGCGCCGGGTGTCGGAAAATAATCGCGTGAAAAATTGAATAAGTTTAATCTAGGCTGAAATTTAAAATTAAGGAAAGGCTCGATTTAACAAATATCAATTAATGTGCAAATTTAAAAGAGGCTTGATTTAACAAAATATCAATTAATGTGCAAATTTAAAAAAGGCTCGATTTAACAAAATATCAATTAATGTGAAAATTTAAAAGAGGCTCGATTGAACAAATATCAGTTAATGTGCAAATTTAAAAGAGGCTCGATTTAACAAATATCAATTAATGTGAAAATTTAACAGAGGCTCGACTTACCAAATATCTATTAATGTGAAAATTAAATAAGCTTAATATAGGCTGAAATTTAAAAATAAGGACAGGCTCGATTTAACAAATATCAATTAATGTGCAAATTTAAAAGAGGCTCGATTTAACAAATATCAGTTAATGTGCAAATTTAAAAGAGGCTCGATTTAACAAATATCAATTAATGTGAAAATTTAACAGAGGCTCGACTTACCAAATATCTATTAATGTGAAAATTAAATAAGCTTAATATAGGCTGAAATTTAAAAATAAGGACAGGCTCGATTTAACAAATACCAATTAATGTGCAAATTTAAAAGAGGTTTGATTTAACAAATATCAATTAATGTGAAAATTTAACAGAGGCTCGACTTACCAAATATCTATTATTGTGAAAATTAAATAAGCTTAATATAGGCTGAAATTTAAAAATAATTTAAAAGTGGCTTGATTTAACAAAATATCAATTAATGTGAAAATTTAAAAGAGGCTCGATTTAACAAACATCAGTTAATGTGAGAATTTAAAAGAGGCTCGACTTAACAAATATCAATTATTCAATTAATGTAAACATTAAATAAGCTTGATATAGGCTGTAATTTAAAAGTAGGGCAGGCTCGATGTAACAAATATCAGTTAATGTGGAAAATTTAAATAAAGAAAAAGAAACTTGACCTTACTGTTTTGTGAAAAAAAAAATATACAACCCGGAAGTGGACCCGGAAGAGCAAGGTTAGTAAACACCCATTTAATATTCCCCATTTAAGAAAGAAAACAACATAGCCACTCTCTACGAATCGTATTTCGTCTCGATATTAGGTCTAGTATACATTTAGGTAATTTTTCTTGTCTTCTGACAAGAAGACGCGGACTAGCAGCTTGGATGCTAGTGTTTATTGCATCCGCGAAGGTTGTAATCATTCTATCAGCATCAGATTTATGTTGAATGGTAGAAAGTGACAAAGTGGGTAGGTTATTTAGTTTGCTTTTAATTAGCATTTGATAATGAATCCAATTTGTACGATTTGTATTTACTCTAATGGATTCATTGGTGATTGAGCTTCGTTGTAGTTTTATGAGAACCGGAAGATGGTCCGAGGAGAGTTCATTCAGTACATATGGTTGGGAAACTACGTCAGAACAGTTTGTTAGGTATAGATCAAGAACGGATGGGTTTGCTCTAGCTTGCTTGACTGGGTACATAAGTAGGGTCAGGCGGATATAATAAGTTAAAGGGATAGTTGGAATTTAACTCATGTAATATATTACCCCAACAGTTTGCTCGCAAGCAATCCCATGCTCAATGTCTACAGTTCAGGTCCCCTCCTAAAATAAATTTACCTCCTAAACGAGTTAGTCTCTTAAAATCGTTTCTAAATAGCACTTTAACTCGTTGGTTAGTATTACCTCCAGGAAAGTAGGCACAAACAACCTTTATTGTATGATTGTCTTCAATTGTAATTTCTGCTCCTATGGTTTCAATTACTTTCGTTTTAATCAATGGCAGAGTTTTTACTCTCAGCTTTTTGTTTATAATGAGTGCGACTCCTCCACCTCTCGAGCCTTCTCTGTCTAATCTGTAACAGAAATAATTAGGATTTGATAGCGCAATGCTAGGGTTTAAACCAGTTTCAGTAACCATAGCTATGTCAATATTATTATGTTGCATAAAATTAAAGAATTCAAGAGACTTAGATCTAATACCTCTGGCATTCCAAGTAACTATTTTGGTTTCATTACGGTCCATTGGTTAGATATTTTAGTGCTAAATCAGTTATTACTTTGAATTGTTCAAATTTATCCTTACATAGTGTTTAAGACTCTTTTGCCTTAAGGGGAGGTTCTGGTCGAGACCGAAAAAAAAAATCCATTTTTTTTCTTACATAATTTGCATCTTTGAAGTATGTAGTTTATGCCTACAAAAAGATTTTTCGATATTGAAAGTGTTTCGGTAAATGTAGCGTAAAGGAAATATTCATAATTCGCGTTTCTCTCGCTGTGTGAAGATCGTATTAAACTTTAAACGCGTTTTTCTCAAAACGATTTTTTTCAGTGTGCGCAACACTCTAGAGCCTTCAAAAATTAACCGATTCATTTGATTCTTTTTCTAAATGAAAGATTATTCAATTTAGGGGGCCATGACGAGAGCTTTTTTTAATTTTCCAGTTATAAGTATATTTTTTAAACATTTGAAGAAAAAAAAAGTGCCTCAAAAATTGACACTTTTTTTCAAACAGCTGCCATTTTTTTATTTTGTGGAATTTTTCAAATCCCCCTCGTCATGGCCCCCGAAATTCATTCTAATTAAATAATTTATCATCCTTTTGGGTTTAAGAATTAACCACGAGTCTGTACACTGTTGCGCGCAAACAACAACACACGGCGAGGCACACACTTTGAGGAAGGCTGCAGCCGCCATTTTGTATTGTTTATGTAATAAAAAAATGTTTTTTGTAATCAAATATACAAATAATCAAGTGGTAAAAACCCCATTTCAATAAAAACAATCCTTGTATGAGAAAAAAATTCCAAAGTTCACCCACTTTTCATGCCGCTCGACCAGAACCTCCCCTTAAAGTTTTTCTAAAGTTAGCTTAGGGTTCTTATACCCGTAAGCTTAAGATGTTTGTGTACACAGTTCTTGATACTGCTACACTCTATTCTTAATTGAGGTTCCAAGTAGGCTCACTTGGAGAAACGCGAAAAAATAAAAGCCTTTATTTTGGTCAAGTGACGATCTGTTAATCAGATCATTTATTTTATAAGTTCCACTTAAATACTAAAATTTTACCATACAAAAAAATCATCAGTAATAATAAGAACAACAAAATAGACGGAATCAGCAAAATCAAAATTTTTGTTTCTCATGGGAAAATTCAAGTGCAAAAACGAAACAAAGCATAGAATTTCGTCTGACGACGAATTTTACATTTTTAATAATTATCTACGGTGCATTTTCTAAGCAGAGATAAAAGCTTTTTTTTGCGCAAGTAAAGGAAATCATATTAAATTACTAAGTGACGGAATTTACTTTTGAAGTGAAACACTTTTTTTGTCGCGGTAGAGTAACTTTCTGTATTTTGATATGGGACCGTCACGAAAAATGTAAGGAATTGAGGGGAATTAGCAGAAAAAGTTGGCTGAGGAGAAGTACGCCGCACTCTATGCTTCAAAACTCTCGGAAATAATAATCTGAGTAGACTGTGTGTCATTAATATTTTTTGTGTGTCATAAATTTTTTTTGTTATCATTAATATTTTTTGTAGCAATTAATATTTTTTGAAGTGGAAGTCCTTGTTATTATTATTAAAACATAAATCAAGTTAGTCAAAATCAGAGGCCAACAATCTCCATAGTCTCCTTGTTAATAGGAACATAACTTTGTTAATCGATCTAGGTAAAAATTCCGAAAACATCAAAGGAATACGTAAGGGCATTTCGTGAGAGACAGCCTTCACAAATTCCCTTGAAAGAAGCTCCTAAAAGTGCAGCCCAGCGTGCAAAACTATATAGAATAAGACAGAAGGCGCTGAAAAATGCATCTACTGTTATACAGATTAATATTAATAATATTATTCCGTCTATACCGGAGCCAAGTAACATAAATTGTCTACTGAACACGGATCGGCCGTATACCGATTTCAAAAAAAATCAAAACGCACACAAAGAATTTACCAAAAAATTTTTCGATAATCCATTTGGATTTGCGTGCGGCATTTGTGATCGTCTATGGTTCCAAAATGATCTCAAAAATATAACGGAGACACATCAGCAACTTGTATGTACTGAACTTTCACAACGCGATCTTAATAATCTTTCTTCCTCTTCAGCTCGAAAACCGGGATCCACTGCTGGCCTCAAATCTTAAGGTTTGCAAATGTTGTGTTCAATCCCTGAATCAAAATAAAATTCCTACATTTTCAAAATCGAATGGCTTCGAGTATCCAGTTAAACCAGCCCATCTCCCAGAATTAGATTTAGTTTCCGAAAGACTTATTTCTCCACGTATACCTTTTATGCAGATAAGGAGGTTGCGTCATGTTCACGGTCAGTACGGAATTTTTGGCCAAGTTATTAATGTTCCCGTAGACGTGAATACTATGGTTCAACAGCTACCAAGAAATGTTGATGACGATTTCTGCATTAATGTTCACATTAAGAAGAAGAAAATACACAAATCTGGATTGGTTAATAAAAGAAATATTAAAATCTGGTTAAAATATTTGTGTGACAGCCCTTTGTACAAAGTCTACAATATCACAATTAATCAAGCTTTCTTCAATGATACTCAGCAAAATACAGTTAACAAGGATAAAGTGAGTGAAAACGTGCCCATCGAGGATAGTCTTACAGCTCACCAACAGACGCTGCTATGGAACGATGATAAATACCTTCGAATTGCACCAGGTGAAATGAATTTGCCGCACAGTTTACTATTTGATGAGCATGCAGAGGAACTTTCCTTCCCTGCCATATATCTTGGCCACTTCAGAGTATTCAAAGAAGGTTTACGTGTTACACCCTTCCAAATAGCAACAAGTGAATTGAGACGAGCCGATCGCCAAGGTGTAACACCACATCATTTGCTATATGTAGCAATGAGAATAATGAGATTAAGAGTTCGCGATTCTCTTACGGTAGTATTTAAAAATGTCGGCAAAGATTCAAATATAACTCGTGAACAAATTGAATCGGAGGAATATATTAATCAGTGTGTCGGAACAAATCTCGCCTTTTTGAAATGTATACCCAATTCAAGTTGGTACTGGGCTGAAAGGAAACGAGATTTATTTGCCATGATAAGACAATTTGGAAAACCTACTATATTTTTAACTTTGAGCGCTAATGAAATTGGTTGGATCACTTTGCTGAAAACTTTATACAAACTGAAAAATGATGGAAATGAAATTTCCAATGAAATGGCAGCTCAATTAACTTATATTCAGAAAAGTACGTTGGTGAATGAAGATGCCGTAACGTGCGCAATATATTTCAATAAATTAGTGAATCTTTTATTGACCCTTCTTCAGTCGAAAAAAAGTAACCCGTTTGGAAGTTTTCGTGTCATCGAGTATTTTAAAAGAATTGAATTTCAACACCGTGGTAGCCCTCATGCTCACATTTTGTTATGGCTCGAAAATGCTCCAAAAGATGCACTTGGTACCAACCGGGAAGAAGCTATAGCATTGATCGATGCACTTATCTCTGTTTCAGCAAATGAATCCTCTGGCAATATCAAACTTCAAACACATAAACATACATTCACTTGTTATAAAAATGTAGCCCCTAATAAACATCAAAAGTGTCGGTTTGAAGCACCATTTATGCCTTGTAGAAATACGACAATTTTAACACCCATGGAGAAAACAGATCCAGATTTCGCCAAGAATGCCAAATATTACACCAGCATCAGGATGAACTTGGAAAATCGTTATTATCTAGATATGGATGAATTTTACGAGAACAATGGCATAACTTCTGACAAACATTATGAGAATATACTTCGCGCTGGAATTACTCGACCAAGAGTTTTCTTAAAATGTCAACCTACAGAAAAATTGCACAATGCGTTTAACCCTTTCATTCTCAACACTTTACAATCGAATACTGATATTCAATTCATTATAGAAGAGTATTCTTGCGCTGCTTACGTTGCTGAATATATTAATAAAACAAACAGAGGTATTAGCGACTTACAACGCCAAATTATAGAGATAATGAATGAACATCCGGAATTCAATATCGTTGAAATCACAAGAAAACTGAGTGTAGACATGCTAAACACGGTAGAAATCAGCAGCCAAGAAGCAGCGTGGTATTTACTACGTGAGGCTATGTCGAAGAGTTCGTCAATAATAGTATATATTCCGACAGTATGGCCCGTTGAGCGTCAGAGGATTCGTAAAACTCACGAAGAAATGGCGAAAATGGAATTGGCTGATGATTCAACGGATATCTGGAAAAAAAACTGGTTTGATAAATACCAGAGGAGGCCAGAAAATCTAGAAGAAGTAACACTTGCTCAATATGTAGCAAATTATACGGTCTTTGGCGATAGGTGTACAGAGAGGAAGAGCTCACGTGTAATACGCTATAGAAACTACGACATGGCCAAAGATCAGAATGAATATAAACGAGAAATGGAAACTTTACATTTATCGTTTCGAAACGAGGAGACTGAAATTTTGGCGGACATGAAATTTGTTGGACTTTATAATGGGAATGAAGAATTAATTTTACAACGACGAAAAGAATTCGAGTCAGATTTGGACATTCAAAAAACTATTGAGATATGTAAACAATTATGCCGAAGACATAGATGATGATGTTCCATTACGAAATTTAATCGCTAGACAAGCAGAGCCAGATCCGTTACAGGAATTGTATGATAATGAAAATTCAGACGTAAATCGTGATCTCCAACTTGCTACACTGAATAAACTTGGTGCAATTGCGAAGAAGCGCGAGAATTTGATGCCCACTGAAAGATTTCATGAGTTGATGAGAATGGCTAATGAAAAACAAAGAGGACTTTTAATGCATGTGATTCATAATCTTCTTTCAATAAATCGCTCACCATTTCAAATATTTTTAACTGGTGCAGCTGGTTGTGGAAAAACATTCGTTATTCGATTGTTAATGGAAATTTACAACCGTTATACAAATACTGACGGCTATTGTAATTCTTACATAACATGCGCATCAACAGGCAAGGCTGCAGTAGCCATTGATGGTACAACGATACACACTGCTTTAAAAATTTCTCTCGCTAAGATACTTCCATTGTCCTTTGAAGTAGTACAACAATATCGAGCCCTCTTTAAGTACGTTCAAGTGATAATCATCGATGAGATCAGTATGGTCAGCGCAGAATTATTATCTCACATTGACGTGAGGCTAAAACAGATAACTGGCAACTTTGATGCCAACTTCGGGGGTCTTGATATCATTTTGATTGGCGATCTAAGGCAATTACCACCAGTGAGAGCAACACCAATTTACAAACAAATTAAGCAAAGAATAGTAGGCCCCACTTTATGGCATGGACTTAAATATATAGAATTGGACGACGTGATGAGACAATCAAATCAAGTAATTTTCGAATTTACTAACAAAGATTGGAAATGGTTATCAATTAGAAGAGCACGATATAAAATTACTGGAAGGGCGATTTTTCACGAAGGAAGAAACTGATAGACTTTGTCCACATGGAATACGACTGCTCCTGTCTAATAACTCAGTTAGTGCATACAACCAAGCTATTTTGAATTCAGCTGAAAACAAAATCATTTCAGAATCAAAAGATGTATTCGTTGGTTGTCACAATGCAGAACAGGAAGCATTTGTTCGACAAAAATTGCACAAAATGTCGGTCATTGACACTGGAGGACTACCGTATGAAGTTATATTAGTTTTAAATAAATCATATATGCTGACAACTAATACAGATGTGTCAGATGGATTGGCTAACGGCGCAATGGGTAAACTGGCACATATAGAGCATAACGAATGTGGCGAAGTGACACACGTATGGCTAGAGTTTCCTAATTCACCAAAAATTGGAAAAAGAACGAGAAGAAAAGTTAGTGTTTACGTACAACAACATAATATTAGTCGAACAGCAGTACCAATTGCGCGAAGAACATCTACTATTTATTTGAATAATAATAAAACCATTGCGGCAAAAAGAAATCATTTTCCTTTGGTATCTGCCTGTGCAATTACCATACATAAATCACAAGGAGGAACATTCGACGAAGTCGTCTATGAATATAACAAGACTCAGTCGCAGCAATTGGTGTATGTGGCACTATCCAGAGTAACGAGTATAAATGGACTTTATATTATTCCATCTAATGCAGATTCTACATTTCATCATGGACGAAGAACAGCAACTTCAATGGGGTCTTTGCAAGAAGAGTTTCGTAGACTCGCTCTAAACAAATTAGAAACCGTCAGCCAACAAATGATTGATTTTATAACCACCAGAAAGGGACTGTCAATATATTCACTGAATTGCCAAAGTTTAAACGCTCGATGAAGTGACGCAAAAGTCAACCCTTCTGGTTCTCTCTGAGACTTGGTTAGGAAATGAAGACGAAAGTAATATACCTAATTTTGATTTGGTCGTGAAATTCAAACGTCCAGAAGTGAGAGCTGGCGGTGTTGCCATCTTCCATAAGTCTATTGATACAACTGCGGTTAGTCCTTGCATAGATATCACAATAAAACAGATGGAGGCCTTATCTTTGAATATGATAGCAGTTGGGGAAATTTGTGCATCACGATGTATTATAGAAGGTGGCCAAACAATTCTTGTTGTGGCTATGTATATATCACCAAATAAAAGAATTAGTGATATAATATATTTTATACACGAAATGCTACTGTCATACACAACAGAGGGTCCAGCTTTAATAAATAAAAATTGCAGTGAAATGCCAATGATATTGAGCGGTGATTTTAATGTAAATTTCGCCAAGCCAGAAGCACAACCACTGATGGACTTCTTACATAATAAATTCAAATTGACGCTGAATAATGATCAACTAATAGCAACAACAAGATCTGGAACAACGATTGACGCTGTATTTTGTAGATATTTGAAATTGAAATCACGTACTTTTATATCATACTTCAGTTATCATAAACCTATTATTTCATTTTTTCATTTTGGTGAAGATTTGACTGAAAACGAATAATTTTATACGAATAAATGAATATATGTATGTAGTTTAATTGCTCCTTTTTCTTACAAATATCCCATTCCTCTGACTTTGACGTTTCACTTCCAACGTGCGTGGCGGCTACGCATTCATATTTTTTTGCTGATTCTGTGTCTGCGATTGACTATATGAAATTCTTATATTTTTATAGGAGATTCAACATCCTCCCCCGCGTTAAATGCTATTTAACAACTAACTATTCATTAAAATTAATTTGGAATTCTGATTCTTCAGCTTCTCTTCTGGCCAGGCTGACTCGGGGTTGTGGTATTGGTGTCTTCCTGCTTTCTCCGTTGAGGGCTGTCCGACTGTAATAGTGTCGAAGGGCAATGCCGACCACTATGATTATGATTAAACATATAGAAATGTATCCTAGCGCGAATTGATGTACTTCCCGTGGTTTTATATTCATCAAATCGTCGTTTTTTAGCTGATCTAGTTGCCTCTTGAGTGTATCTAGTTCCAGCAGTTGAGGATGGTAGCTGTAGTTTCTCTTCTCGATGGGCTGTGGTTCCTTCCAGGTTGTGGTATTCGTTAGATTGGTAAGCGGTAGGTATGATACTGATGTTGTTGAAAGCACTCTGTTATGACCTTGGATGCTTAGATGTAGCTGCTTGATTATACAGTCCTCGAGTAGACTCAATATTCCGGATCCTTCTAAATAAAGGTGATGAGCCTTGTCCTTACAGACCATGTTCACCTTGGTTTTTTCTTTCATTACATATACCCAACGATTCGGGTCTTGTAGTGGTATCCAGTATGAATTTTGATTTGTTCTTGCTATCTTGCAAGTAGGTGGATGCGGCATATAGTTTAACAGTTGTATCTCGCATGCACTGATATTGAAATTTTGTCTGAACAGTGGTTGCACTTGTTTGCAAAGATATCGATGATTGACCTTTAGTGCACATGATGACAAGTCCTTCAGTGGGCGATATTCATCCCGATGGAGGTTTGCTATTAAAAACTGCGATGACGGTTGAATCATAACGAAAGTGGTGTTGCCTGGTACTGGTACTGGAATCATGTTGAAAAGTTCAAAATCTTCTGTTGAGATCAGTGGTAGGCTGAGTTTGAAAATGATGTGTCCCAGAGTCGGTCGCCCCTGGATGATTATGAAATTGTAATACTGCAGTATGTCATCTTGGATCGTTGGCAATCTGAGCGATGGTGGTAGGTTATTTCTGATTTGTTTCAGTTGCCTCGACAATTGATGTGGAGTGACAAGAAGTGGATTTAGCTTTCCGTGATGTGTGTCTGTCAGTAGATTTAAAATTGACGTCTGAGTTTGCTGCAAGCTTGCGCTAATGATGTACATTTGCATGGCCATCGATGTGAAGGTGTTAGATAATCGCTCTTGAAAGAGTTCCTGCTTCACTTCGTTGATTTCTGTTGTTAATTTGTCGACATGTACCGCCCATTCTTTAAGTTTAATATTGATCGCCTCTTGGTCACGTCGAATGATGTTGATGGTAGCATCCAGAATCGATGTTTGATTTACTATGAGCTGATGTAGATGTTTCTCATTCTGGCTTACTGCGTCTATTGTTTCTGACATCTTTTCGGCATACTCCGCATCCAGGACTCCAAATAGCGCGTTTGCAATGCTTCCTACAATGTTTAGCGCTCCTCTTTGGCCATTCATACATAAGCTTTGCTGCAAGTTTTCTGAAAATACACGGAGCAACAGCGATGGAAGCAGCTTTTGTGTTGCTACGTGATATTTGTTCGTATTAGTGAGATGTCAAATTTTTTATTAAAAACAAAATGGAGGTTTTTTCGCTATTATGAAATAATTTATTTGAAAAAATTCACTCACTCCCTTTGAATTCTCAATAATTAAAAGTTTTTTCTTATTATATACATATTTTGACCAAAGGTGTCATGTTGTAGTAAGAAATAAGTTGCCATTCACTCGTGACGATATTCGCCAGACCCAGGTTTTCGAAATAAATGCCGGGTTGGGACTGAAAAGGTCTTATATTCACTGGTGAAGCTGTAGATTGACCAAGTATCATGCAAGCCAAAATCACCGTTACAATTGCTTCTCCCATTGATCGTTTTTGTTTCTTCCTCGGATTGTTAGCCTCCTTGTTCTTCGTTACGGTGTTGTCTTCATTGTTACCGGTCTTTGATGTCGATGGCTCAGCTTCGATGGCGGCTTGCGGGATGTGCATGTTTGGATTTGTAGTTGCATCCTGGTTTGTACCATTTGATGCCTTGATGTCTTCTTCTATTGGTAGCGGAGCTAGTTTGTGTATGGGCCGACGTATGACTCCCCTGCTAGTGCGAATATCTGCCACCCTTGCCAAACCGTCTTTTCCTTTGATGACCTCTACTATACGTCCTAACGACCATTTCAATGGTGGAAGATGATCGTCTTTCATGATAACCATGGCTCCCTCTTGTGCATTTTTGTTTCCATTTGTATCTGCTTTGAAGTTGGTTGAGGTATTCCATCGACCATCTTCTCCAAAATTCGCATTTGACGTGCGTTACCAGTTTCCAACGTGTAAGTAGGTTATGATTTTGTGGTGTGGAGTGTGGATCAATAGGGTTTAGTAGTGGCTCCCCAATCAGGAAATGGCCTGGTGTTAACGCCGTTAAGTCGTTTGGACTAGATGACATAGGTGTTATTGGTCGTGAGTTGAGTATCGCCTCGACTTCAATCACTAGTGTCTCTAACTCTTCGTACGTTAGATTAGCTGAAGTTAATGTGTGCTGTAGAAGGTGTTTTGCAGATTTAACTGCAGCCTCCCATAACCCTCCGAAATGAGGAGCTCGGGGTGGTATGAACTTGAAGTCGATGCCGATCTTAGAGCCTTCAGATGTTATTTGTCCTTTTGAGATGTCGTTTTCGATCATCTGGCGTAATTCATCCAACTGTCCCTTGGCGCCCACAAAATTGGTTGCATTATCGCAGAATATTGTTTTACAAAGTCCCCGTCTTCCGATGAATCTTCTGAGTGCCCCTATGAAGCCTTGCGTGGTTAAATCTGTTACAACTTCGAGATGCACCGCCTTGGTCGCGAAGCAGCAGAACACCGCGATGTAACTTTTTTGAGGTCTTTTTCCTCTGATTTTAAAATGCGTCCATATGGGACCACAAAAATCCACTCCTGATGTTACGAATGGCCGTGCTGGTTGTACTCGATGAGATGGTAGGTTTCCCATTAATTGGGAATATAGCTTAGGTTTCGCTCGTGCACATTGTATGCAGTGCTCTACTACGGATCGCGCCAATGTTTTACCCTTAATGGGCCAATATCTTTGCCTCACGATTGCCAGTAGAGCTTGTGCACCTACATGATGGTTGCTTCTGTGTATGTCCATCATTATTAATTTTGTTATAGCGTGATCATATGGCAACTGTAGTATACAGTATTCTAACTAAATCTAGTTTTAGGAATAGGAGCTGGTAAGACCAACAATACTGTAACGAGTAATTGTAAAATGTATTCAAATGGTATATGAAATAAACCAGTCTTAGACTCACTCAGCAAGAGTTAATACATGGCGCAGTCGAAATAAAGTTAAACGTGGAAAGTGAAAAAATCAAAATTATAAAATTATTATTAAATAAAAAAAAAAAAATATAGGAAAAAGTGTTACGTGAACAGTTGACTGTGAACAAAAGTTAAGAGATTATACATATGAATAACATATGGGAAAAAACAAAGAAAGAAGCATATTATTAAAAGTGCAAAAACAAAATCGCCCACGAGGAAGACCCAGGAAGTACACTGTAGTAAAAGTAAACGAAAATATGGAATACCTGCGGAAAATTGATGAGCTTAACTTAGAGGGAAATTTGGCGGAAAATTGGAGAATTTTCGAGCAAAATTTCAAAATTTTCGCTATAGCGATTGAGTTAGAGAAAAAAGAAGAACCGGTACAGTTAGCGGTCCTTTTGAATGCTTTGGGGCCTGCAGCGATAGAAGTTTTCAATACATTTTCTCTAACAGATACGGAAAAAAGAAAATATGACACCGTTCTGAAAGCGTTTCAAGACTTTTGTGCTCCAAGAAAAAATGAAGTTTACGAAAGTTTTGTCTTCTGGAGCAGAAATCAACGAGACAGCGAACCGTTCGACTCATTCCTCATGGACATAAAAAAGCTGGTTCGTTCTTGTGGTTATACGGGAACTGAAGATCGCATGATTAGGGATCGTATTGTGTTGGGAGTCAACAACAAAAAATTGCAAGCAAGATTACTGGAAACAGACGGGCTAACCATGGATAAAGCCATAGAAATATCGAGAGCAAGTGAAGTATCACGTGCGCAGCAGGAACAGTTGCAAAAGGCAGGATCATCAAAAAACGAATCCTCAGAGGTATATTCATTAAAAAAGATAACTAAGTCGTATACAGGTAACCCTAATTCTCACTTGAATAATATAAAAGACAATAGAACTCAAAAGATTTATTTTAGACAAAATAATGATATAAAAAATTTTTAAAAACCGACTTCAGAAAAACCGAAAATAATGCACAAAAAACCAAAAATAATGCACAAAAAAGGATAAAATAATTGTTTGAAATTCTTTACAACATTAATCCAATCGGAATGGATTTAATAGGAAGAATCACTTTTGAAGACGGTGCCAGGTAGTAGTTGACTTTCATTGCATTAACTATTGCTGCGAAAATTGTATTCATTTCTTTGTTAGGCTTATGCCCTTAATACATCACCCCGAAAACAGGTGTTGGCACCGTCTTCAAAAGTGATTCTTCTTATTAAATCCATTCTGATTGGATTAATGTTGTAAAGAATTTCAAACAATTATTTTATCCTTTTTTGTGCATTATTTTTGGTTTTTTGTGCATTATTTTCGGTTTTTCTGAAGTCGGTTTTTAAAAATTTATTTTATTTCGTACTTTTTAGTCCGTTAATTTTTTTCGGGGGCCATATAAAAAAAATTATTTATTACGAGAAGTATGACACTCAGCCGCGCGCCGTCGAAAAGAATTGAGGCAGTAGCTAAATAGTTTTTGCAGTAATCTATTTGCGTATTTTCGGAGCAATTTAAAAAAAACTTATTTAATATGAAACAAAATTCCCCAAAGGAAATTAAAAAGAAATATTTATTGTGTCGATTGAAAAAAGAATTGCTCCAGGTCAAAGAATCGAACTCGCAACCTCCAGGACGAGAGACAAGCCTCTCAGTCGTTGTGCTACGGTAGATTGTTACAACAAGATGGCTAAATACGTAAATAAAGCTTTTCAGAAACTGCTTTAAATAGAATTTCATTCCAAAGGAATACTCTCTACAGTCTGCATGAGTAGAGTATGCATGAAACTGCTCACCGAAGAGTTTGTAATTCTTTACAACATTAATCCAATCAGAATGGATTTTAGAAAGAGAAAAAAAGAAAAAAAGTCGAACTACCCTCCGGGGTTTGAACCCGCAATTTTTATTTGCAGGTCAACGCCTTTGCCGATTCATCCACCGGCCTCTTCTCGAGCACGCAACAATAAAGTAATTTGTTCGCTGCCTTTGAAAATACTTCTATCCGTTCAAGGTGTACTAATTTTACCAGTTTTTTACGCCTACCTTCGAACTCCTTTATCAGAATTTAAAAAAAATTGTACGGGACCACCGTGGGAAACTACCCTTTCAAACAAAAAAGAAAAAAAGCAAAAAAGTCATTGCGTTACAAAGTTATGCGTGAACAGGACCAAAAAATACCTACGCGTCGAATTGATAACCTCCTCCTTTTTTGAAGTCGGTTAAAAACCCAAGTGAAAATATAAAAACAAATAAGAAATGTAATATTAGGGAAGCAAATTAGATCAACTGTAATTATTGTGGACAAAAGCATACATACGGAAATTGTCCAGCGTACAAACAAATATGCAAACAATGTGGAAGAAGAAATCATTTTGCAGTAGTGTGCAAAAGCAAAACAAGACAAGTAAGTGAAATAAAACAAACTAGCAATTATGATTCAGAATCCGATAGTTATTTCATTGGCACCATAAGTTCAATAGAAAATAAAAAATGCAAATCATGGTTTGAAAATGTAGAAATAGAGAAGCGGGTCATACAATGTAAAATAGATACTGGGGCAGATATTAATGTGTTGCCTTTAAAAATTTGGAAAAATTTTAGAAACCGAAACTTAATGAAAGTTGAAGGAAAAGTTCATGCGTATGGGGGTACAATATTGCGGGCAATAGGAAAAGCAACAATTAATTGTGTTATACGAAATCAAACAAAAGAATTAGAATTTGTGATTTTAGAGGAAGGATTAATACCGATTTTAGGGTTAACAACGTCTGTTGAATTGAATTTAATAAAAAGAGTTGAAATGATAGAAGAATTTGATGAGAAAAAGGAATTTATTGAGAAAAATAAAATGTTATTCGAAGGGTTAGGCAGATTTGCTAAAAATATTAAAATTGAAATAAAAGACAATTCCGTACCAGTAGTCAAACCAGCACGAAGAATACCTCTCGCTATCAAGGATTCTGTGCTCAGGGAACTACATAGACTTAAGAATTTGAATATTATAGAAAGAAGTAGTACACCATCAGAGTGGATTTCCAACATCGTGATAGTGGAAAAACCAAACAAACAAATAAGTTTATGTTTAGATCCGAGGGAGCTGAATCTCGCTATAAAGCCAATCATTCACCCCATCCCCACTTTTGCTGAGTTATCGAGCCAATTAGTAGATAAATCGTTGTTCACAGTCCTAGATTTAAAAGAAGGATATTGGCAACTAGAACTAGATGAAAAATCTAGTCAGTTATGTTCTTTTAGTACACCCTTTGGGTTATACAGGTTTAAACGACTTCCATTTGGTATAAAAACAGCCCCTGAAATCTTTCAGGCTCAAAATGAAAAAAACTTTAAGGATATTGTAGGTGTGCATATTTACATTGATGATTTGTTGATAGCAGCAAAAAACGAAAAGGAACATGATGAAATACTGCAGAAAGTAGTAGAAAGAGCTAAAACTCTCAATATTAAATTTAATAGGGATAAAATTCAATACAAATTGAGTAAAGTTAAGTTTTTAGGGCACTTAATTTCGAAAGACGGAATAGCTTGCGACCCGGATAGAGTGCAAGCGATAAAAAATATAGGGATCCCCAAAGACAAGAAAGATCTGTAAAAGCTTTTAGGCATGGTTAATTATGTTCGAAATTACATCCCAGATTTAGCGGCAACTTCGCAGCCATTGCGAGAATTGTTAAAGAAAAATGTGGTATTTAAATGGGAAGAAACGCATACCCGGTGCTTAGAAAAAATTAAAAATAGTATTTCTAACTCCCCAACGCTTAAAGTTTATGACCATACAAAACAAATAGTCATACAAGCAGATGCTTCGAAATATGGTCTTGGAGCGTGTATGCTTCAAGAAAATAAGCCGGTATATTTTATATCTAGAAGTTTAAACGAAACAGAACAGTCATATGCACAAATCGAAAAAGAACTGCTCGCAATTGTGTTTGCGTGTCAAAAGCTTCATTATTTTATTTATGGAAGAGAAATTACAGTGATAACGGATCACAAGCCATTGTTGGGAATTTTTAAAAAAGAAATATGTAAAGTGCCAAATGCAAGACTACAGAGAATGCTGTTGCGACTATTAAAATACAAAATTAAACTGATACATAGCCCTGGAAAATATATGTATATTGCAGATCTCCTTTCTAGGTACTTTGATGTAACGAAACCAGTTGAAGAAATTCCAGATCTGAATGATGTGGTACATTCGATTAATGTGAGTGAAGATAAAAAGAAAAAGTTTAAAGAAAAGACCGAAACTGATATGGTGTTAAAAGAATTGCAACAAATTTTACTAGTAGGATGGCCTAAAAGTAAAGAACAGGTAAACGAAAAAATTAAATATTTCTGGAAAATGAGAAACGAGTTAGTATTAGACGAGGGAATTATTTTTCTTAATGATCGGATTGTTATTCCAAGTTCGATGAGGAAAGAAATATTAGAGTTATTACATCAACCTCATTTAGGAGTTGAAAAAACTAAAGCAAGAGCTAGACGTTCTGTCTATTGGCCAGGAATCAACGAAGCCATAGAAAATAAAGTAGCTTCTTGTGAGATCTGTCAAAAGTACAGACACGCAAATAGTAAAGAGCCGTACATAGCCCATGAAATACCATGTACACCGTTTAATAAAGTAGGAATGGATCTGTTTGAACTTGAAAATAAATCATATTTAGTAGTCACAGACTATCTCTCCAAGTTCTTAGAAATAACACCAGTTCGAAATAAAACATCCAACGAAATCATTAATAAACTAAAGTCAATTTTTGCAACACATGGTATCCCAAAAACAATTATTGCAGATAATGTACCGTTCAATTCGTATGAGTTCCGACAATTTGCTAAATTACATGATATCGACGTTATAACGACCAGTCCGAATTATCCCCAATCAAACGGTTTAGCAGAAAAATCTGTTCAAATAGCCAAATTGCTCATCAGAAAAGCGAAGGAATCAAAGCAAGAACTGTGGACGTCATTGCTGGAGTACCGAAATACTCCAATTAAGGGAAGTATTCTATCACCCGCGGAAGTTTTGATGGGGAGGAAACTCAGAGGTTCACTACCAGAAAAAGAAGTGTGTTTCAGGACCCGTGGCGCTGTACAATGTAAACAAACTCTAGAACGTAATAATGAAAGAAATGAGAATTATTATAATAGAAGTGTTCGAAAACCTAGTATGTTTGAAGAAGGCGACAAGATCTGGATAAACAACAAATCTTATTGGGAAAAAGGTAGTATAAAGCAAAAGTATACTACACCACGGTCGTATATAGTTGAGAAAGGAGACGGGAAAGTATTGAGAAGAAATACACGTTTTATTCGTCGTAGAAACTAAAAGCCAGAAAACAGCAAATCACTAATTTAGTACTTTATTTGATAATAAATAATATGAAATAAAAATATATATAATCTATAATATGAAATAAAAATATATATAATCTGTAATGTGAAATAAAAAGATAGAGATATGTGAAAATGTAAAATAACAATTAAATAAAAAATTGAAATTATATATAGTTAAATGTATTAGCTAAAGGAACAACAATAATAGTTTTAAGATCAGAGATGTTAAATGAATTGTAAAAAAAAAAAGGGAGTTGTAGTATACAGTATTCTAACTAAATCTAGTTTTAGGAATAGGAGCTGGTAAGACCAACAATACTGTAACGAGTAATTGTAAAATGTATTCAAATGGTATATGAAATAAACCAGTCTTAGACTCACTCAGCAAGAGTTAATACAGCAACAAAAGCTGATGTTTAGCTTCGTGTGCTAAATTTGATGCTTGCAATCTTCCTCCCACTCTTAGTGATCCTTTTTCATCCAGCCATGGTGACAATGTGCTCAACGGACTTGTTTTATACCCGGGACAGACTAGCACCATTAATGACGAATATGACGTCAGAATGACGTAGACCCATATAAAAGATATGGAAGTAAAATGGAGTCTACGTCATTCTGACGTCATATTCGTCATTAATGGTGCTAGTCTGTCCCGGGTATTACTAACCTCACCGTACCTCTTTAGATGCTGGATATCGGTGTGTAGTTTTTCTTTCTGGATCTGATTGAGTATAACCACCCTGGCTGACTCCAGTTCGTCTGTGTCGCAATGTAGTGATTTGCCTTTTTCGCTCTGTTTCCTGCATACCTTGATGAATCGCAGTA